>JARQOC010000007.1:17646225-18203725 GCA_033576535.1 Allobates femoralis
AACACACCATGTTGGGTGAGGTATTCGGGTTTAAAATACTTTTGAAGAGAGGGGGCGTGGCCTAATGGTAATGGTGTAGGGTTTTACCTGTGCTCTCCCCACAACAATAAGCAACTGGGCTAAATGCCCTCAAAAAGACTGACAACTGAAAAAAGATCTACTATCAAGCTGGTGATCACCTTGGGAACGTTTTGTTTGGGTCAGTGGTCACTTTTAAGAAGAATTCTCCTCAAAGTCCAGTCATCAAATTTGCCTGAGGTAAAGGACTGTGCTGTCACCTCATGAATAATGGCTGCCTAGTTACCTCATAATATCTTCATTGCCTAATACTCCACAAATTTTATATAATTAGGCTTCAAATCTCTCAGTTTACTGAAAGAAAGTTTGAGAGACAGCCTGTGTGACTTTTCCATTGATTTCCATAATTTGGGGACATCTGACAGACATCTGACAGGCATCTGACAGGCTCCATTGGCATCAATATTGTACTTCTTAATTTCTAGGGTGTTCCTCTACAGGAGGTTACCTTGGGATAGTCTGAACCCTCCTAACCTATTTTTGGATTGGCATCTATGATTTTGGACTTTTCCTGTCAAAAAATCCAAGATGCAGCATTTCTTTTAGAGCTTTCAGAGCTTTGTGCTTTGCTGTGCCACCCTAATTTCCTCTCAGAACCCTTTGGAGAGTTGTCCTTGGTCTCTCCAGACCCCTCAGAACTATTTTTGGACTAGTATTTTTTGTTTTGTTGTTTTTATTAACAGAAACCTACAGCCTCAGTGCTCCTGTGGATAAAACCGATACTTAAGAACTTTACTCAAGCATATTTATTGTCTTTCTCTTTCCACCTGGATCCTATTTTCATCTACTAGTGACGATTATACTATATTGGACAAATTTGGCTTTTAGAATTCTGACACCTGTCACCAAGATATTGAGGGCTAATGGTATTATGTATAGATGGCTCTCCCAGACCAGAATTAACTTTAAGCGGGGTCCTACTTCTCATGTGATAGACGGATTGGAGGAGGGACTTCAACTTTTAAGAGAGCTTGGCATTGCTGACCCGCCAGTAACCTGAATACTTATATTGGGTTAAACAGAACTTCATTTTGAAACGCTGAGGTGATTACCCTTAGATGTATATAATACATTATTAATTGTTGTGGGTGAGAGGCCTTTTTTCTCCCCAAGGAGCTTTTTCCATCAGTTAGTTGTAACTGCTCCATATAGTCCGTTAGTCTGTTACTGTATATATTTAATGATATTATTCTGTTCTTGTTTTATTCTTTTTTTTTCTTTTAGTACTTATTGACACGATGAATGTTTTATATTTCATTCCACAAATCTCTTGGCTGCATGGTTTAGTAAGTCTTTTCTCTACTGACGTTACTTCGTTTATTTGCTGTTATGGCCATTAATTTCATGTCCCTGAATGTACATGGCCTAAATTCCCCTCATAAGAGGTATCTACTGTGGAGAGACATATTTAGATTTAAATTAGATATTGCGGGGTTGCAGGAGACTAAGTTTTCTAATGATAATCCTCCGAAATTTGAAAATAAGTTATTTTCATCTATTATCTTAGCCTCTCAGAAAAAAAAGAAGGCGGGTGTTGCCTTTTTGATTAGAAATAACATCCAATTTGAACAGGAGACTGTTATTGCAGATACAGAGGGAAGATATATAATTTTAATCTGTAGGCTTAGTGGTGTCTATTATACCTTGGTTACTCTGTATGCCCCTAATAAGGGTCAGATTAGATTTTTGAAAGAGTTAATGATTTTAATTTTGGAAAATCGTAAGGGTTCTTTAATTCTCTTTGGGGATTTTAATGTAATACCTGATGCATTTTTGGATTCCTCTGGAACTCGTGGAGTTTCTAATTTAACCTTGAATCCTTGGATTGATAGAGAGAGCTTATATGACGTATTTCGATGTATTCATTCCACTTCTAGAGAATACACATACTACTCGGATTCCCAGCTTTCCTTATCTAGAATAGATCTAGTTCTAGCTGATAGTGTCTCTATATATGAAATTAAAAAGATCAATATCCTGCCAAAGACTTGGTCTGATCATTTGCCGATAGTTTTTGAGTTGGTCCCTAGAGGGGGTGCTTCATCCACTAGGATTTGGAGGGCCAATACCTTTCTTTATTCTTATCCCAACTCAAGAAAGGAATTGATAGACACTCTAAATTATTAAGGTGGCTTTACACGCTTCAATCGCGATCCGATATCGCAGTTCAATGGCGCGGGAGCGCGCAATTAGTGCACGTTCCTCCCACATCGCATTGAATGTTTACACGCTGCGATATCGGAATACAACGTCCGTGCGATGTCTCCGCCTCCCAACCCAGGATCGCATAGTTAACATGGGAATGAATGGGTGACGTATGAAATCGCATCGTAATTGGGCGTTTACACAGCACGATCCGGTTTCAATCGCTATGCAATATAGGGGCATTGAATAGCACGCTCATTCAATCCCCGATATCGCATTGACATCGTTCCTGCATCGTATTGGACGTTCACACCATATAACGCAGGAACGATTTCGCCTCCGACGATTGAACCACGTGACTTTTGATTGAAATCGTAATACGATATCGCGACGTGTAAACCCGCCATTACTTTAAAGAGAACGATGGTGATGCAGTTAGTATTGAGACATTGTGGTTAGCCCATAAAACAGTAGTTAGGGGCAAGTTGATTGAACTAAATTCACGTCTCAAAAACAATCTAATGCCAAACTTGCATCTCTGGAAGCTGACATTCGTACCCTAGAAGAATCACAAATAGCTTCTCCTTCTCCATCTACCCAGCTTAAAATCTTAAAGCTTAGAATAGAATTAAGGTCCCTTTTAATTTCTGACTATAACAAAATGATTCAGTCTTCTAAACTAAATTACTATATTTATCACAATAAACCTAATAAATTTTTCGCCCATCGAATAAAACTGATGAGACAAAAGAGGAGGATTCTACTAATCAAAAACAAGCAGGGGTTGACTTACAGACACCCAGAGGATATTTCAAGTGTATTCCTGCACTTTTATAAAAAACCTTTATAATTTAAATTTAAGTCCAGGGGCTGTACAACCCTCTCTGTTGGATATTAACTCTTTTCTGGGTTCCTTGAGCATTCCCTCTCTGACTACTGAAGAGGTGGATCTTCTTAATTGTCCCTTTCAGAATTCTGAGATTACAGAAGCAGTGAAATCCCTCAAAACCGGGAAATCGCCTGGGCCCGATGGATTATCTAATGAATATTTCAAAAATTTTGCTGACATCCTGACCCCTTATTTAACTAGACTTCTTAATTCGGCCTCCATGTCATCCCTTCTTCGTGCAGAAATGCAGGAAGCATTAATTACAGTCATTCCTAAGGATAAAGGGGATGCCCTAAATGTCAGAGATTATAGGCCCATTTCGCTCTTAAACACTGATGCTAAAATTATAGCCAAAGTTGTTAATAGACTATCGAAATATACAACTCGCTTAATTCATACTAACCAAACGGGTTTTGTCAGTGGCAGAAGTACTATGGACGCCACGAGAAGATTATTCCATTTTATATCATATGTAGAAAAGTCAAATCTTCCCACTTTGCTGATTTCTCTAGAAGCCGAAAAGGCTTTTGACCAAGTAAATTGGCTGTTTTTATTTGAGTCCCTTAAAAAATTTGGTTTTTCAGGTCCCATATTTAATATTATTAGAGCTTTGTATTCCCATCCATCCGCCAAGATTCTAACAAATAATGTTGTGTCTGACTCCTTTAGAATTACCAATGGAACACGACAGGGATGCCCTCTGTCCCCTACTTTATTTAATTTCTTTTTAGAACCATTCGTGGAGGCAATACGGTCACATGAGGGGATCCGGGGATGTCCATTACATGGGCGTCAACACGTTGCATCTCTATTTGCAGACGATTTACTGATTATTCTATCAGATCCTCTGGTGTCTCTTAGGAATCTGATGGACATTGTTGAGAGATTCTCTGGAGTCTCTCATTATAAATTGAATACTAATAAGACACAGGTTTTGCCGTATCATATTGAACATCACCTATTAGATGTTCTAAAAACTGAATTTAATTTCTCCTGGTCACTGTCAGAAATTCCCTATTTGGGAATCACCATTACTAAACCTCTATCTAACATGGTTGATAAAAATGTATCAGATATTGTTAAATCCCTTTCGAAAGATGTGTCTTATCTGTCTAATTTAGAGGTTTTCTGGACGGGACGTATTGCGGCCTATAAAATGTTGCTACTTCCCAAAATTCTATACCTCTTCCGTTCCCTCCCTGTGGTCATCCCTCAGAAATATTTTAAACATCTCCAGACACAACTTAGCCGATTTATTTGGCGAGGGAAATTTCCTAGAATTGCAGCTACCACTCTTGAAAAACATAAATTACATGGAGGTTTAGGTATCCCCAATCTTAGGGCCTATTATCTAGCTATCATTACTCAAATTAGTTCACGATGGTGGAGTACTGAATACTCACCATCCTGGGTAAATATAGAACGATCCATCATGAAGCAACAGAATCCTGCATGTTTTATTGTTTTATACCTCCTTAGTTCAAAAAAGAGACTTCCCCTAGAAACCCCACTTAAGGCCACTATCAAGGCTTGGAGGACATTTAATCAGATCTCTAAAACCATCTTCTCTCCAGTTTCTCCTGTCTGGCTCCCAATAGATATTTTTTCCTGGTTGTGTCCATCTCTTAATTTGACTATCTGGAAGAGTAGGAATATTAGGTATGTGTCTGACGTGTTTGATGGTGAGAGGTTAGCCTCTTTTGAGGTTGTCTCTTCTCGTTTCAGCCTACCTGAATCTGACAGATCTACTTGGACTTTACTGCATGAGACTTTAAACAACCCACGTCTAGATTTTACACTACCTAACAATATTGACCTCCTACTTCGTCACACTGGAAGCCAACTTGTGTGGAAAACTAATAATATTTATAAAACCTTTAATAAGGATGTGACTTTTAATAATTCTAGATTCTATACAGCATGGGATCACCAACTTGAGATCGATAATCATACTTTACATAACCAGTTGCCTATCATTTTAAAAAATATTTACTCCTCTGGCCCCTGCTCAACACTTCTGGAAACTCAATATAAAGTATATACCAAGTGGTATTTTACACCTTTAAAGCTGCATAAGATAGACCCTACTGTTTCTAATTTATGTTGGAGAAAATGTGGACTAGTGGGATCTGTCCATCATATTTTTTGGTCATGCTCAAAGTTACATTCCTTTTGGTTAGATGTCCAGTCCCTGATCAATTTAGTTTTAGATTTAGACATGGTCTTAACTTTTGACTCTGCTGTATTGTTGATTGGGATATGCGATCTCCCAAAATGTAAAAGATTCTTGGCCTTACATATCCTATTAGTAGCTAAAAATCTTATTGCCTCTAGGTGGAGGAGTGATTGTGTTCCATCCATAGAGGACTTTATGGATTGCATAGCCTTGCACAACTCATTTGAATTCATGTTTGCTCTTAGAGAGGGTATGCATTCTAGATTGAAGTACATGACGAAATGGACGAGTTGAGTTCGAATGTATATACTGACTCTTACATTTCATCTGCCCTAATTTAGCCTGAATTTCTCCATTTATCATTTTGATTGTACTTAGTTTGCTAAGAGCTATTTAGTTGTTGTTTTTTTTTTAGATACTCATAATCGTCGTGTCAGTTGTAAATATTTGGTTATTTTATTTCTTTTCCTTATGTCTTTTGTCTTTATTGTTTTTCTCTTATATTATTATTTCTTCTCTGAATTTGTATACTATGCATTCATTATATTTATAATTTATGTATGTGTTGAAATTCTTTCATCTCAACTTACTTTTATTGTTTCCTTGTTGACTAATAAATATATCTTTAAATAAAATACTTTTGAAGAGAATCATCTACAGGGAGAATACCCCATGTAGGTAATTGGCAAGAGTTGAAAAAATACCGGACTTGCAGGTATTGGTAGAACAGTGTGTTGGGCAGGGAGAAGGTCCGGGCAATGGAGGAGAAGGGGAGTAGGCTATCTGAGTCTATTATGTTATCTAGGGTAAGCATACTCCGGGCCTCCAGCAACCTAATGAAAGGTCCGGTACTGAGAATTCCAATGCTTGGAGGGAAATATACTTATAGAGAAAGTAGAAATGAGGTCTACCCAATAAATACCATATCCTTAATAAAGAGTTCATAGGATGGAGGGCTTTGTTTGAATTGTGCGGCGTGAGCAGAGCCATTTCTAAGAGAAGTTTAAGTGAGTTAGAGTGGGCAAATTAAGGTTCAATTTGAAGCCATAAAAGGGACGTGTTGTTCGCCGAACACCAAAATTTTGCAGGTTTAATAAGGACAGGTCTGTAGTAAGAAAGGACATCCGGTACCCCCAGTCCCCATTAGCATATGGGAGGGTCATAATCTTACTAGAAGAAAAAGGTTTGGTACCGTGGTAGCCAGTTAACATAGTAGTTAACATAGTAACATAGTAACATAGTTTTTAAGGTTGAAGGAAGACTTTAAGTCCATCTAGTTCAACCCATAGCCTAACATGTTGATCCAGAGGAAGGCAAAAAAAAACCATGTGGCAACACTAAGCTCCACATTGGGGGAAAAAATTCCCTCCTGACTGCAGATACGGCAATCAGACTAATTCCCTGGATCAACGCCCTATAGTTGAGAAAATGTTGATTGCTCTCAGTGTGAGAAACAAGATACAAATCTTGTAGTTGTGATACCTTTTAATGGCTAACAAAGATAGCACTGATCATAAAATAAAGGATGTTATAAGGCGAGCTTTCGGGACGACTCAGGTCTCTTCATCAGGCATTCAATATCTTGTCATACCATGCCTGATGAAGAAGGAAAAATAGTATGGAAGTGAGCGCTAGAAAAGACCAGGGAACTGAAAATTAAGAGAATTACCTCTAGGTTTATTAAAAAGTGGGTAAAGCGAGCCCTCAGCCACAACGCGTTTCGACATACGTCTTTCTCAAGTGGATCTTTCCTTGCAACCTTTTGTTTTTTTCTTTCATATATATGCCTGATGAAGAGACCTAAATCGTCTCGAAAGCTCGCCTTATAACATCATTTATTTTATTTTTGTTAGCCATTAAAAGGTATCACAACTACAAGATTTGTATCTTGTTTCTCACACTGAGAGCAATCAACATAATCTTACTAGAAATGCGCTGGGTTTTTTTTGTTCCAAATAAAGGTGTTACTAAGAAATAAGAGTTTAGTAGTGGAGATGAGCGATGTTCGATCCGAAATTTTCACCAATCTCAAATTGGCAATGTTCGAGTCATTTGACGAATGTGAATAATTTGCTTATAATTCGGCAGTTGGAGGTTATGTTCGATAATTCTTCGATCACCAAAAGCTTAACCCTAACCCTAATACTATTAATGAATGTTAATATCCAGTTTCAGTGTATAGTGTGTGAGGGGAGGGGGGGGGCTTGTTTAGATCAGTGCTGCAGAAATAATGCCGATCTCCATTTTTTTTTCTCCTAACTGCATATACAGTGGGGCGGTGCAGGCTGTCAGCCAATGACACACAAAAACAGCAAAGTGCATTTATTGCACACAAGCAAGGGCATGTGTCATTGGCTGTGTATGTCACATGTCCTTGCCCTATAAAACCCAGCCATTTTCCCCATCGCCACCATTTCCTCAGTGCTACAGTTGTGTGTCAGTCAGGCACCGCTACTGCTGCTGTGGGCGCTATAAAGTATTAGTTAGATAGACAGATAGGTTTAGGGAGTAGGGACTAGTTAGAATCTCAGCCTTTTTGAGGGCTACTTCAGTCAAGTAGGGAGTAGAGATTAGTTGTAAATATCAGCCCTTTTGAGGGCTACTTCATAGACGTAGGGACTAGTTATAATATCAGCCCTTTTGAGGGCTAGGCAGTTCCTAAACGTTTTTGCCAGGCAGGTGTGTGCCAGTGCTGTGCAAGTGTTTTTCACCTCATCTGGCCAAATTGAGCTCAGGCAATCCTTTCGGACAGGTAGTTTAGCGCTGCTGTGAAGAAAGCACACCAACTGTCTTTAGTAGCCAAATTTTTACTGCAGCTAGTCCAGGCAATTTTTTTGGGCTAGTAGCAGTGTCTGGTAGTCAGCAGTGTAGCCCAGCTGTAAAGTAAACTACGCCGCCTGTCTATGCAGTAGCTAATTTTTTTTTACAGCTGGTCCAGGCAATTTTTTGGGGCTAGTAGCAGTGTCTGGTAGTCAGCGGTGTACCTAAGCTGTAAAGTAAGCTACACCGCCTTTCTATCCAGTAGCCAATTTTTTACTGCAGCTAGTCCATGCA
Organism: Allobates femoralis; assembly: GCA_033576535.1. Lineage (NCBI taxonomy): Eukaryota > Metazoa > Chordata > Amphibia > Anura > Aromobatidae > Allobates > Allobates femoralis. Next base: position 17,654,568 of record JARQOC010000007.1, read on the forward strand.
ACTTTTTTGGGCTAGTAGCAGTGTCTGGTAGACAGTGGTGTGTAGCCCACTTGTGAACCAAGCTACTACGCCTGTCTAGTTCAGACTAATTTTTAACTGCACCTAGCCCAGGTAATAGTTTGGGCCTAGTAGCAGTGTAATTTAGACAGTGGTGTGTAGCTCACTTGTGAAACACACTACACTGCCTGTCTAGTACAGACTAATTTTTAACTGCACCTAGCCCAGATAATATTTTGGGCCTAGTAGCAGTGTCATTTAGACAGTGGTGTACCCACTTGTGAATCACAATACATTGCCTGTCTAGTTCAGACTAATTTTTAACTGCACCTTGCCCAGGAAATAGTTTGGGCCTAGTAGCAGTGTCATTTAGACAGTGGTGTGTAGCTCACTTGTGAAACACACTACACTGCCTGTCTAGTACAGACTAATTTTTAACTGCACCTAGCCCAGGTAATATTTTGGGCCTAGTAGCAGTGTCATTTAGACAGTGGTGTGTAGCCCACTTGTGAAACACACTACACCACCTGTCCAGTTCAGAATAATTTTTAACTGCAACTAGCCCAGGCAACTTTTTTGGTCTACTAGCAGTGTCTGGTAGACAGTGTTGTAGCCCACGCGTGAAACACACTACACTACCTGTCTAGTTCAGACTAATTTTTAACTGCACCTAGCCTAGGTAATAATTTGGGCCTAGTAGCAGTGTCATTTAGACAGTGGTGTGTAGCCCACTTGTGAAACACACAACGCCTGTCAAGTTCAGAATAATTTTTAACTGCACCTAGCCCAGGTAATAGTTTGGGCTTAGTAGCAGTGTCATTTAGACAGTGGTGTGTAGCTCACTTGTGAAACACACTACACTGCCTGTCTAGTTCAAACTAATTTTTAACTGCACCTAGCCCAGGTAATAGTTTGGGCCTAGTAGCACTGTTACTTAGACAGTGGTGGGTAACCCACTTGGGAAACACACTACACTGCCTGTCTAGTTCAGACTAATTTTTAACTGCACCTAGCCCAGGTAATATTTTGGGCCTAGTAGCAGTGTCATTTAGACAGTGGTGTGTAGCCCACTTGTGAAACACACTACACCACCTGTCCAGTTCAGAATAATTTTTAACTGCAACTAGCCCAGGCAACTTTTTTGGTCTACTAGCAGTGTCTGGTAGACAGTGTTGTAGCCCACGTGTGAAACACACTACACTACCTGTCTAGTTCAGACTAATTTTTAACTGCACCTAGCCTAGGTAATAATTTGGGCCTAGTAGCAGTGTCATTTAGACAGTGGTGTGTAGCCCACTTGTGAAACACACAACGCCTGTCAAGTTCAGAATAATTTTTAACTGCACCTAGCCCAGGTAATAGTTTGGGCTTAGTAGCAGTGTCATTTAGACAGTGGTGTGTAGCTCACTTGTGAAACACACTACACTGCCTGTCTAGTTCAAACTAATTTTTAACTGCACCTAGCCCAGGTAATAGTTTGGGCCTAGTAGCACTGTTACTTAGACAGTGGTGGGTAACCCACTTGGGAAACACACTACACTACCTGTCTAGTTCAGATTAATTTTTAACTGCACCTAGCCCAGGTAATAATTTGGGCCTAGTAGCAGTGTCATTTAGACAGTGGTGTGTAGCCAACTTGTGAAACACACAACGCCTGTCAAGTTCAGACTAATTTTTAACTGCACCTAGGCCAGGTGATAGTTTGGGCCTAGTAGCAGTGTCATTTAGACAGTGATGTGTAGCCCACTTGTGAAACACACTACATTGCCTGTCAAGTTCAGATTAATTTTTAACTGCACGTAGCCCAGGTAATAGTTTGGGCCTAGTAGCAGGGTCATTTAGACAGTGATGTGTAGCCCACTTGTGAAACACACTACACCACCTGTCCAGTTCAGAATAATTTTTAACTGCAACTAGCCCAGGCAACTTTTTTAGTCTACTAGCAGTGTCTGGTAGACAGTATTGTAGCCCATGTGTGAAACAAGCTACACTACCTGTCTAGTTCAGACTAATTTTTAACTGCACCTAGCCCAGGTAATAATTTGGGCCTAGTAGCAGTGTCATTTAGACAGTGGTGTGTAGCCCACTTGTGAAACACACTACACCGCCTGTCAAGTTCAGATTAATTTTTAACTGCACGTAGCCCAGGTAATAGTTTGGGCCTAGTAGCAGTGTCAGTAAACAGTGGTGTGTAGCCCACTTGTGAAACACACTACAACACCTGTCAAGTTCAGAATAATTTTTAACTGCAACTAGCCCAGGCAACTTTTTTGGGCTACTAGCAGTGTCTGGTAGACAGTGTTGTAGCCCACGTGTAAAACAAGCTACACTACCTGTCTAGTTCAGACTTATTTTTAACTGCACCTAGCCCAGGTAACAATTTGGGCCTAGTAGCAGTGTCGTTTAGACAGTGGTGTGTAGCCCACTTGTGAAACACACTACACTGCCTGTCTAGTTCAGACTAATTTTTAACTGGACCTAGCCCAGGTAATATTTTGGGCCTAGTAGCAGTGTCATTTAGACAGTGGTGTGCAGCCCACTTGTGAAACAGACTACACCGCCTGTCTAGTCCAGACTAATTTTAACTGCACCTAGTTCAGGTAATAGCTTGGGCCTAGTAGCAGTGTCATTAAGTCAGTGGTGTATAGCCCACTTTTGAAACACTACACCGCCTGTCTAGTTCAGACTGAGTTTTTAACTGCACCTAGCCCAGGTAATAGTTTAGTCCTAGCACCACTGTTTGGCCACTTAGCTCTGCTCGATTTCCATCCTAATTTTTTTTCCTAACATCTGCAGAGTTGCCAATTTGGTCGTATACAAAATGAGGGGCAAAAGGCCTGCTGCTGATGAAAAGGGGAATCGGCGTGGTGGAATGGGCAAAAAGATTTGTTTCCGTGGGGTAGGTGGTAAAGCAACAGTAGCATCTGCTGAAGAAAGACCATCTTCCTGCCAAAGTAAGATGTCTACTTATTTCCGTGGACAATCTGATATGATCTCTGTCTTATGGACACGACCATCTACCTATTGTAGATGAGGCACAAAAACAGTAAGTGATTGAATGAATCTCAAGTGCTCCATCAAGTGGCCTCTCCTCCACCTTAACTTCAACATCCCAAACCCTCAAGTCCTCTGAGGTGTCACCTCAATTGTACTTGCTTCCTCCCAGCTCCCAAGTCTCCAGCCGCTATACTGAGTATGGGGTAACAGAGATGGTTGAGTCTGCAGAGCTGTTCAGTCACACTATAGCCTGGGAATCAGAGGTATTCTCCAAAGCTGCAGTGAGTCCAGACGAGGAAATGATCTGCACTGATGCCCAGAAGCTTTGTAAATTGGATCCAGGCCCAGATGAAGAAGGTTCGAAGTATAATGTAGACCCTCATTCCCAAACTGTAACTCCTCTTGGTGGAGATAATGAGGAAGATGGTGATGAGACTCAGATACCTGATTGGACCGACAACTTAACTTTTCGGTTAGGGCAGGAAGAGGTTGTCTCTGAGGATGAGGGGTGTGATAACACACAGGGTGATGATGAGGTTGGAGATCCCACTTATTGTCAACCCACAGCAGCCAGTCGATGAGGTCATCAGAGGAGGTGGAGGAAGATGCTAGTGACGACGAGGTTAGGTTGTGCCTTCCTGAACAGAGACGGAGTATTGTAAGCATGTCAACAACAGCATCCGAAGCCACAACTCTGCCTCTGAGCAGAAGTCATGGTGGCTCTACAGGTTGCATGGGCTCTAAGCTTTGCCTAGCCTGGTCCTTTTTTGACATCGCCAAGGATCACCCAACTCATGTGATCTGTAAGATTTGTCACCAATCTCTGAGTAGAGGCCAAAAACTCAATAGTTTGAGTACTTCATGCATGAACCGTCATATGAATATGAAACACAAGTTGCAGTGGGAAGCTCACTGTGCTACAATACAGGCTAGCGGGGCGGGTAAATCACCGTCTGCCCCATCAAGTGCATCCGCATGCTCTTCATCCTCTGTGACTGTGGGGACAGCTGTCTCTCATGCTTTTGGACGCAGACCTTCCACATCTTTGCCTGCAACAGGCAGTGTGATTGCCAGGTCGTCACTTGTTTCTGAAGTGGAAAATGCTGCTGGTGTTGAGCTCTCTCAGACATCGAGAGCACCACCTTTGGATGATGGCAACATTATATCTGCGCCTGCACCTCCCTCACAGACCAGCAGTTTGCCGGGGACACCCTACTCAACCCCGTGTCAGCACAGCAGCCAGCCGTCCGTCCCTCAGATGTGGACAAGTAAAAGACCATTTCCTCCTAGCCATGAAAAAGCTAAGCGATTGAATTTCACCATCTGGAAGCTGTTGGCTACAGAAATGCTGCCTTTCCGCCTGGTGGGCACACAGGATTTTAGACACCTTATGTCCGCTGCAGTGCCCCAGTACCAGATGCCCAGTCTCCACTACTTCTCCAAGAAGGGCGTGCCTCCGCTACACCAGCATGTTGCAGACAACATCACCGCTTCCATGAGCAACTGTGTGTGACAGGGTGCATTTCACCACAGACACTTGGACCAGTAAGCATGGACAGGGGCGCTACATGTTGGTGACTGGGCACTGGGTAACTATGGTGAGAGCTGGAGAAGGGTCTGCTGTACAAGTCTTGCCGTCCCCACGAGTTGTGCGTCAATCCTCCACTGCTTCTGTCTCCTCAACCTTGTTTCGGTCCTCCACCTGCACCCAAAGCCTGTCTGGTAATGCCACCCGCATTGTAACTGTGTACAAGGAATCCAGCACACCTCCTTACTATGCTGGCAGCAGGGCTCAACACTATCAGGCGGTGTTTATCTTGAAATGTCTGGGAATTATGAATATGCAAATAGAGTCTGTGGAGCCTCGGTTAGGAGTCTCAAACACAGGGCTAGCCAGATATCCCTAAACTCATAAAAGAGCTGGATATTGACTAAAAGGGCCACTTGATATGGTGGTTATGGTGTTCTCTGCAAGGAGCCACCCTTGGCTGTGGCCTTCCCTGGAGGGATATCTGTCTAGTCCTGTGTTTGAGACTTCTAACTGAGGCTCCACAGACTCTATTTGCATATTCATAATTCCCAGGGGGCAATGCGCCTAGGAATTCACTGTGTTGAGTGCTTTAACCAGCAGTGTTTTCTTGGACTGGTCTCCCTGAGAGCAGTGAATGCTTTGGGAAATGTGAGTCACACAGCTGAGGAATTGTGGTCAGCTCTGGAGACCGAGTTTCAGCAATGGTTGTCTCTACTCAACCTGCAGCCAGGGAAAGCCATGTGCGACAATGCTGCAAACCTGTGTGCGGCCCTTCGCCGGGGCAATGTGACACATGTACCTTGTATGGCTCACGTGTTGAACCTGGTTGTCCAGCAATTTTTAACACACTATTCCGGCCTAGATGGGCTTCTGCAGAGGGCACGGTTGCTGTGTTCTCACTTCCGCCGTTCGCATCCCGCAGCTCAACGACTTGCATCGCTCCAGAAGTCTTTCGGCCTGCCGGTTCACCGTCTAAATACGATGTGCCAACACGCTGAAATTCCATTCTGCACGTGTTGCAGCGACTGTGGCAGCACCGCCGAGCCCTGTTACAATACGTTATGATGTATAGCCTGGGCCAACAAGATCCAGAGGTTGGGCAGATCACGCTGCTGAAGTGGTCTCAGATCAAGGACCTATGCACCCTTCTGCACAGTTTCGAAATGGTGACGAAGATGTTTAGTGCTGACGATGCCATTATCAGCATGACTATTCCGGTCATCTACATGCTGGAGCACACCCTAAACAGTATTCAGAGTCAGGTGGAGGGACAAGAGGAGGTGTAGATAGTACATGAGGAGTCCTATGCGTAAGGGTTAACAAGATCACAAAGGACCTCACGGTTAGCAGCACCAAGACGGAAGGCATGGGAGGGTGGGAGAGAGGGATTAATGAGGGTGCATGGTAGCTGTCAAACTGTTGAGGAAGGTGCAAGAGCCCAGGAAGAAATGGAGGACGAACTGGCGACGGTCATGGAAGACTCAGCAGATGAGAGAGACCTTGATGACATTTCTGTTGTGCGAGGTTGGGGGGACAGGGCAGAGGAAGGAAGCATGATTCTCACCTTGCCGCCACCAACATAAAAAGGACTTGGTCCTCCTGATTGTGCAAGACACATGAGCGCCTTCGTGCTGCACTACCTGCTACATGATCCTCAGATTGTCCGAATTAGAAGTAATGCCGACTACTGGGTTGCCACACTCTTAGATCTCCGGTACAAGACAAAATTTGAGGAAATAATTTGTGCCATAGAAAGGGACGCACGCATGCAGCAGTATCAGCAGAAGCTGTTACACAATCTTAGATTGTTTTTTCCACAAAACACCAGGGGTACACAGAGTGAATCTCACAGTTCTAACTTGCCAACCATGGGACTGTCGCGTCATCACTCACCCCGTACCAGTAACACCGTATCTGGTGTAACACCGTATCTGGTGTAAATTTTGTGGCATCGTTTCACAAATTTTTTAGACCATCGTCTGCACGGCCAGAAGACACGAGAAATCTGACACATAGTCAACGCCTGGAGAGGATGGTACAGGAGTATCTGCAAGTGAACATCGTTGCCATGACTGTGGAACTGGACCCTTGCTTATTTTGGGCTACCAATCTGGAAAAATGGCCTATGCTCGCCACTCACGGCTTGAAGATCCTGTCGTTCCCCGCAGCCAGCGTTCTCTTTAGCGTGTCTTCAGCGCTGCTGGTAGTGTGCTGACAGATAAGCGCACGCGTCTGTCCAGCCAGAATGTGGACAGACTAACGTTCATCAAGATGAACAAGTCATGGATCTGCAAGGACTTTTCTACCCCTGTGTCATCCTGGGGAGACTAAAGGCTTGTGGATTTTTGAATGTGCTGCATGACAGTCACCAACAATTTTAACCTTGCAACTATGGGGCAATTGATGCCACTTAAGTGGTGTCTGTGCCCAACTTTTGGAAAAAATTGAGACTTGTTGGAGTCGCCTTGCTGTGTTTTACATGATTTTAGAAGGGCATGGCATGCCTATATCTGTGTCTCCTCCTCCTTTTACTCGTCCACCTATTTTCTTTTCGCATTTTTATATGTACTTGTCACTTTTCTATGTGTTTGATGTGTCTTCTGAGTAGTTTGTCACCTTTTGGACGCCTTAGAAGTTGTTTTCTATGTGTTTTCTATGTGTTTGTATGTGTTTGTGTTTGCCTGCCATTGTTTTCAATGGTATTCGACGGTGTTCAACGAATATTCGACGAACACACCCCCAATTCAACTACCGTATATACTCGTGTATAAGCCGACCCGTGTATAAGCCGACCCCCCTACTTTTGCCCCAAAAATCTGGAAAAACCTATTGACTCGTGTATAAGCCGAGGGTGGACCCCAGCACAGGTATACAGCCCCCAGCAGTGTGGTATACAGGCCCCCCAGTGGTAGTATACAGCAGCCCCAGTGGTAGTATACAGATTCCCCAGCAGCCCCAGTGGTAGTATACAGATTCCCCAGCAGCCCCAGTGGTAGTATACAGGAGCCCCAGCAGCCCCAGTGGTAGTATACAGATTCCCCAGCAGCCCCAGTGGTAGTATACAGGAGCCCCAGCAGCCCCAGTGGTAGTATACAGCAGCCCCAGTGGTAGTATACAGGAGCCCCAGCAGCCCCAGTGGTAGTATACAGGAGCCCCAGCAGCCCCAGTGGTAGTATACAGGAGCCCCAGCAGCCCCAGTGGTAGTATACAGGAGCCCCAGCAGCCCCAGTGGTAGTATACAGCAGCCCCAGTGGTAGTATACAGGAGCCCCAGCAGCCCCAGTGGTAGTATACAGCAGCCCCAGTGGTAGTATACAGGAGCCCCAGCAGCCCCAGTGGTAGTATACAGCAGCCCCAGTGGTATACAGCAGGCCCCCAGGGGTACATATAGCAGCCCCCTGGGGGTACCCAGCAGCCCCCTGGGGGTACCCAGCAGCCCCCTGGGGGTACCAACAGCCCCCTGGGGGTACCAACAGCCCCCAGGGGGTACCAACAGCCCCCAGGAGGGACCAACAGCCCCCAGGGGGTACCCAGCAGCCCCTGGGGGTACCCAGCAGCCCCCTGGGGGTACCCAGCAGCCCCTGGGGGTACCAACAGCCCCCAAAAGCTGGCACTGTCCCCCCTTGTAAGGCCTCCCCCCGCTGCTTATACATTACCATCCCGGTGTTCTGATCGGCGCCGCTCCTCGGTGCTTCTTCCTCATCCTCCCGTCCTCGCTCGCTACATCCAGGATCTCCGGCGGTCGCGCGATGATGTCATATCACTGCGACAGCCTTAGAACCCGGATGGATGCAGCGAGCGCGGACGGGAGGATGAAGACGCAGCACCGAGGAGCGGCGCCGATCAGAACACCGGGATGGTAATGTATAAGCAGCGGGGGGGGGCCCTTACAAGGGGGGACAGTGCCAGCTTTTGGGGGGGCCATATGCACTGCTTCCCCCTGCCGCTGATTGACAGGGGGAAACAGTGCATATATAATGAGCGGCCCCACGTGACGGGGCTGCTCATACAGCAGCCCCCCCCGCCTCCTCCAGCCTCCACAGCCCACGGGACACAGCCCCCCCGTATATGACTCGTGTATAAGCCGAGGGGGGGACTTTTCAGCCCAAATTTTGGGCTGAAAAACTCGGCTTATACACGAGTATATACGGTAATTAAATCTAATTCGAACACTAGGTTGGTGGCTCTTCTCTATTTAGTAGTACTGGTGCGGGGGAAAAGAAGAGGAAGACATCGAAAGAGATAGATTAGTTTAGGGAGTATAAGCATTTTGACCAGCTGTATACAGGCAATCCAGGAGAGATTGAGAGAAGAGTGCTTATCAAGTTCCTTGCTATTTTCCTGGTATATTAAGTCGCAATTCATTTTAACTATCTTATGAAGTTGAGTAATATAAATGCCCAGGTGAAGGAGGAGCAGCGTTGGATAATTTCCTGTGTACGCTTGGGTACATTAACAGGAAACAAAGTGGACTTAGTCATATTGAGTTTATAGTACAAAGCCGCAGAAAACTCTGAAAGAATATTCATTATTTCCTCTAGAGAAGAGACAACATTAGTGCACGTGAAGATTACATCGTCAGCATATAGGCCTGTTTTATGCTCCTTTTCACCTATAGTGACCCTACCAGACCCGGGGGTTCGCCCTGACTAAGGCTGCCAAGGGTTCCATCACTAATGCGAATATCGGGGGTGAAAGGGGACAGCCTTGACGTGTGCCATTGGAGATGTCAAAGCTGCCAGATAGAAAGTCAGAGGCACGCACAGAGGCATTGGGAGATGAGTATAATGCCATAACAGCTGACTTAATCTGACCAGTGATCCCAAATCTGCTCAGGACTTCACCAACATATCCCCAGTGCACCCTGTCAATTGCTGTTTCGGCATCAAGTGACAGGAGAACACTGGGGGAGTCGGTTATCTCTAGTATGTCTAACACATCTATAAGACCTCTGGTTCCAACGTGCACCTGATGGCCATGCACAAACTCAACCTGATCCGTCCCAATAAGAGACAGTAATACTTCCATTAGTCTGGCCGCCCAGATCTTCACGTACAGTTTAATGTCACAGTTGAGCAGTGCAATCGGGCGAAGGTTCCCTGGGACTGTAGGGGGCTTCCCTGGCTTGGGCAAAGTGGTGATGATGGCTTCTAGGCCTTCTCTTCTGATCTCTCCTTGAGACCGCCAGTATGTGAAGAGTCTCAAGAGTAATGGAGAGAGGATAGAGCGGAATTGAGAATAGTAATGAAAAGAAAAGCCGTAAGGGCCCAGGGCCGTGTGCTTTTTGGTGGACTTAATTACCTGGTTGATTTCCAATTTTGAAATGGGGGCGTTTAAGTTGGATAATTGGGACACAGGGAACTTAGGGAGAGAAACTTTATCAAGGAAAGCAGAAGATGCCGCAGTTGGTTGAGGGACTTGATGATCATTTTGAAGATTAGATAGGGACTCATAATAGGAGCGGAATTCCTCCGACATTTCGATAATGTTGCAGATGTGGTACCCATCGTTTCGGATGAGATAGGGGATTTTGTTTGAGCTATTTTCTTTTTGACTCTTTTGGCCAGAAGGGAGCTGGCTTTGTCCCCCATACCATAATATTTGGCTTTCAGTTTTATAAGATCTTTCTCCGCTTTTTGTAGAAGAAGGGAACGCAGATGACTCCTTGTGTCGGTGAGAGTTTGCGACAGACTTGGTGTCAGGGAAGCTTTATGCTGGGGTTCCAGAACTTGGAGTTTATGCAGGGTATTTGCAAGATCTGCTGTATATTGTTGTTTAACATATGATGCTATTTTAATGAAGGCCCTCCTAATTACCCTTATGAGAAAGCCAGAGTACATCACCTGGGACCTCACCGTTATCGTTCAAGCTGAAGTAGTCTAAAAGATGTTTAGAGATATTGTCAACTATTTCAGGGTTGGTTAACAAATATGTATTCAATTTCCAGAAGGTTGGGGGTCAAATGGTGGCGAGTCCGCAATGAGCAGTGTGGTGTGCGCATGATCTGACCATGTGATGTTCCCTAATTCTGGTCCTTCACACCAGCGTAATAGTGCATAATCTACAAATATGAAATCTATTCTACTGTACATATGGAATCTTGGGGACAAAAAGGTCTAAACCCGTTCATCACAGTGGAAGTACCGCCATATATCATGTAAACCACTTTCTGTGATGAGGGGCCCCATCTTGCCTCTCGAGTGGGCAACATTGAAACAGTCTAGGCGTTTGTGTATAGGCATGTTAAAATCTCCACAAACCAGTTTGCAACCATGGTCAAGTAATTGCAGTTTATCTAGCAGGGTCTTCAGAAACTTTCGCTGGCCAGAGTTAGGAGCGTATATTGATACTAGAGTGTATGGGGCATTATTAATTAGACAGGAGACTATGAGATAGCAGCCCTCAGGGTCAGGAATAGATTCTTTGAGCTGGAAAGATATGGTGTTCTTAATAAAAATTCCAACTACAGCTTTTTTAGAAGGCCCGTTCGAGAAAAATTGGTGGGGGAAAGTTTTGGATTGCATCCTGATATTATCTCTGGCCAGCAGATGGGTCTCTTGGACAAAAATGATATCACTCCTCAATTTACTGAATTGGTGCCATGCTATAGATCTTTTGGTGGGCAAGTTGAGGCCGTTAACATTTATTGAAATATATAGTATGGATATACTCATGATACCTGTATAAAGGAACAGTAGGTGTGATCTCCGAGCATACAATATCATTATATCAGTATTTAGGGCAATCAGAAGGCAGAAGGGAAGGGTAAGAGAGGATAGGACAGAGACAACATTTTTTCTAACAGACATAAAACACATTCCCAAGAAACACGGGAACTGAAAAAAAAAAAAACAAAAAGGAAGCTAGAAGTAGCTTCATACCAGAGTAAATGAGTGACAAAAACTAACTCCAAGGGCAGACTTCCAAGAGCACAGATCTAAACCTTGGAAGCAAATACACCAACCAAACAGGCAGTTAGGTCAAAACTTCGGAAAAACAAAATAGTGTGAAAACCAGAATGATGGGAAAAAAAAGAAAAAGAGGAACACCATCCAGGAAAATGAGACCCACGGGCTGGGTAATGTTCTCAGACCATCGATCACCCAGGATCCACATGTCGTCTATGAGAGTCAGTGTTTGGAGAGTTGACAGTAGGAGTTTTGGAAGAGCAGAGGTCCCACTGCGATAGAAGCTTGTCAGCTTGGGCAGGTATGAGGCTTACATGGGTAGACCTGTTTCTTCGAATAATGAGCTTAGTTGGAAAGCCCCAGCTATAGGGGATATCATGATCTCGGGAGCACAGTGTACGGCAGGAATTCTCTGCGTAGTTGCAATGTATCGAGTGATAGATCTGAAAACACCGCCAATGAAACAAATCTTTCTGGTAGTGCAGGTTTCCCCCATAACCAAAACAAAAAATTTGCTTTAAATTCGTAAAATTGAATTCTTGCAATGACATCTCTAGTCAAGCTTTGTTTGATGGTACATGGCTTAGGAATTCTGTGTATTCTATCTATGATGATGTCTTTCCTGTCCACAGAAGGTAGCACAGCCATTATAAAGTCTTGCAGAAACGCATGTAAATCCACCTGCTGCACCGATTCGTTTATCCCTCTAAGGTGTATATTGTTGCATCTGGACCTATCTTCAAGGTCCAGATATTTAGTTTGTACCTTAACCATGTCAATTTTTAAAGACTCATGGGCATTGATAAGGTCATTATGAGACCTGATAAGCTCCGCCATTTTCTTCTCCAGTCTATCAGTGCGGCTGCCTATCTCAGCCACATCTCTTCTAATGTCCGCCACTATGTCTTTCATGTCATCCTGTAAAGAGGCCCGGAGTGAGGAAAGCAGCTCCTTCATGCTACTGTCCGTTATAGGTGCTTCCTCCCTGTCAGCACTAGTGGAAGCGGAGGAAGCTACAGATCCCCGTCGCGAAGTGCGAGCAGAGCAGGGGGACGGTGGCGCCATCTTAGCTGCAGCATCGATTGCCCTGCTGCTAGCAAAGAAGTTGGTGACCTGCTGCAGGGAGGAGTTGCACTTGGCGCTTATGGCTCTCCCCATGCACTCACCTGGGGCTCCGGTGTTGTGGTGGTAAGAGAGCGTGCGGGACCAGGTCTTTAGTCTCTGTTTAAAACGCTGTCAAGCCCGTGGGTTAAGGCTGGCTTCACATTGCTGTTTTTTCACATATCAGTGTCCATCTAGTTTTTGTGCCAAAACCAGGAGAGGAACCAGGAGAGAAACTTGCAGAGAAAAACTATAATTGAAAGATTGACACCTGCTCTGAGTTTTGGAGACACTCCTGGTTTTGACACACAAACTGGATGGATACTGATCAGTGAAAAAATTGCAGTGTGAAGCCAGCCTTAGGAGCTCCTGAACTATGCCGCCATCTTTATGCCTTGTCAGGCCACACCCTCTAGAAATGTAATTTGATCCTTGACACATACGAAACGCAAAATTCATTTATTAACAATTCATTAAAAAATACAAGAAATACAATCCATTTAATCCCAATAAACTATAAAAACTACATGAAATTAAAAAATAAAATAAAAAGCTTCAAAAAGTGGTAACATGGGGAAGCGATTGGAAGGAGAATCAAACTCTTGAAAAAAGAACTATCTATTTGTTCCCTAAGGGTAACTTTACACGCGGCTACATTTCTAGGGTGGCTACAGGTAACTTACTGGTTGCAGTGAAATCATGGAGACAAGGTTCTATCTTGTTGCTGTGTACAAATGGAATAATCTCTCCATGATTTCACTGCAACCAGTAAGTTACCTGTAGCCACCCTAGAAATGTAGCCGCGTGTAAAGGTACCCTTTCTGATAGGAGCTATATCTAACTCCTGAACCACAGGGTTTTGGGATTTCTGATGCTATATTCTTTGTTGCTGTAACCCATTGTTCCTAGTTTGTTCAAAAATCATTGTGATTGTTAATATTACCTGTTTTTATTGTGATGGTTCATTTATTATAGAAAAAAAAAGAATAAAAAAAAATCAATGAAGAGGAAACAGGATACATATAAAAATATTTAAGAAAATAATTAAAAATGTAATGTGTGTAGTGTAAATTGATTATATGTGCATGTGTGGTGCAGTGCTCTGAAGGTACCGAAAATAGTTTTCTAAAAAATAAAGGAAGATGTTTTAGATTGAATTTAATTTAGATTTTACATAGTGATAAAATGTGAAGCGTGGAACAGAACACATGTCTTTGTTGTTCAGAACTCGCTGAACCTCCATTCCTCTGTACTCCATGTAGGCTTGGAACACTTGATTTTGTACAATATCAAGAGAATATGTTTTTAGCGATATAAAGGTGTGGCCAAAAGTATTGACACCGCTGCAATTCTGTCAGATAATACTCAGTTTCTTCCTGAAAATGATTGCAATCGCAATTTCTTTGGTATTATTATCTTCATTTAATTTGTCTTCAATGAAAAAACACAAAAAGAATTGTCCTAAAGCCAAATTGGATATAGCTCCACACCAAACATAAAAAAGGGGGTGGACAAAGTATTGGTACTGTTAGAAAAATCATGTGATGCTTCTCTAATTTGTGTAATTAACAGCACCTGTAACTTACCTGTGGCACCTAACAGGTGTTGGCAATAACTAAATCACACTTGCAGCCAGTTGACATGGATTAAAGTTGACTCAACCTCTGTCCTGTGTCCTTGTGTGTACCACATTGAGCATGGAAAAAAGAAAGAAGACCAAATAACTGTCTGAGGACTTGAGAAACCAAATTGTGAGGAAACATGAGCAATCTCAAGGTTACAAGTCCATCTCCAAAGACCTGAATGTTCCTGTGTCTACTGTGCGCTGTGTCATTAAGGAGTTTAAAGCCCATGGCACTGTAGCTAACCTCCCTAGATGTGGACGGAAAAGAAAAATTGACGAGAGATTTCAACGCAAGATTGTGCGGATGGTGGTTAAAGAACCTCGACTAACATCCAAACAAGTTCAAGCTCCTCTGCAGTCCGAGGGTACAACAGTGTCAACCCGTACTATCCGTCGGCATATGAATAAAAAGGGACTGTATGGTAGGATACCCAGGAAGACCCCACTTCTTACCCCGAGACATAAAAAAGCCAGGCTGGAGTTTGCCAACACTTACCTGAGAAAGCCTATAACGTTTTGGAAGAATGTTCTCTGGTCAGATGAGACAAAAGTAGAGCTTTTTTGGGCAAAGGCATCAACATAGAATTTACAGGAGAAAAAAAGAGGCATTCAAAGAAAAGAACACGGTCCCTACAGTCAAACATGGCGGAGGTTCTCTGATAATTTGGGGTTGCTTTGCTGCCTCTGGCACTGGACTGCTTGACCGTGTGCATGGCATTATGGAGTCTGAAGACTACCAACAAGTTTTGCAGCATAATGTAGGGCCCAGTGTGAGAAAGCTGGGTCTCCCTCAGAGGTCATGGGTCTTCCAGCAGGACAATGACCCAAAACACACTTCAAAAAGCACTAGAAAATGGTTTGAGAGAAAGCACTGTATCATCAAAAATGAGCCATGATTAAGACCTGAGTGCGTTGAAACGCGTTGGCCTGTTTGTACACGTATACTGCCTACTATATGGATGTTATTTATCATTTAATAAAAGAAGAAAAATACTGGAACCGTCCTGCTGGAATTTCTTTCTCTAATTGCACCAGCCCACAACCAGGGCGTTGTCCTTGCAGGCCTGGAACCAGTTGATGTTGATCCTTACTGATGGTGAGCTGTTCCCCTTCACATTCCCAGTTTCATCAAAGCACTGGAGACGTCTAAGGTGGGCAGCAATGAGTCCAGACCTCAATCCCATAGAACACCTGTGGAGAGATCTAAAAATGGCAGTTTGGAGAAGGCACCCTTCAAATATCAGGGACCTGGAGCAGTTTGCCAAAGAAGAATGGTCTAAAATTCCAGCAGAGCATTGTAAGAGACTCATTGATGGTTACCGGAAGCAGTTGATCGCAGTTATTTTGGCTAAAGGTTGTGCAACCAAGTATTAGGCTGAGGGTGCCAATACTTTTGTCTGGCCCATTTTTGGAGTTTTGTGTGAAATGATCAATGTTTTGCTTTTTGCTTCATTCTCTTTTGTGTTTTTTTATTGAAGACAAATTAAATGACGGTAATAATACCAAACAATTTGTGATTGCAATCATTTTCAGGAAGAAACGGAGTATTAGCTGACAGAATTGCAGGGGTGTCAATACTATCACTAAAAACATATTCTCTTGATATTGTACAAAATCAAGTGTTCCAAGCCTACATGGCCACAACTGTATGCTGCTCAGTGCTGTGTTGACTTATTTGTGCAAAAAACACTCGCCTGTTTTGTGTTATTGTGCCGGTAATTCAGGAGGAAATTATAAAAAGAGGAAAAATAAAAAGGAGAAAAAAGAAATATATTTATGTTGTTGAAAACTTCATAAAAAGTGAAGGATTTTTTATTGGTAATTAATTTTTGCTTGAAAAAGGGGGAGGAAACTATTGATACTCAGTGATAGTGGACATGATTTCGAGGCCTAGTTCACATCTAAGGCTGGCTTGCGTTTGCCTGCGTTTGCGTGTCTATGCGTTTTTACTACTAAAAAGCATCAAAACGCATGCATTTTTGCCCCCATTGAATTCAATGGAAAATGTATTAAAAACGCATGCAAAAACACATGTACGTTTTCAAAACACAAAACGCATGTGTTTTTGTGCAAACGCAGCCAAAAACATGGGCTGATGCGTCTAGGGCTGTTTGCAAAAACGCATGCTTTTTGCTTTTTGAGAACGTACATATGTTTTTGCATGCATTTTTAATACTTTTTCCATTGAATCAAATGACACAATCCAGGAATCCTGAACCTTGAAGCAAATGACTGATTAATTATGTGAAAAAGAAACTAATATAATGAAAAGAAAAAAAGATATAATAAAATGGAAAAAATAAAAAAAAGGATGATATTCATTGTATATAAAAATCATCATCTGATTATATAAAATCTTATAAATATAAAGGGATCAAAATATGAAGATGTTTGAAAGTGATTGCTATAGATAAACTGATATATTTGAAATTACTGGAAAAAACACCATTCAGTTTAAAAATGAAATTCTACTTTATTGATAACAAAATGTCATTAGTATATAAAAAAAAACTCTTTGAAATATATTTGAAAATATATAAATGAAATAATTCTTGAATAAATTCCTATTTTAAAATAAGTAAAGGACATCAAATAGTTTGTGCATGAGTTTTTCATTAATAAAGGAACTCCACGGTATACATAATATCAACCAGAGAGATAAATGGATGAAATTGAAAAAATAGTTAAAAATGTGCTTTCATGTTGGTTCCATCTCAAAGGAAACTAGGGGGTCCACCATTATGCGCTGGATGTATGGATCAACTAGTGATGTCTATTTGAACTCACGTGTTAGGCAGACGACCAGAGAAGTGGAGAAGAAAAGGACTACTCACCCATTGCTAGTAAACTTCAACCTGGAAAGATTGCAAAGGATATCAATTCGATAATCATTTGTTTATTTGTCTTATTAGTTGTGATAGAAGTATCATTTGTATATAGCCAAGAAGAATGTTAAGAATAGAGATTTGAAGAATCAAAAAATGGAGCTGTCATGTGAAGTAACTTTAAGGGGAAAAAACACAGAGGTAGACATGTGTTGAATCCAAGACGAAAGTGATAGTGATGTTAAACAAGAGAATTGAGAAAATGGAGCATTGTTGGGCTGAAAGGTGGAACTATCATAGCAAAGGGAAATTAATGGAAATCCCATTTTTTGCAAAGGGGAAAACCAAAGGAGATGTATGTTGAAAATAGAGGACAAGAAAATTATTGATAGAGAAAAAAATTCTTATTAAATTATTTCGGTTACCAAATTTCACCCTTCAGGTTTTAGTGTATCTAGTTTGTATATCCAATATTTGTTTCTTTTGTTTAGCACATCCATCCTGTTACTGATGCTTTTTTGGATATGATCGATGGGTGTTATTTTTAAAAGATTATAATCTCTATTATGTACCCTATCAATGTGATTTGATACACTATGCTGCAGAAAACTTTTCTTTATATTGGAGCGGTGTTCATTCACACTTAGAGTAGAGTGGCTGTATTGTATGTCCTACATATTGATGTTTGCATGGGCATTCTATCATATTAATGACAAAATTCATCATGCAGTTCATTCTGTGTTTGATAGGGAATATTTCCCATGTATTATTAGACATAAAAGTGTTTTTATTTGTTTGTACTGATTGGCAACATAGGCATTTGTTTCTTTTACATTTATACACTCCATTGGGGAGTTTTTCTGTTCCCTCCCTCTCAATTACTGTATCAAAGGAGTTTTTTACAAGGCCGTAAAGATTACGGTAAGTAGATGAGGCTAATAACATTTTGTCAGAAACCTTTTACCTTTTACTATAAACAGATCAATGAAGACACCTTTCCTCATCTAATCAAAACATATAACGGAATAATCAAATAAGCCTTTTTGAAGGGGATAATTAACGACCCAGAGAAGCGGTTTCTAACCAGTAAAAATCCAAGAATTCTTTTCTTGTACCAACTACCCAAGGTGCATAAGAGCATGAGTAAACCACATGGGAGGCCTATCATTTCAGGGATTGACTTCATAACTTGTAATTTAGCGACCTACATAGGTAAAATACTTCAATACCATGTGTTCAAATTAGACAGTTTTCTCAGGGAATCTACACACCTTCTAAGTATTTTGAAGGATATTGTTTGGAAGGACTCATGCTGTTTTGTAACTTGAGATGCAGCTTCCCTTTATACTAATATTCAGCATGATATTAGTATAGTCTGCGTTGCATTTTTTCTGAATACTGATAAAAGGTTCAAACTCGAACAAAAGGATTTCACTTTGAGAGGATTAGATTTTAACTTCAGAAATAATTCTTTCACCTTCTCTAATAAATACTATCATCAGGTGATAGGAACAGCTATGGGTTCCAAGGTAGCATGTTCCTATGCTAACCTTTTCATGTTTTTTTTTAAGGAATCTATATGAGAGTTAACATGTAAAAAGATGGTATAAATCTATATACAAGGTTTATACATGACATTTTCATAATTTGTGATAATGAGGGTAATAATCTTCATTTGTTTTGGAAGAGATGTCAAACAATATTTGGGCACTGAAATTTGAACACCATACACAGTGAGACCATTGACTTTTTAGATTTGACTATATTCAGCGAAGGCAACCACATTAATACAAAAACTTACTTCAAAGCTGTGCACAGAAATAGCTATATTCACTTTTTAAGCAGGTATTTCTACAAGTGGCCCAATAATATCCCAATAAATCAGTTTAAAAGAATAAAAAAACTGTTCTACTAACAAACATTTTGTAGAACAATCCGATATCAGAGAAAGATTACTGGTACAGAAATATCCGCACAAATTAGTCAATAGCGCTTTTAATAGCTGTAAATTAATCAGATAAGAGATTTTGTTGCAATCTAAAAAAAGCTACTTTCAGCAATTGTGTCAAGTTCATGTTTAATTTCATCACCACATATAACAAATGTCACAAAAAAATAAAAAAGATATTATCTGAACATTGGCAAATTTTGCTCACTGACCCGATATTAAGTAGAGTTCTACCAAGGATCACCTTCCATAGAGTCCCTAGTATTAAAAACATCATAGCACCCAGCCATTTAAAAACTCCTTTGATACAGTAATTGAGAAGGAGGGAGCAGAATAACTCCCCAAAGGAGTGTATAAATGTAATAGAAACAAATGCCTATGTTGCCAATCAATACAAAAATATAAAAAAAGTGTATGTCTAAGGCTGCTTTCATATTATGATTTTGTTAAATCCGATGCTGTCAATAAAAATCGGACAGCATCGGATCCAAACTGATCCCTGCAACTGGATGCCAAATAGGCGTCCGATTCCGACATTTTGCAGGATCAGTTTGGTCTGTCACCTAGCTCCCCCTCCTCTCTGCCTCCTGTCATCTTGCTGTCCCCTGTTGTCTCCTGCTGTCCCTCTGCTGTCCCTCTACTGTCCCCCTGCGGTCCCCCTACTGTCCCCCTGTTGTCCCCTGCTGTCCCCCTGTTCTCCCCTCTCCTCTTCTCCCCGCTCTTCCTGTCATTCCAACATAAAAAATCTTTATTCTCACCTGCCAGCGCTCCCCCGGCGTCTCCACGTTAGCTCCCGATCGGTTTTACAGGACCTGTGATGATGTCAGAAGTGTCATCGGGTCACATGAGCGGTTACCACGGTAACCGCTCATGTGACCCAATCAGCTGATCGGGTTGTGACATCATCACAGGTCCTGTTTACCGATCGGGAGCTGATGGAGATGTCGGGGGAGCGCTGGCAGGTGAGAATAAAGATTTTTTATTTTAAACACTTGATTTTAGTTATATTTAACTTCCGCAGTGTGTGAATATACATTGTGGAAGTTAAATTAGGCGGCACACAATAGTTTTAGTGTACTGAACATGTACTGAGCATGCTCAGTGCATTAAAATCGGGTCCGAGGAGACATCAGATGTTTCCTCGGACCCTGCTCCATAGGGCCCCATGTTAAAGTCATCGGATTGGATTTGGCATAATTGCCATCCGATTTGCCTCCGATCCTATTCTCTCCGATTTTTTTCAGGAGCCAAAATCGCAGCAGTTTATGATTTTGGCTCCTGCAAAAAAATCGGACAGAATCGGATCGAAGGCAAATCGGATGCCATTAAGTGCACATCCGATTCGATCCGATCCCCATTGGAGAACAATTTTGCTGCTCTGGCTCAGGTGCACGGTGAACCGGATAGGGTGACTCTTGCTGAGTCAAACCTCCGTAAGCTCAAGCAGGGGTCATGAGCAGCGGAGGAGTACTGCTCAGAGTTTCAGAAGTGGGCGACTGACACCCTGTGGAATGACCCTGCCCTCAGTAGTCAGTTCTGTCTGGGTTTGTCAGCTAGACTGCAAACACCCTGGTTCAGTACTGAGGCTGCGATGTACCTAGCCATCAGGGTAGACAGACATCTGAGGGCAGGGCCGGACTGGGACCAAAAATCAGCCCGGGAAGTAAAGACCCCACCAGCCCACACACTATATCATCTATCAGTCACAATAAGTGAATTTTGTTTTTACATTGGCGTGACCCTCATTACTGTTTTACAAGAGTTATTTGGAGAGCCACATGTGAGTGGCGAGACAGAGGGAATACTCACCCACAGCTCCATTCACATAATACTCTTCAAAGCTACAGTTTCTCAGGATTGTGGGGTCCCAGCGGTCAGATCCACAGCGAAGAGAAAGTCATCACCTGTACAGAAGAGAAGTGGTGACTTCCTTATTCAAGATAATTTAAACAACATATAAATGCTGAAAATCCCGAAGTCCAATACCACCTCTCTGACAGCAGGACAGTATACAGGACAGGAGAAGTGGTACTGTGCAGTGTATATATACAGAATAATACAGATACTGAGGATTACACCCAGTATACAGGACAGGAGAAGTGGTACTGTGCAGTGTATATATACAGAATAATACAGATACTGAGATTACACCCAGTATACAGGACAGGAGAAGTGGTACTGTGCAGTGTATATATACAGAATAATACAGATACTGAGATTACACCCAGTATACAGGACAGGAGAAGTGGTACTGTGCAGTGTATATATACAGAATAATACAGATACTGAGGATTACTATAATACAGATACTGAGGATACTGAGGACCCAACAAGAAGGGGGGCACTGCTGGACCTAATATTAACCAACAGGCCAGACCGCATATCAAATATACGGGTTGGAGGTCACTTGGGTAATAGTGATCATGACTTAATAAGCTTTCAAGTATCCTTTACTAAGACGTGTAGTAAAGGGGCCACAAGGACACTAAACTTCAGGAAGGCAAATTTCCAACGGTTGAGAGTTGATCTTAGTGCAATAAACTGGGACGATGTCCTGAGACATAAAAGTACACAACACAAATGGGAGATGTTTATTCGCATCCTGAATAGGACATGTGCACAATATATACCCTATGGGAATAAGCATGCTAGAAATAGGAGGAAACCACTATGGCTAAATAAAGCGGTAAGAAGTGCAATATGTGACAAAAAGAAAGCATTTAGGGAATTAAAGCAAGTAGGTAGTGATGAGGCATTAAATAAATACAGAAAATTAAATAACATTTGTAAAAAGCAAATCAAGGCAGCAAAGATTGAGACAGAGAGACTCATTGCCAGAGAAAGTAAAAAGAATCCCAAAATATTTTTTAACTACATAAATAGTAAGAAACTAAAAAATGATGGTGTTGGCCCCTTTAAAAATAGTCTGGGTGAAATGGTGGATGAGGATGAGGAAAAAGCCAATATGCTAAATGACTTTTTTTCAACAGTATTTACACAAGAAAATCCCATGACAGACAATATGATCAGTGATAACAAAAAATCTCAATTAAATGTCACCTGCTTAACCCAAGAGGAAGTACGGCATCGTCTAAAAATCACTAAAATTGACAAATCCCCGGGCCCGGATGGGATACACCCCAGAGTGCTGCAGGAATTAAGTACTGTCATAGATAGACCATTATTTTTAATATTTAAAGATTCCATAATAACAGGGTTTGTACCACAGGACTGGCGTATAGCAAATGTGGTGCCAATATTCAAAAAGGGGACAAAAACTGATCTTGGAAATTATAGGCCAGTAAGCTTAACCTCTACTGTGGGTAAAATCCTCGAGGGTTTTCTAAGAGATGCTATACTGGAGTATCTGAACAAAAATAACCTCATGACCCATTATCAACATGGTTTTACGAGGGACCGTTCCTGTCAAACTAATCTAATAAGCTTCTATGAAGAAGTAAATTCTGGACTGGACCAAGGAAATGCAGTGGATGTGGTGTATATGGATTTTTCAAAAGCTTTTGATACGGTGCCACACAAAAGGTTGATACATAAAATGAGGGCAATTGGGATAGGGGAAAATATGTGTAAGTGGGTTGAGAACTGGCTTAGTGATAGGAAACAAAGGGTGGTTATTAATGGAACACACTCAGAATGGGTCGCAGTTAACAGTGGGGTACCACAGGGGTCAGTGTTGGGCCCGCTTCTATTTAATATATTTATTAATGACCTTGTAGGGGGCATACAGAGTGGAATCTCAATATTTGCAGATGACACTAAACTCTGCAGGGTAATCAATACAGAGGAGGACAATTCTATATTACAGGAGGATTTATGTAAACTAGAAGCTTGGGCGGCTAAATGGCAAATGCGCTTTAATGGGGATAAATGTAAAGTCATGCACTTGGGCAGAGGAAACAAAAGGTATAATTATGTGCTTAATTGTAAAACACTGGGCAAAACTGTCACTGAAAAAGACCTGGGTGTATGGATAGATGATAAACTCACATTTAGTGGCCAGTGTCAGGCAGCTGCTGCAAAGGCAAATAAAATAATGGGATGCATTAAAAGAGGCATGGATGCTCATGAGGAGAACATCATTTTACCTCTATACAAGTCACTAGTGCGACCACACTTAGAATACTGTGTACAATTCTGGTCTCCGGTGTATAAGAAAGACATAGCTGAACTAGAGCGGGTCCAGAGAAGAGCGACAAAAGTCATTAGAAGACTAAGGGGTCTGCAATACCAAGACAGGTTATTAAACTTGGGGTTATTTAGCTTGGAAAAACGAAGGCTTAGGGGTGATCTTATAATAATGTATAAATATATGAGGGGGCAGTACAGAGACCTTTCTAATGATCTCTTTACTCTTAGGCCTGAGACGGGGACAAGGGGGCATCCTCTACGTCTGGAGGAAAGAAGGTTTAATCATAATCACAGACGCGGATTCTTTACTGTAAGAGCAGTGAGACTATGGAACTCTCTGCCACATGCTGTTGTAATGAGTGACTCACTACTAACATTTAAGAAGGGCCTGGATGCCTTTTCTTGAAAACTATAATATTACCAGTTATATATACTAGATTCTTTGATAGGGCGTTGATCCAGGGATCTAGTCTGATTGCCGTATCTGGAGTCAGGAAGGAATTTTTTCCCCCAATGTGGAGCTTAGTGTTGCCACATGGGTTTTTTTTGCCTTCCTCTGGATCAACATGTTAGGCTATGGGTTGAACTAGATGGACTTAAAGTCTTCCTTCAACCTTAAAAACTATGTTACTATGTTACTATGTTACTATGATTACACCCAGTATACAGGACAGGAGAAGTGGTACTGTGCAGTGTATATATACAGAATAATACAGATACTGAGATTATACCCAGTACACAGGACAGGAGAAGTGGTACTGTGTAGTGTAAATATACAGAATAATACAGACACTGAGGATTACACCCAGTATATAGGACAGGAGGAGTATATATACAGAATAATACATATACTGAGGATTACACCTAGTATACAGGACAGGAGAAGTGGTGCTGTGCAGTGTATATACAGAATAATACAGATACTGAGGATTACACCCAGTATACAGGACAGGAGAAGTGGTACTGTGCAGTGTAAATATACAGAATAATACAGATACTGAGGTTAAAACCCAGTATACAGGACAGGAGAAGTGGTACTGTGCAGTGTATATATAAAGAATAATAGAGATACTGAGGATTACACCCAGTATACAGGACAGGAGAAGTGGTACTGTGCAGTGTATATATACAGAATAATACAGATACTGAGGATTACACCCAGTATACAGGACAGGAGAAGTGGTACTGTGCAGTGTATATATACAGAATAATACAGATACTGAGGATTACACACAGTATATAGGACAGGAGGAGTATATATACAGAATAATACATATACTGAGGATTACACCTAGTATACAGGACAGGAAGAGTGGTGCTGTGCAGTGTATATACAGAATAATACAGATACTGAGGATTACACCCAGTATACAGGACAGGAGAAGTAGTGCTGTGCAGTGTATATATACAGAATAATACAGATACTGAGGATTACACCCAGTATACAGGACAGGAGAAGTGGTACTGTGCAGTGTATATACAGAATAATACAGATACTGAGGATTACACCCAGTATACAGAACAGGAGAAGTGGTACTGTGCAGTGTAAATATACAGAATAATACAGATACTGAGGATTACACCCAGTATACAGGACAGGAGAAGTGGTACTGTGCAGTGTATATATACAGAATAATACAGATACTGAGGATTACACCTAGTATACAGGACAGGAGAAGTGGTACTGTGCAGTGTAAATATACAGAATAATACAGATAGTGAGGATTACACCCAGTATGCAGGACAGGAGAAGTGGTACTGTGCAGTGTATATATACAGAATAATACAGATACTGAGGATTACACCCAGTATAGAGGACAGGAAAGTGGTACTGTGCAGTGTATATATACAGAATAATACAGATACTGAGGATTACACCCAGTATACAGGACAGGAGAAGTGGTACTGTGCAGTGTATATATACAGAATAATACATATACTGAGGATTACACCTAGTATACAGGACAGGAGAAGTGGTGCTGTGCAGTGTATATACAGAATAATACAGATACTGAGGATTACACCCAGTATACAGGACAGGAGAAGTGGTGCTGTGCAGTGTAAATATACAGAATAATACAGATACTGAGGATTACACCCAGTATACAGGACAGGAGAAGTGGTACTGTGCAGTGTATATATACAGAATAATACAGATACTGAGGATTACACCTAGTATACAGGACAGGAGAAGTGGTACTGTGCAGTGTAAATATACAGAATAATACAGATAGTGAGGATTACACCCAGTATACAGGACAGGAGAAGTGGTACTGTGCAGTGTATATATACAGAAAAATACAGATACTGAGGATTACACCCAGTATACAGGACAGGAGAAGTGGTACTGTGTATATATACAGAATAATACAGATACTGAGGATTACACCCAGTATACAGGACAGGAGAAGTGGTACTGTGCAGTGTATATATACAGAATAATACAGATACTGAGGATTACACCCAGTATACAGGACAGGAGAAGTGGTACTGTGCAGTGTAAATATACAGAATAATACAGATACTGAGTTACACCCAGTATACAGGACAGGAGAAGTGGTACTGTGCAGTGTATATATACAGAATAATACAGATACTGAGGATTACACCCAGTATACAGGACAGGAGAAGTGGTACTGTGCAGTGTATATATACAGAATAATACAGATACTGAGGATTACACCCATATACAGGACAGGAGAAGTGGTACTGTGCAGTGTATATACAGAATAATACAGATACTGAGGATTACACCCAGTATACAGGACAGGAGAAGTGGTACTGTGCATGTATATATACAGAATAATACAGATACTGAGGATTACACCATATACAGGACAGGAGAAGTGGTACTGTGCAATGTATATATACAGAATAATACATATACTGAGGATTACACCTAGTATACAGGACAGGAGAAGTGGTGACTGTGGCAGGTATATACAGAATAATACAGATACTGAGGATTACACCCAGTATACAGGACAGGAGAAGTGGTGCTGTGCAGTGTTATATACAGAATAATACAGATACTGAGGATTACACCCAGTATACAGGACAGGAGAAGTGGTACTGTGCAGTGTATATACAGAATAATACAGATACTGAGGATTACACCCAGTATACAGGACAGGAGAAGTGGTACTGTGCAGTGTAAATATACAGAATAATACAGATACTGAGGATTACACCCAGTATACAGGACAGGAGAAGTGGTACTGTGCAGTGTAAATATACAGAATAATACAGATACTGAGGATTACACCCAGTATACAGGACAGGAGAAGTGGTACTGTGCAGTGTAAATATACAGAATAATACAGATACTGAGGATTACACCCAGTATACAGACAGGAGAAGTGGTACTGTGCAGTGTATATATACAGAATAATACAGATACTGAGGATTACACCCAGTAATACAGGACAGGAAGAGTGGTACTGTGCAGTGTAAATATACAGAATAATACAGATACTGAGGATTACACCCAGTATACAGGACAGGAGAAGTGGTACTGTGCAGTGTATATATAGAGAATAATACAGATACTGAGGATTACACCCAGTATAAAGGACAGGAGAAGTGGTATTGTGCAGTGTATAGACAGAATAATACAGATACTGAGGATTACACCCAGTATACAGGACAGGAGAAGTGGTACTGTGCAATGTATATACAGAATAATACAGATTCTGAGGATTACACCTAGTATACAGGACAGGAGAAGTGGTACTGTGCAGTGTATATATACAGAATAATGCAGATACTGAGGATTACACCCAGTATACAGGACAGGAGAAGTGGTTCTGTGCAATGTATATACAGAATAATACAGATACTGAGGATTACACCTAGCATACAGGACAGGAGAAGTGGTACTGTGCAATGTATATACAGAATAATACAGATACTGAGGATTACACCCAGTATACTGGACAGGAGAAGTGGTACTGTGCAGTGTATATATACAGAATAATAGAGATACTGAGGATTACACCCAGTATACAGGACAGGAGAAGTGGTGCTTTGCAATGTATATATACAGAATAATATAGATACTGAGGATTACACCCAGTATACAGGACAGGAGAAGTGGTACTATGCAGTGTAAATATACAGAATAATACAGATACTGAGGATTACACCCAGTATACAGGACAGGAGAAGTGGTACTGTGCAGTGTATATATACAGAATAATACAGATACTGAGATTACACCCAGTATACAGGACAGGAGAAGTTGTACTGTGCAGTGTATATATACAGAAAAATACAGATACTGAGATTACACCCAGTACACAGGACAGGAGAAGTGGTACTGTGCAGTGTATATATACAGAATAATACAGATACTGAGGATTACACCCAGTATACAGGACAGGAGAAGTGGTACTGTGCAGTGTATATATACAGAATAATACAGATACTGAGATTACACCCAGTACACAGGACAGGAGAAGTGGTACTGTGCAGTGTAAATATACAGAATAATACAGACACTGAGGATTACACCCAGTATATAGGACAGGAGGAGTATATATACAGAATAATACATATACTGAGGATTACACCTAGTATACAGGACAGGAGAAGTGGTGCTGTGCAGTGTATATACAGAATAATACAGATACTGAGGATTACACCAGTATACAGGACAGGAGAAGTGGTGCTGTGCAGTGTATATATACAGAATAATACAGATACTGAGGATTACACCCAGTATACAGGACAGGAGAAGTGGTACTGTGCAGTGTAAATATACAGAATAATACAGATACTGAGTTTAAAATCCAGTATACAGGACAGGAGAAGTGGTACTGTGCAGTGTATATATACAGAATAATACAGATACTGAGGATTACACCTAGTATACAGGAAAGGAGAAGTGGTACTGTGCAGTGTATATATACAGAATATAGAGATACTGAGGATTACACCCAGTATACAGGACAGGAGAAGTGGTACTGTGCAGTGTATATATACAGAATAATACAGATACTGAGGATTACACCCAGTATACAGGACAGGAGAAGTGGTACTGTGCAGTGTATATATACAGAATAATACAGATACTGAGGATTACACACAGTATATAGGACAGGAGGAGTATATATACAGAATAATACATATACTGAGGATTACACCTAGTATACAGGACAGGAGAAGTGGTGCTGTGCAGTGTATATACAGAATAATACAGATACTGAGGATTACACCCAGTATACAGGACAGGAGAAGTGGTGCTGTGCAGTGTATATATACAGAATAATACAGATACTGAGGATTACACCCAGTATACAGGACAGGAGAAGTGGTACTGTGCAGTGTATATACAGAATAATACAGATACTGAGGATTACACCCAGTATACAGGACAGGAGAAGTGGTACTGTGCAGTGTAAATATACAGAATAATATAGATACTGAGGATTACACCCAGTATACAGGACAGGAGAAGTGGTACTGTGCAGTGTATATATACAGAATAATACAGATACTGAGGATTACACCTAGTATACAGGACAGGAGAAGTGGTACTGTGCAGTGTAAATATACAGAATAATACAGATACTGAGGATTACACCCAGTATACAGGACAGGAGAAGTGGTACTGTGCAGTGTATATATACAGAATAATAGAGATACTGAGGATTAACACCCAGTATACAGGACAGGAGAAGTGGTGCTGTGCAGTGTATATATACAGAATAATATAGATACTGAGGATTACACCCAGTATACAGGACAGGAGAAGTGGTACTATGCAGTGTAAATATACAGAATAATACAGATACTGGGGATTACACCCTGTATACAGGACAGGAGAAGTGGTACTGTGCAGTGTATATATACAGAATAATACAGATACTGAGATTACACCCAGTATACAGGACAGGAGAAGTGGTACTGTGCAGTGTATATATACAGAATAATACAGATACTGAGATTACACCCAGTATACAGGACAGGAGAAGTGGTACTGTGCAGTGTATATATACAGAATAATACAGATACTGAGGATTACACCCAGTATACAGGACAGGAGAAGTGGTACTGTGCAGTGTATATATACAGAATAATACAGATACTGAGATTACACCCAGTACACAGGACAGGAGAAGTGGTACTGTGCAGTGTAAATATACAGAATAATACAGACACTGAGGATTACACCCAGTATATAGGACAGGAGGAGTATATATACAGAATAATACATATACTGAGGATTACACCTAGTATACAGGACAGGAGAAGTGGTGCTGTGCAGTGTATATACAGAATAATACAGATACTGAGGATTACACCCAGTATACAGGACAGGAGAAGTGGTGCTGTGCAGTGTATATATACAGAATAATACAGATACTTAGGGTTACACCCAGTATACAGGACAGGAGAAGTGGTACTGTGCAGTGTAAATATACAGAATAATACAGATACTGAGGTTAAAACCCAGTATACAGGACAGGAGAAGTGGTACTGTGCAGTGTATATATACAGAATAATACAGATACTGAGGATTACACCTAGTATACAGGACAGGAGAAGTGGTACTGTGCAGTGTATATATACAGAATAATAGAGATACTGAGGATTACACCCAGTATACAGGACAGGAGAAGTGGTACTGTGCAGTGTATATATACAGAATAATACAGATACTGAGGATTACACCCAGTATACAGGACAGGAGAAGTGGTACTGTGCAGTGTATATACAGAATAATACAGATACTGAGGATTACAGCCAGTATACAGGACAGGAGAAGTGGTGCTGTGCAGTGTATATATACAGAATAATACAGATACTGAGGATTACACCCAGTATACAGGACAGGAGAAGTGGTACTGTGCAGTGTATATACAGAATAATACAGATACTGAGGATTACACCCAGTATACAGGACAGGAGAAGTGGTACTGTGCAGTGTAAATATACAGAATAATATAGATACTGAGGATTACACCCAGTATACAGGACAGGAGAAGTGGTACTGTGCAGTGTAAATATACAGAATAATACAGATACTGAGGATTACACCCAGTATACAGAACAGGAGAAGTGGTACTGTGCAGTGTATATATACAGAATAATACAGATACTGAGGATTACACCCAGTATACAGGACAGGAGAAGTGGTACTGTGCAGTGTATATATACAGAATAATACAGATACTGAGGATTACACCCAGTATACAGGACAGGAGATGTGGTACTGTGCAGTGTAAATATACAGAATAATACAGATACTGAGGATTACACCCAGTATACAGGACAGGAGAAGTGGTACTGTGCAGTGTATATATAGAGAATAATACAGATACTGAGGATTACACCCAGTATAAAGGACAGGAGAAGTGGTATTGTGCAGTGTATAGACAGAATAATACAGATACTGAGGATTACACCCAGTATACAGGACAGGAGAAGTGGTACTGTGCAATGTATATACAGAATAATACAGATTCTGAGGATTACACCTAGTATACAGGACAGGAGAAGTGGTACTGTGCAGTGTATATATACAGAATAATGCAGATACTGAGGATTACACCCAGTATACAGGACAGGAGAAGTGGTTCTGTGCAATGTATATACAGAATAATACAGATAGTGAGGATTACACCCAGTATACAGGACAGGAGAAGTGGTACTGTGCAATGTATATACAGAATAATACAGATTCTGAGGATTACACCTAGTATACAGGACAGGAAAAGTGGTACTGTGCAGTGTATATATACAGAATAATACAGATACTGAGGTTAAAACCCAGTATACAGGACAGGAGAAGTGGTACTGTGCAGTGTATATATACAGAATAATACAGATACTGAGGATTACACCCAGTATACAGGACAGGAGAAGTAGTGCTGTGCAGTGTATATATACAGAATAATACAGATACTGAGGATTACACCCAGTATACAGGACAGGAGAAGTGGTACTGTGCAGTGTATATACAGAATAATACAGATACTGAGGATTACACCCAGTATACAGAACAGGAGAAGTGGTACTGTGCAGTGTAAATATACAGAATAATACAGATACTGAGGATTACACCCAGTATACAGGACAGGAGAAGTGGTACTGTGCAGTGTATATATACAGAATAATACAGATACTGAGGATTACACCTAGTATACAGGACAGGAGAAGTGGTACTGTGCAGTGTAAATATACAGAATAATACAGATAGTGAGGATTACACCCAGTATGCAGGACAGGAGAAGTGGTACTGTGCAGTGTATATATACAGAATAATACAGATACTGAGGATTACACCCAGTATAGAGGACAGGAGAAGTGGTACTGTGCAGTGTATATATACAGAATAATACAGATACTGAGGATTACACCAGTATACAGGACAGGAGAAGTGGTACTGTGCAGTGTATATATACAGAATAATACATATACTGAGGATTACACCTAGTATACAGGACAGGAGAAGTGGTGCTGTGCAGTGTATATACAGAATAATACAGATACTGAGGATTACACCCAGTATACAGGACAGGAGAAGTGGTGCTGTGCAGTGTAAAATATACAGAATAATACAGATACTGAGGATTACACCCAGTATACAGGACAGGAGAAGTGGTACTGTGCAGTGTATATATACAGAATAATACAGATACTGAGGATTACACCTAGTATACAGGACAGGAGAAGTGGTACTGTGCAGTGTAAATATACAGAATAATACAGATAGTGAGGATTACACCCAGTATACAGGACAGGAGAAGTGGTACTGTGCAGTGTATATATACAGAAAAATACAGATACTGAGGATTACACCCAGTATACAGGACAGGAGAAGTGGTACTGTGTATATATACAGAATATTACAGATACTGAGGATTACACCCAGTATACAGGACAGGAGAAGTGGTACTGTGCAGTGTATATATACAGAATAATACATATACTGAGGATTACACCTAGTATACAGGACAGGAGAAGTGGTGCTGTGCAGTGTATATACAGAATAATACAGATACTGAGGATTACACCCAGTATACAAGACAGGAGAAGTGGTGCTGTGCAGTGTATATATACAGAATAATACAGATACTGAGGATTACACCCAGTATACAGGACAGGAGAAGTGGTACTGTGCAGTGTATATACAGAATAATACAGATACTGAGGATTACACCCAGTATACAGGACAGGAGAAGTGGTACTGTGCAGTGTAAATATACAGAATAATATAGATACTGAGGATTACACCCAGTATACAGGACAGGAGAAGTGGTACTGTGCAGTGTAAATATACAGAATAATACAGATACTGAGGATTACACCCAGTATACAGAACAGGAGAAGTGGTACTGTGCAGTGTATATATACAGAATAATACAGATACTGAGGATTACACCTAGTATACAGGACAGGAGAAGTGGTGCTGTGCAGTGTATATACAGAATAATACAGATACTGAGGATTACACCCAGTATACAGGACAGGAGAAGTGGTGCTGTGCAGTGTATATATACAGAATAATACAGATACTGAGGATTACACCCAGTATACAGGACAGGAGAAGTGGTACTGTGCAGTGTATATACAGAATAATACAGATACTGAGGATTACACCCAGTATACAGGACAGGAGAAGTGGTACTGTGCAGTGTAAATATACAGAATAATATAGATACTGAGGATTACACCCAGTATACAGGACAGGAGAAGTGGTACTGTGCAGTGTAAATATACAGAATAATACAGATACTGAGGATTACACCCGTATACAGAACAGGAGAAGTGGTACTGTGCAGTGTATATATACAGAATAATACAGATACTGAGGATTACACCCAGTATACAGGACAGGAGAAGTGGTACTGTGCAGTGTATATATACAGAATAATACAGATACTGAGGATTACACCCAGTATACAGGACAGGAGATGTGGTACTGTGCAGTGTAAATATACAGAATAATACAGATACTGAGGATTACACCCAGTATACGGGACAGGAGAAGTGGTACTGTGCAGTGTAATATAGAGAATAATACAGATACTGAGGATTACACCCAGTATAAAGGACAGGAGAAGTGGTATTGTGCAGTGTATAGACAGAATAATACAGATACTGAGGATTACACCCAGTATACAGGACAGGAGAAGTGGTACTGTGCAATGTATATACAGAATAATACAGATTCTGAGGATTACACCTAGTATACAGGACAGGAGAAGTGGTACTGTGCAGTGTAATATACAGAATAATGCAGATACTGAGGATTACACCCAGTATACAGGACAGGAGAAGTGGTTCTGTGCAATGTATATACAGAATAATACAGATACTGAGGATTACACCTAGCATACAGGACAGGAGAAGGGGTACTGTGCAATGTATATACAGAATAATACAGATACTGAGGATTACACCCAGTATACTGGACAGGAGAAGTGGTACTGTGCAGTGTATATATACAGAATAATAGAGATACTGAGGATTACACCCAGTATACAGGACAGAAAGGGGTGCTTTGCAATGTATATATACAGAATAATATAGATACTGAGGATTACACCCAGTATACAGGACAGGAGAAGTGGTACTATGCGTGTAAATATACAGAATAATACAGATACTGAGGATTACACCCAGTATACAGGACAGGAAAGTGGTACTGTGCAGTGTATATATACAGAATAAATACAGATACTGAGATTACACCCAGTATACAGGACAGAGAAGTTGTACTGTGCAGTGTATATATACAGAAAAATACAGATACTGAGATTACACCCAGTACACAGGACAGAGAAGTGGTACTGTGCAGTGTATATATACAGAATAATACAGATACTGAGGATTACACCCAGTATACAGGACAGGAGAAGTGGTACTGTGCAGTGTAATATATACAGAATAATACAGATACTGAGATTACACCCAGTACACAGGACAGGAGAAGTGGTACTGTGCAGTGTAAATATACAGAATAATACAGACACTGAGGATTACACCCAGTATATAGGACAGAGGAGTATATATATACAGAATAATACATATACATGAGGATTACACCTAGTATACAGGACAGAGGAAGTGGTGCTGTGCAGTGTATATACAGAATAATACAGATACTGAGGATTACACCCAGTATACAGGACAGGAGAAGTGTGCTGTGCAGTGTAATATATACAGAATAATACAGATACTGAGGATTACACCCAGTATACAGGACAGGAGAAGTGGTACTGTGCAGTGTAAATATACAGAATAATACAGATACTGAGTTTAAAATCCAGTATACAGGACAGGAGAAGTGGTACTGTGCAGTGTATATATACAGAATAATACAGATACTGAGGATTACACCTAGTATACAGGAAAGGAGAAGTGGTACTGTGCAGTGTATATATACAGAATAATAGAGATACTGAGGATTACACCCAGTATACAGGACAGGAGAAGTGGTACTGTGCAGTGTATATATACAGAATAATACAGATACTGAGGATTACACCCAGTATACAGGACAGGAGAAGTGGTACTGTGCAGTGTAATATACAGAATAATACAGATACTGAGGATTACACACAGTATATAGGACAGGAGGAGTATATATACAGAATAATACATATACTTGAGGATTACACCTAGTATACAGGACAGGAGAAGTGGTGCTGTGCAGTGTATATACAGAATAATACAGATACTGAGGATTACACCCAGTATACAGGACAGGAGAAGTGGTGACTGTGCAGTGTATATATACAGAATAATACAGATACTGAGGATTACACCCAGTATACAGGACAGGAGAAGTGGTACTGTGCAGTGTATATAACAGAATAATACAGATACTGAGGATTACACCCAGTATACAGAACAGGAGAAGTGGTACTGTGCAGTGTAAATATACAGAATAATACAGATACTGAGGATTACACCCAGTATACAGGACAGGAGAAGTGGTACTGTGCAGTGTAAATATACAGAATAATACAGATACTGAGGATTACACCTAGTATACAGGACAGGAGAAGTGGTACTGTGCAGTGTAATATAACAGAATAATACAGATAGTGAGGATTACACCTAGTATACAGGACAGGAGAAGTGGTACTGTGCATGTATATATACAGAATAATACAGATACTGAGGATTACACCCAGTAACAGGACAAGGATAAGTGTATATACGAATATTACGATACTGAGGATACACCAGTATACAGACAGGAGAAGTGTCGTGCAGTGTAATATATACAGAATATACAGATACTGAGGATTACACCCAGTATACAGGACAGGAGAAGTGGTACTGTGCAGTGTATATACAGAATAATACAGATACTGAGGATTACACCCAGTATAACAGGACAGGAGAAGTGGTACTGTGCAGTGTAAATATACAGAATAATATAGATACTGAGGATTACACCCAGTATACAGGACAGGAGAAGTGGTACTGTGCAGTGTATATATACAGAATAATACAGATACTGAGGATTACACCTAGTATACAGGACAGGAGAAGTGGTACTGTGCAGTGTAAATATACAGAATAATACAGATACTGAGGATTACACCCAGTATACAGGACAGGAGAAGTGGTACTGTGCAGTGTATATATACAGAATAATACAGATACTGAGGATTACACCCAGTATACAGGACAGGAGAAGTGGTACTGTGCAGTGTATATACAGAATAATACAGATACTGAGGATTACACCCTGTATACAGGACAGGAGATGTGGTACTGTGCAGTGTAAATATACAGAACAATACAGATACTGAGGATTACACCCAGTATACAGGACAGGAGAAGTGGTACTGTGCAGTGTATATATACAGAATAATACAGATACTGAGGATTACACCCAGTATACAGGACAGGAGAAGTGGTACTGTGCAGTGTATAGACAGAATAATACAGATACTGAGGATTACACCCAGTATACAGGACAGGAGAAGTGGTACTGTGCAATGTATATACAGAATAATACAGATTCTGAGGATTACACCTAGTATACAGGACAGGAAAAGTGGTACTGTGCAGTGTATATATACAGAATAATGCAGATACTGAGGATTACACCCAGTATACAGGACAGGAGAAGTGGTACTGTGCAGTGTATATACAGAATAATACAGATACTGAGGATTACACCCAGTATACAGGACAGGAGAAGTGGTACTGTGCAATGTATCTACAGAATAATACAGATACTGAGGATTACACCTAGTATACAGGACAGGAGAAGTGGTACTCTGCAATGTATATACAGAATAATACAGATACTGAGGATTACACCCAGTATACTGGACAGGAGAAGTGGTACTGTGCAGTGTATATATACAGAATAATAGAGATACTGAGGATTACACCCAGTATACAGGACAGGAGAAGTGGTGCTGTGCAGTGTATATATACAGAATAATATAGATACTGAGGATTACACCCAGTATACAGGACAGGAGAAGTGGTACTATGCAGTGTAAATATACAGAATAATACAGATACTGAGGATTACACCCAGTATACAGGACAGGAGAAGTGGTGCTGTGCAGTGTATATATACAGAATAATACAGATACTGAGGATTACACCCAGTATACAGGACAGAACTGGTACTGTGCAGAGTGTAGCATATGACTCAAGCAAGGATTGCATTGCACCGCATGGAGGCTCTCCTGATCTGAGCACGACGGCTTCATGTATTTCTATGCAGCTGACATTTTCAGGTCAGGTTAACCGCCGGCTAATTCTGGGCAGTGCAATGCGATAGCTGCAGAAACAAACACTGCAAAAGCGTCCTGTATGAATATAGTCTAAGGTGATCCCACTAATGTTATCATGCCCCTGTGGCTGTTAGTGACATGAAGACGAGCATCACCGCCAGCTCTGCACATCTCTGCCTCCCATGATGAAGGCAGTGCGTCTGTGTGGCGCCCCTGCAAACAGGGCGGCCACAGGGTGGACTGCAGCCAGACGAGGTAAGACGGTTGACTGAGGAACACACACACACCGACCCACTCCGACCCAACGCCTAGAAACTATGTCAGGCAAGGGGTGGCGGGAGTTTAGAGAAGTGTGGGTGGAGAGAAAGAGACACGGACAAGTACAGTATATGGAGGAACTAGACATGAGTTGGGCCTAGGAACACTAAGTTGGAAGACCAGATCCCAGGAGGAGAGGTGCCCTGGAGGCAGAATACCCAGGAGGGAGCTCGCCGTAGAGGAGGCGAGAAAGAAGCACCACAAGCCGAGACACCACACTGAGAATAGTGGTAGAACAACGGGCCCGGCAGCCGCAACTGACATAGCTGACCGGAGGACCCAGAGCTGACTACCGGAGAGAAAGAGGGAGCCTGGTGAGCCCAAATTACACCTGGGTCACTGGAGAGCTAGGCCAGGACAACTAGAGTACTGGCTTCAAGACCCTAATCACGAGACATCCTGGCATGTTACGGAGACTCTAAGGCCCGTGACCAAAGTACCGCAGCAGAGTAGGACAAAGCCATCGGACTAGGGCTAGTGAAGCTAAAGCAGAGAGAGACATCACTACAAAGCCCATAACGGCCGGACCAAACCCATGTGCGAGGACAGAGACAGAGTAGAGGCCTGGAAGGTACTTTGAGGGAAGCGATGCAGAGGAACCGTCTGAGCTGCAGTGGCACCCGGGTCCCTGACAAGTGTAAGAACTGTGAACTGTACTGTAACTGACTTTTAAGAACTTTGGAACAGTAAAGTGCTGGTAAGCTGAAAAGTGCCTGTGACTGTTCATTACTACACTGCAGCAGAGACCTCCACCTGCGGAGCATCTTTGCTGTCCCTGCATGCTGGCTGGAGACGCTGCTGGGAGACATGAGTGCAGCATCCAGAGCACGCCATTATCCACTACTCATGTACTGGGGGCACCCAGCCCCACCCATAAGAGCTTAACATCTACGCTGCCCCTCACCACCATCCCCCAGCAGGAATACGGCAGCGGTGGTCAACCTGACCACATACCACAGGTGGGGTCACGACAAACTCCCCTGTATATAACCCCTTTTTGGACTTAGCACAGGCCACAGGACTGGGTCATGACCCCCGTGACTCCCCAGCGACAGCAGCTGCCCGGTTTCGAGTACCCCACGGCCTGGTGGCTTCTCATCTGCACCCGAGCTTCATCAGAACACTGCGCCGTCTCAGTTGGGCAGAACAGACATGAAGGACACTGCGCAAGCTAAGGGGGCAGAGCAGACATGGAGGACACTGCGCAGGCTCAGGGGTGCAGAGCGGACACGAAGGACACTGCGCAGGCTCAGGGGGGCAGAGCATACATGGAGGACACTGCGCAGGCTCAGGAGGGCAGAGCAGACATGGAGGACACTACCAGGCTCAGGGGTGCAGAGCGGACACGAAGGACACTGCGCAGGCTCATTGGGGCAGAGCAGACATGAAGTACACTGCGCAGGCTCAGGGGGGCAGAGCAGACATGAAGGACACTGCACAGGCTCAGGGGGGCAGAGCAGACATGGAGGACACTGCGCAGGCTCAGGAGGGCAGAGCAGACATTGAGGACACTGCGCAGGCTAAGGGGGGCACAGTGGACATTGAGGACACTGAGCAGGCTCACAGGTGCAGAGCGGACACAAAGGACACTGCGCAAGCTCAGGGGTGCAGAGCGGACATGGAGGACAATGCGCAGGCTCAGGGGGCAGAGCGGACATGGAGGACAATGCGCAGGCTCAGGGGGGCAGAGCGGACATGAAGGACACTGCACAGGCTCAGGGGGGCAGAGTGGACACGGAGGACACAGCCAGCCCGGAGTTTTGTATACTTGGCGCTAACAGCTGCTTGAGTCCTGTGTCACCGCTATCTTACTGGGCAAAGTGTCTGGATGAAACTGGGGGCCACACCGGGTTACTGCACATTGTCCGGGAAGGTAAGCTTGTCACCACAAACACGACGCACAATTGTCACCATGTGCATGGACACATACATATATCATCACACATGCACCAATTACGGATACACACATCACATGTCACCACTTACATACATCACCATGGGCATGGACACACACATGCACAT
Organism: Allobates femoralis; assembly: GCA_033576535.1. Lineage (NCBI taxonomy): Eukaryota > Metazoa > Chordata > Amphibia > Anura > Aromobatidae > Allobates > Allobates femoralis. Next base: position 17,693,708 of record JARQOC010000007.1, read on the forward strand.
ACATCAAAACATACACAGATGCGCACACACCGCAGTTAAGGACCTGAGGCTGCATTAATCACACAGAATGAAGTATACTAATCCCTCTCCTGTTTCTGCCTGTCTGACCCCTCTAGCTGGGTTTCACCCCATCTACACCAACTTCCCACACACAAACACCCCCATACACACAGACACCCATAATACACCCCACATACTCACACCCATATACTCACACCTATATACACACACAGACATCTATATACACCCCACATACACACACACCCATATACACACGCATACACCCCACAAACACATACACACAGACACCCATATACACCCCACATACACACGCAGGCACCCATATACACCCCACATGCACACCCCCATATACACATATATACATCCCCATTTACACATAGACACCTATATACACTCCCATATATACACACACCCCTATAAATACACACACACACACATACACATATACACATCCCCATATACACATACCCTACATACACACACAGGCACCTATATACACCCCACAAACACACCCATATATACACACACACACCCATATACACATCCCACATACACACACACCCATATACACCCCACATACACACGCAGGCACCCATATACACCCCACATGCACACCCCCATATACACATATATACATCCCCATTTACACATAGACACCTATATACACTCCCATATATACACACACCCCTATAAATACACACACACACACACATACACATATACACATCCCCATATACACATACCCTACATACACACACAGGCACCTATATACACCCCACAAACACACCCATATATACACACACACACCCATATACACATCCCACATACACACACACACATATACACACCACAAACACATACACAGACACCCATATACCCCCCACATGCATTCACAGACATCCATATGCACCTCACACACACACACAGACACCCATATACACCTCACATACCCCCCCATACATAAACACATGCACACCCCCATGTACACACATACTCCCATACATACTCCCATATACACACACAAACACACACCTAAGCAGCAGGGAGATAGTTAACTTTGCTGTTACTCACAGCTCTGTATGAAGACTCCCCATATGGTGTGCAGCAGCATCTCCTCAGCGTGCTGCACAGTCTGCTCACTGCTTCCTGCTCTCCAGTTATTGATGCAGAGCACAGCACACTGTAACCTACAGTGACGGCTTGTGCACCAATCAGAGAGCAGGTAGCAGACATTGCAGGCGCTAGTGATTGTTTCCTGCTGTCTGATTGGTAGATCAGCAATCACTAGAGCCTGCAATGAATCAAGCAGACAGTGCAGGATCCCGGGACTGGTGAGCAGAGGATGGACTCCGCCCACAAAAACAAGTTTAGGCGCTGGTTCTGGCCAGACAGAGAGAGCCCTGTGCGCGCTGCAGCGGCCCTTGTCAGCAAGGACGTGCGCGCACACAGGACTCTTAGGTGAAATTTAAAGGGCCAGCGGCCCATTTTGCAGTTAGGGGGGCGGCCCATAGGGAATTGTCCCGCCCCTCCCTATGGCCAGTCCGGGCCTGTCTGAGGGAGAGACCGAGACCAACTTTTTCCCCTGTGGCAATCCCTGTTGAGGAGGCTCCACTCGATGAACCTATGCAGTTGGGGGCAGTAGGCCCTCGTGTTAAACCCCCTGTAGTTGCAGTTCGTCAAGTGGGCGGAGCTTGTATTTATTGTGGACAAACTGATCATTTTATCAAAGTTTGTCCACATCGCTCCAGGACACATACGTAGTTTCAGATGCAGCCTCCCTCAGGTCGTTCAGAAGGAGATGACCAGAGGGTTTATATCTCCTTCTTTTCCAAGTCTCCATTCACGCTGTCTGCCATGGTGCTGGTGGATGGAAAAATGGAGACTATACCAGTACTAGTTGATAGCAGAGTGTGAGTCGCTCTTATGGATTCTCACTTTGCGCAGACTCATGGCTTCCTCTATTGCGCCTTAGCAAACCTATTCCTATCTCCGCCATTGACTCAGTTCCACTCAGCCAGAAGGTATTATCCCAAGTGGTGCATAATGTGAACTTGAGCATAGGAACTCATCACCAGGAGTTCCTCTCTTCTTACATTTTGGAGAATTTGCCAACCCCCATTGTCTTGGGTCTCTCTTGACTGAAGAAAACACAACCCGGTAAATGACTGGCAGGTCCGGGAGGTGGTTCGCTTGGGTACTGCCTATGAGAGTACTTGCCGGGGTACTTCCATCTCCACCATGCTGGTGATGGCTACACTGACTTCTTCGCTCAAGGAGGTTAGGAGTTTGCCTGGGGGTGGGGGTGGAGTGCATGCCACGCTCACGACTCCTGGTTCCTCTGGGTGTCATCCTAGGAAGAGGGGCAGGGGAAGGGTGGTTGTGTCTACGTGCGTCCCAATGGAGGGAGTCCTGGGATCCTGAGAGACGCGCCTGGTACTTGCCTGCCTAAGACTGTACCCTCTGTGTGTGCCCGCATGTGTGGCAATAAACGTACGGGTTCAGACCTGAGTATGAGTGGGTGTGGGTGTTGTCCCAGCATGTCAGGTGGAGGCGTGCTACTGGGGCTCCGGGTTCCGGGGTTGTAGGACCTTTTCGGATATCGACTATTTGCAATTCTGTGCTGTACCGCCTTGACCTACCCCCGGGTTGGGCAATCCGTAATATCTTTAATATTTCGTCTCTCAGGGGATGTGGATTTCTTTCGGATGTGCCGTAGTCGAGTCCGCAGGTCAATCTTCAAAGAGGGGGTACTGTCATGCGCTTAGATGGCGCTGACATTGTTGGATGCTGCTGTGTATGTGGTTTGTCTTTAAGAGCTGCATGGTTGATGGTTGTGAAGGTCCTTGCCTCCTGTGGTGTGCTCCAGAACTGCAGTCACTATTATGTTCAATTGCAGGAGTTAATGTATGACTCACCTGGAGTCCCCTCCCCCTGGCTTTAAATAGCCTTCCCTCTCCTCTGTCAGGTGCTGCTGATAGCTATGTGCTCTAGGTCTTGGTGCTGTGCTGATGCTTAGCTGCTGGGCTAAGGTCTTTCCTTGGGAGAAGCTGTAATTCCTGACTCGTGTGTGGAGGTAGGGGCCCTCAGCCTAGGGCTAATCAGGAGTTTTAGGGTACAGGGTGGCATCTCAGAACTCCTCACCATCAGAGGTACCTCCAAGATCAGGGTGAGCCAGGGGCCCCAGCATCAGGGTCAGATTAGGCTCTCCTGACCCCCTTTTGCCCAATTCACCTACCTGTTACCTGATTCCCTTACCTCCCAAGCGTGACAGCTGCCTTGTAAGTTGCAGATATGGTCACCCTGTATGTTTTTCTATCATTGAGAATGTTCAAAGTCTTACCCAGATAATCTGTGGGAAGTGTTGGGTGATGTGTGTGCCAAGATGTACATCCTCCTCCTACCGGTGGGTCCTGTGGCAATTCCCGCAGGGGTGCCACATATTCAATTTATCCTCACATTCACTAAATGCAGCTGAGACATCGCTATTACTTAAAGGGCTGTCATTCTGCCCTACTTTCAACTCTCATGAATTGGATCTTTATATTGATCTGCAGCTTTACAGCAGAAAGCTTACGATCAAGAGACATTTCTTGCTACAGGAAGCATCCAATGACAATATTATTGTAACGGATACATGCAATGCTCAAGATGAGGCAATATTGTACACAGGTCTCAAGAATAGATCCAATTTTTACCCAATTTCCACCAGGGCCACCACTTAAAAAAATTTTCTGATTCAATCTTAAAAGATTTTGAAAAAATCAAACTATCAGATTATAAACATATTAAAACTCTAAATATGGCTTAATTAGAGGCAGTTAAAACCCCGAGGGAAAACACCAATTTGTTCATCACAGCAGCTGACAAGGGTGGGGGTGTAGTATTACAGGATAGTCAAGATTATCTGGGTGAGGCTTTTAACATTCTCAATGATAGAAAAACATACAGAGCGGCCACACCTGCAACTTACAAGGCAGCAGTGACCTCCTACAATAAACATATATAGCCAAATTAATACTGGATAAAGTCCTTAATAAGGCTGCCTTCACACTTGCGTTTGGAGCGCAGCGCACCAAACACAGCCAAACGCTTGCGCACGTGTTCCTATGTTTAACATTGGAATGCATGTGCCAGCGTATGGCTGCGTTTGGCCGCATTTGCGTTCGAATGTGCATAATTTATGTGCCCTCCGACTGCCCTCCAAACGCAGCATTTTTTGTGCGTTCGCGGCGCTTGTTTTATCAAATGCATAGATCTCAATGCATCCGCAGTGTCCTCCACATGTCAGCGCATCTCATTGAAATCTCTCCCGGTGGCCGCTGGTGATCAACGGCAGCCATCGGGATATCATGCAGAGCCACAGCTGATCTCCCGCCGATGTTAGCGGGGAGATACAGCTGATCTAACAGCTGTTTAAATCTCCCACACTAACACCGAATAGGTGAGGTCGGCGCGGGAGATTTGAAGCAGCGATCAGCTGTTTCATAACTCCTGCACTGATATCACCCTATTCGGTGTCAGCGCGGGAGATTTAAACAGCTGTCAGATCAGCTGTATCTCCCCGCTGACATCGGCGGAAGATCAGCTCTGCCGGGAGGAGGAGATCTCTACCGCTGATCTTGTCCTCCCAGCCGCCCCCAGAGACAGCTGATTGGCTGCCTGGGCACCATAGTAATGTGAACGCATGCGGACATTCTCCGCAGCGTTCACATTAGTATGGGCTGCGTTTGCCTGCGTTTGCGTCTGCATGCCCTCCGCAAACGCAAGTGTGAAGGCAGCTTAAGAGTGAAGCCGGGTTCCTCACTGAAAAAATCCATCAATGGCTTTCTTTCATCACCTACCAAAGATCCACAAAAAAGCAAAAAAACAGGAAGACCGATTATATTGGGTATTGGCTACTTGACAGCCAATCTAGCTGCATGTGTGGATAGAATCATGTATCCACATGCCACCAAATTGGAACGTTTTTTTAAGGGATTGTACACATCTGATCCAACTAACCAGACAGATCAAATGGACTGAATCCCTTCTTTGTGTCACCATGGATGTCTCCTCCCTATACTTTAACATTAGACATGATTTGGGTCTGTTCAGTTTCAAAACCTTTGTGGATAGAGATTCTCGGATTCCATAATTACAAAGAAAGTTTATTATGGACAGTATGGAATTTATTCTCACAAATAATTATTTTGATTTCTAGGAGACAATATATCATCAGTTACTTGGGACTGCGATGGGCTCGAAGGTGGCACCCACTTATGGAAATCTCTTCATGTGCATATCTCTTATGAATATGCAAATCTTATGCATATGGAAACCTTATGCATATGCAAATCTCTTTGAGTCCATCTATATACACAATTTTGCTTTCTCCTATCAAATTATATTCTACACAAGATTTATTGATGATTTGTTTTTCATTTACGATAACTGTTATAATAATCTTCACATTTTTCTTGAAACCCTTGGAAATAATGATTGGGGGTTATCCTTTGCATGGGAGATCAGCAGTGAAAGCATCAACTATTTGGATTTAATCTTATTCCATTCTGAAGGCAAGATTAATATTAATACGAAAACGTTATTTAAAAAAGCTGATTCAAATAGCTACCGAGACTATAACAGTGTCCACTACTGTAAATAGATTACTAACATTCCCTCCAATCAGTGCAAAAGAATTAGAAAGAACTGCAGTCTATCCTCAGACTTTTGAACACAAATGCCCATACCACTGATATATCATTATTATTATATCATCATAATCGCCATAGAATATTGTCCATAGGAGTATCCTTGGTGAAACAAGTGATATGCACACGCTATTATACAAATTTAACTTCTTTATTAGTTGAAATTCCATACAATTAAGTTTTAAAAAAAAATTTTTTCAATTCATATCCAGGTACCACTTAATAAGCTGCTTCTATTTATATTTATAACTCCTGACCACAATGGAGACACTTATACAACATTAATTACCCATAGCCTTTATATGTTATACATCCAGGTAACTTATACAACACTGCCTCATCAGATGTTAACCTTTTTGAACATACCACTATGTTTCTGGGGTTCTAATACTTCCCAATCTTCCCCTCTCTTAATAATACTTCAGTGCTGTATGTACAATATATCCTACCAGTAGCCACCTTTATGTTCTAGCTGGGATCCAATCTCCCAGTTAAATACACATAAAGTTCCCCAATACTTATGGGCTACCAGTCATCATGGTGCCTACCTCGGATCCCACTACAGGGTATGCAGCTGTGCTCCACCGTGGCCACCTTTCCACCTATGTACATTTCAAGTTTCACAATCTCGTCATCGGGGCGTGCTTTTATTAACTATACTGCGCTTTTTATATCCTCCCAGGCTCGCTCCTTACCGCTGCAGCTGCTGGCAATTGCAGCTCATGACTTCCGGTTTTTCGGCTTCTATCATGTGATGTCCCGCATCCGGTCCTTGGAACGCAAATACCGGACGTTCTAGTCTTCTGCGCGTCAGTGTCTCCTTAATGACCAGACGCAGGGACTATCTAGGCTTATTCCACCTCAGTCATGCACACTGCCTGCTTAACCACAACTTGTAAGAGGGCTAGGGAATCTTACCTCCATATTAACCCTTTTAATAGGGTACTATTATACACTGTCTCCTATATATTAAAAGTGCTCATGCTAAATAAAATTTGTGCTGTTTCAATAACAATTTCAATAGTGATAATATCAATCTAAAGATTCTCAACAAAACTAACATATTCACATTCTATACCCATAAAGTGCATAATCTATGATATACATACATCATTTAAAGTGCATGTGCAAAATATAATAGTTATAATATCAATCATAATAATTGTCCAAAAACTGATATATTTACATTCTATACTCATAAAGTACCTAATCTATAATATACATGTTCATAAAGTGCATATGTGCATTCAACATTACACAATATTATATGTGCTCAAAACCATTACAGTGTTAATTATACAATACATTATCACTACCAAATATGTATCTCTCTCATTTCTTTTATTACAAAGAACATTGCATAATTTGTGCATTTCAAATTCATTCTTATATCTCCATCTAATTACATCTGTTATTTTTTGTAATAAAAAGAAAGGATCCGGGAACCAGACACCTGCGGCTGCACGCCGCTGTTATTTCAGGACCACGGCTAGCTCCCTGCCAGCCGCGGTCCTGATTCATCAGCAGTGGCAGCTGTGTCCAGGTGCACATCAGACCGAAGGGCATATTAGCCCTCCGGTTCTGTGTGCTGATCCGACCTGGAGCTGTCAGGTTCATCCTGACAGCCTCGGATCAGATCTGACCCGCAATGTGAAACTGGCCTAAAGCTGCAGATCAATATAAAGATCCAATTCGTGACAGTTGGAAGTAGGGCAGAATGACAGCCTATTAAGTGGTACCTGAATATGAATTGAATAAAATGTTTTAAAAACTTAATTGTATGGAATTTTAACTAACAAAGAAGTTAAATTTGTATAATAGAGTGTGCATATCACTTTTTTCCACCAAGGATACTCCTACGGAGAATATTCTATGGTGATTTTGATTAGTATACTCAGACTTTGTAGCACAATCCCAGGTAATAAAAAGCAGGTTTCTGGATAAAAAAATACCCCAAAAAACTCCTAACTAGAGCTTATAATGAATGTGTGAATTTAAGCCAGGAGGATCTTCTCTGCTCCAAGGAAAAATCACTGGATAAATGCAACAAATTCTCAGATAATTTTTTCACTACATTTTCCAAGCAACATCAGAAAATAAAGACAATCTTACAGGATCACAGTTCTACTGAATGATCCAATACTGGGTGGAATCCTACCTAGTAAACCTGGGATTACTTTGAAGAGAGCTCCCATTCTCAAGAATCTTCAGGCTCTCAGCTGCCTTAGGAGTATGAAATCTGCATCTCTGTATACAAAACCAAAAGACAATATAGGTTCTTTCAAATATAATAGCAAACGATGCCTGTGTTGCAAGATCATTGCTAACAAAGTCAATACTTTTACATCAACTGTCAAAAATGAGACCTTCTGCATCAAATATCACCTCACCTGTAGAACATCATATGTTATCTACCTACTACAATGCATCTGTGGATTACAATATGTGGGTAAAACCACGCAAGAGCTCCATAGTCACATAAATTCACATAGATTCAATATCAAGGAGGGTTACCTCCTACATGGTCTCTCTAGTTATTGTCTGATCAAGCATAATAAAAAGATGAATCTGTCACTCCTATTGACCATGTGCCCTTAGGTACCTCCAATAGAGATGTAGTTCTGACTAGAAAATACATTTTCTGGATTTACAGACTACATACCCTACAACCTGGACGTCTAAATAAAATTTCTGACCTCTTCAAATAATATGTAGGCTACTGGGGTGATGAGGTGGGTGCAGGGATGCACGTGTGTCCCTGTTCTCATGGACGGGGACATCGCCGGTGGAACTACAGCGATCGCATTTAATGTGATGTGTGTGTGGTTCCAATGCCTTTCAGGTATACAATAGGATCCAGCGCTGTTGGTCCATTTGTGTACGATTAAAACAATGTTTTTTTCCTCAACTACTGGTATATTACCGGAGTCAACTCAATGGTCCTGGTGAGACACCACACCCCTTCCTGACGATGAACCAATTGGGGACTCAGGGGGAGGAGTGGCTTGCGCTAGTGTGAGAAGAGCCCAACACACCTTCTATCAGATACCAGCGAATCCGGTTGAGGGAGGAGTGGTCAAGATTGTTTGGTGCAGTTTTCAAAAATGCCTTGCGGCACTCATTGAGATACCAGCATCTGTCTTTTACATCATGAATATTCACATTGAGATGATGGGGAGTATGGTCCCCCACCTTTGTGATCCCCCTCAGACCCTTGTTTCAGCCTGTCAGGTGGGTACTACCTGGCATATAAACTTATTGCTTGTATTATACAGCATGAAACCAGTATTCTCCTGTAGCGACAGGGGCTAATGCAGACTCAGGTGTAGTTCTAACACATCGTAGGTTCTAATACTGAATGTGTATCAAATTAAATTGTTCTTAATGTTTTTTAATGTTTTTATATGATTACTGAACATTCCTTCTTTGGGAGTCCTGATACAACATTGTGGTGTGTATTCGTTTTTAGTATAATGTTCAGAATTATTACCTCATGCTCAGGTCACCCGAGTGTCACTTATCAGAGCTCCCTGAAGCCAATCAGGATTTCATTTAAAGAAATTTTAACGTGAGAACATTCAGGTATCTCAGTATGCCAACAGAGTTTTAATCCATTTGTAGAATTTTATACTTTTTGTAGAATTTTAATTGTCTTTTAAGAATCCTAGGTTTGGGATTGATTGTGTTTTTTTATCATGATGACGTAAGTCTACCCTCATTTCCGGGTACATTGTGGATTTAAATAGATGACCACGCTATAGCACTATAACCTTTGTTCTCCTGAGGAAGTGTGCAGATGAACACAAAAAGCGTCCATAATTTGTTTCAATAAAGGTTGTTGGATGATCAGTCACTTCGTGGATTATCCTTCCTCCGAACTAGTATTGGCAGAGCGATCGTAAGGCCGGATTCATCACCTTCGCTTGCTTCGTAATAAGGCTAGTGGCAGCACTGCACAGACACGTTTAATATTAATAATACATTTAACACTTTTGTGCACATTTTCAAGAAGCAATATCCATAGCATGGTGTTTCTTGAGTATGAACAAACCTGCAAGACCATGTATATGAAGCATATAATGGCCATATGCTATTTTTTTATATGAATCGCTATCACATAAGTGTAGAAGAGATGGCCTTGCACTCCACTGACCCTCTGCAATAATAAAGGTTTGCTCTACAAAATAAATAAGTAACAATAATAATAATAATAATAATAATAATTTAAAAGTAGTAAAATAAACAAAATATTCCAAATAAAATGAAAAAAAATTAAGCTCTTTTAAATGGATGTTTTAAAGACATTCTAAGGCTCCTAGACTTCACAGCTGCTGCCACATCTGGCACTGTTTCCAAAATTCTTACCCTGCAGGTATTAAAAACTCCTGCAAACTCCATAAAGCTTAAAAGTAAAATTATTTCAAAGTTCAAAAAAAATCTACAGGTTGAAAGAAAACGTTAGATCCAATAGCTGGGAACACTCCTAACCTTATGGTAAAGTGTTGTTCCCAGCCAGTGTGTCTTTCAGTGAGCATTTTGGCTCCAATCAGGGAATGTTTTAGTGCCATCTAAAATGTCAAACTGTTTTCCTGAACAATGCTGAGTACCACGATTTTTTAATAAACTGGTCGGGTTTCCGATTGTAGAACGAATCTACAATGCTCATGATTAATTTGAAATTGGCAAACATATCCATGGAAAGTTCACTTATCTCTATTTGCCAGTGCAGTGCGATGTTTCGCTCGCACCCATAGATTTATAAAGGTGCGAGTGATCCAAGACTCACTGACAATCACAGAATGCTGTCATTTTTTCTCAGACCGATTAGGGCTGAAAAAAATGTACAGGTCTGAGATGTCTGATTGTCTAACATGGGCCTGAGTGCAATGCAAGACTTTCTCGAATTACACTTGTTCGAGTCACACACTTGTGTGACCCTAGCTTTATTATAAGACCCCAGACTGTAAATATAAAAAGCCCCCTATTTCTCCATCTCCAGCCTCCAAAACAGTAACTAAGACTGCATATAATATCATCTTTAAGCTAATGTAATAGGGCCCCTGTGCCACCCCCACTAAACCTCATCCAGCTACTCCTCTCATCTCACTTTCACTCAACCCCCGCAGTAACTATGGTTCAGTTTAATAAACAACAATAATTTCAGAAGCCCTTACTGAAGGTTGATGGACAGCAAGCGGTGACCATGAATTTCAATTTCTGGACCAGGCACTTTCGTAGCACAACCATTGGGGCAATAGGATCCAGAAGAAGTCCAGAGTGCATGGACCAATCAGAGCACTTGTATAGGGTGGAGCTAACCACAGCACTGCCAACCTGTAAGAAGACTGTCAGGTTAGCTCCAGTTAGCATCTTACAGTGCACTGAGACTTTGTGATTGTCTGCTACACACAGAATGTCAGTCAGACATCTGAAAGGAGCCCAGGGCAAGCATTCCCATCTCTGACATCTCAGAGCACCTCAGCCATGACAGCTTCTGCCTAGAAGTAGTCATGGGTCTGGGTGGGACCCTTCATGGCCAGAGCCCTGGTCAATGGCCCTCTTTGCCCCCTCAGTAGCTAAGCTACTGCAACAGGGTCTTCACGAGATCCTCACACATTATTTGTATCATCGTATGGAGTTGAATTAAAACTGATACTTGCAGCAGTCACTGCTCTCTGCCTGCTTAAGTTGATTCCATTGATTTTAAGTGCCACTGAGGGCATAATAACTTACAGGCGCATACACCAGTCAACTGAAACTGCTGACAGGCTGACTGGTGTATTCACATGAACCCCTTCCCACCCAATAAAAGGGTTTATGGGTCATGATTTCTTCTTCTCTTGTTCTCCTCCTCCTGCACAATATCAACATGGTCATTATGCAGACCTTGCTCCAAAATGTTAGCGAGCCTTCAGACAGCCCTCACTTATACATTTTGTAGAGCCATCAGGTTTGCCCAAAATTTTTTTCAGGTCTACATGTTTTGAGCTGCCCTGCACCTGACATTGCACATTCGCAAGCACCATCAGCAACATTGTCCAATTCTTTGTCCCAGAGCAGCGTTCAGCTGTTCCTAGCCCCAGCCTTGGATCGAAAATGCAAATATTCAGCCACCCACCCATCCACAGGCCCAAATAATAATGGGCAAATCTCCATACTGCTTGACCTGGAAATGTTAGAAAAAGATAAAGGAGACAAGCGAGGCGCAATAGTGCCCTATCAATATGACACTGATTCCACACTCAGATCAAAAAGAGGTGCACTCACCTGGTCTAGTTGTGTGCACCCACAACTAGTTTTTATTGCATGTAGTTTATAAGCTGCTGCAGGACTTCCACCGCCACGTAGCACGTGTAAAGATGATCAGATCCAGGGATGGTGTAAAGACAGTCCGCGCTGCTTTAAATAATCAGTCACAAGTCTTTAGGTAAAAGACCCCCCTTCTTTATTTCCACCTACGCGTTTCAGTGCCACTCCGGGCACCGTCATCAGGGGATACCCTGATGACGGTGCCGGGAGTGGCACTGAAACGCGTAGGTGGAAAATATGAAGGGGGGTCTTTTACCTAAAGACTTGTGCCTGATTATTTAAAGCAGCGCGGACTATCTATACACCATCCCTGGATCTGACCTGGAAATGTTGACATTTAGGTTTGTGGACATTGAGGCTTTCTGCAACTCTTGATGGCGCTACTCATTTCCTGGCCAACACTGTTTGCCGGTGTGCTGTGAGCTGTCTTACACCAGCATTTGTTCATAACATCACCCGTGCCATCACAAATGCAGCTACCAGGAAGGCCTACTTAACGACCGACACGTGAGCAAGCATTTTTCTCCTGAACTGCAGCGCCCTGCTAGTCCTGGCTCCCTCTCTGTGACTCTCTCAGTAACCCGGGTAGCTGAAGCTTCCTCTGTGTCAAGGGGTTTCCAGTGGGACTTGGAATTCTCCACTGTTGCGGATCCCCAATATCCGGCTTCTCTTCTGGGGTGAACTTTGAGATCTGAGCTGCCTGCTCCCCTTTCTATGTTTCTTCCTCCAGGCTCCCTGCCTTCAGTCCCACTTAGACTGGTGAGACCGGCTAGTCTGCATCTCTAGCCTGGGCCTACTCGTGGCACCAGCACCAGAACTCTCCTACAGCTCTTCTAGCGTCTGCTACACTCTGACTAACTCTGCCCCCAGCAGCATAGGGGATCCTGCCTAAGTCCAATAGATTGAGCTCCCCCTACTGTGCTGGGATGGAAGGTGTTGTTTATAGTACTACCTACTGTGGAAACCCAACTGCGCAGCAGAGAGATATGTGGTTACCTGCGTTGGCAGGGCGCCACACTTGGATCCCGCTGTCATTCACTGACAGTGGGATCTAAAACCGCCACAGTGGGGATCACGCCGTTCCCCGTTTGCATTGGAGATCCCACGATAATATCGCGGGATCTCCAGTGCTCATGTGATAGCCCCGGGTCCTGTTGTGAACCCGGTAGCTATCAGGGACTGCTTCCTGTCAGTGGTTGGCAAGCGCTGCCAACCACTGAAAGTGAAATCAAATGTCATGTCCCGATGTGCTGCAGTTCATTGGGACATGGCACAAGGGATCCCTGCAGCAGTGAGGCGCCCTATGGCAAGAATCAATTAAAAACAAGAATCAATTAAAAAAAAAAAAGTTTAAAAAATATGAAAAAAAAAAACACCTCCCTTTTCCACCATTCAAAATAAAAGTTTTTTTTTTTTTTTAAATACACATATTTGGTATCGCCGCTTTCAGAAATGCCCAATCTATCAATATATAAAATTAATTAATGATAGCCGTAAACTGCATAACGGAGAAAAAAAGGTCCAAACGCCAAAATTACTTTTTTTGGTCGCCACAACATTGCTATAAAATGCAATAACAGGCGATCAAAACATTGCATCTACCCAGAATTGGTATCATTAGAAATGTCGGCTCAAGCTGCAAAAAATAAGCCATCAGACAGCCCCAGATCCCGAAAAATGAGGACGCTACAGGGCACGGAACATGGTGCAAAAATACAATTCTTTTTGTTTTTTCAAACTTCAGAACTTTTTTTCACCACTTAGATAACAGTAAAAGTATACATGTTTGGTATCTATGACCTCGTACCGACCCGAGGCATCACAGCATCATGTCAGTTTTACCACATAGTGATCATAGCGAATAAAAAAGCCAAAAAACAAACCTGAAATTGCACCTTTTTTGCAATTTCACCGCACTTGGATTTTTTCCCATTTTCCTGTACACTATATGGTAAAATAAATGATTGCATCTGAAAGTACAACTCGTCCCACAAAAAACAAGCCATCATATGTCTATATTGATGGAAAAATAAAATAGTTCTGGCTCTTGGAAGCAGGGGAGCAAAATACAAAAAACTAAAAATCGCTGGGTAGGTGTGGAGGAGACAGGGTTTTTCTTTTTCATTTTTGTCATTTTGCCATATATACAAGTCATTATACAGCAATGAATGTTTGTTAACATTGTTTTATGTAAAATCCATTTTTTCTTCTGCTTTGTAATCTATCCCTCCAGCAGCTCATCAGCTAGTCGTAAGGTACCTTTACATGCCGCAAACGCGTCTGGGAATCCTAAAGGGGATATGTCGCCCTGGAGCAATCGCGGTGAAATTGCCTCCCAGTTGCGGCGTGTAATTGGGGAATTTCGCGACGATAAATCACCTCCCGCCTGTCGCCTGATTCCTGAGCACTACTCTGAAATCAGGCGACAGACGAGAGCCGATTTATTGCCGCGAAATTCCCCAATTACACGCCGCAACTGGGAGGCAATTTCACCACGATTGCTCCAGGGCGACATATCGCCTTTAGGATTCCCAGCCGCGATTGCGGCATGTGAAGGTATCATTAGAGGTTACAAAACCAGAAAGAACTGTAAAGGTACCTTTACACACCGCAACCATGGCTGGGAGTCCTGACAGCGATATGTCGCCCTGGAACTATCGTCGTCAAATTGCCTCCCAGTTGCGGCGTGTAATTGGAGAATTTGGCGGCGATAAATTGCCTCTCGCCAGTTGCCTGATTTCTAAGCATTGCTCTGAAATCAGGCGACCGGCAAGAGGCGATTTATCGCCGCCAAATTCCCCAATTACAAGCTGCAACTGGGAGGCAACTTGACGGCGATAGTTCCAGGGCGACATATCGCTGTCAGAATTCCCAGCCATGGTTACGGTGTGTAAAGGTACCTTAAAGAAATAAATATTTCTTGAATAGATGAGTGCAATACACTTTCAATACTCCAGCATATTTCTCCATACTAATTCTAGCTAAACGCAGTAACATTAGAGGTTGCAACTCCAGCAAGGACTGTGTTAGGCAACAAAGAATTTCTGAATAGATGAGTGTAATATGCTGTTCCTACTCCAGCATCTCTCACTACATTTATTCCAGCTAAGAGTCGTATTAATAGAGAATATAATAGTGTTTTTACATTGCAGCACAAGGAAAAACTGTAAGGCAAGAAAGAATCCCTAAACAGTCATGGCTTGACACATTGCCGGGAGCTGTGAAGTGCTTGCTCTCCCAGCATTTTTTTTTTACGTGATTTTTTTGGTTGGGTGGAATGGTAGATATTTAAAAAATGTATTTTAATTTTTTAGAGAAAAGAGGGTGTGAGGAAAGGTAATGAGGGAATTGGTATTGTGTCCATTAATCACTTGTTTGGTAATTACGAGTATCGATTGGTGCGTCAAATATTCCTAACCACTGTCAACTGACAAAACCTAGCTGCCATCAAGTGTGAAGATGTATAAAACACCTAACCAGAGTATACTGATTGATATAAAGAGCTCTACACAGGTATACCTGGTAATGGCTATAACTCAATTGATGACACAGACTCGGTCTTCAAATGAATAGCTCTAGCTTTATTGTTTGTATCTGCTTATATACGTTTACAGAAGAAAAAAATAGGTTACATCATATGATGACAAATATGTTGAATATGCAGTATAGACAGTTTTGAGATGATTTATTAGTGACCTTTAAGAGAGTTACAGAAGATAAGAACTTGTACATTCTGGCTCACATAAGGCTTGGTGGTCTTATCTAGAATACAAGGACAAGTACAAGAATGTGTTGAGTTATGCTGATTTCTCTTAAACAACCTGTTACACAGGCCTCTAGTCAGAATAGACATGATAAATAGAAAAATGGCTTCTTTGGATACAATATGGCGGAAGCTACATAGTACCTATGATGTCGTCTTTAACAGTCCCCTCTTGTTATCATCTCTATTCTTGACCTATCCCTGCCTACCCCTAGTTCCGCAGAGCCCGCCCTACTACACAATATGCAAGGCTACTTCCTACGCATATTATGGAGCACGATCATTCATGAAGACCCTGTTAGCCGGCCTATTCCATCCCTCAACACCCCTTAACCTAAAGATTAGTATATTGGGTAATTTGAGGGGTCTAAAATTTAAGGAAAAAAAAATGGACAAAAACATATGATATTTTTTAGACTGTGGGTTATCATAAGTCTATTATTGAATGTTTCACACAATGTTGTAGTTCTCATTTTCTTGTATCTTTGGTGGTGGAGGTGAATCCAGAGGATTTCCACAATAAGTGCAGTTGGAAAGTTCCACCAAAGTCTTTCTGTTGCACAGCACACACTTGCGTCCTGGGGTAGTGACATAATTCAGGAGCACTTGAGTATGCAGTGCTTCATTATCTTTATCTTTAGACTTTTTAATTTTTGTAGTTACCTGAAAAATATTTGCAGTTAGTTCTTAGAATTTTCTTCACAAGCATTACAAATAACTTTACCTGTATAACCATAACCAGCATTATAGATGCTCCCTGGATTACAAAATGAATTATTCCAGATATCCATCCACCTACACCCATAAAGAGATTATTCAACCTGAAGTATAACAAACATGTGAGATCCAACAACACTTTCCTGTCTCTTTCATATTTTACTTTCACACCTTTTCACATACTTTTATTTTTATCCTTCCCACTCCTCTATCAATGCCTGCCAAGTGATCTGATCAGCTCGTAATCAGTTCCCATTATTTTTCAAAACCCAACTCGAACCTTCTATCGACTTTCCTAAATCAACCTTCTTTTGCTTCCTGCATATTGTTGTGATGGATCCTCGTCCCATTGTGAGTTTCCCTGTTTGGCTACCTTTTTCTGCTGCAACCCTCCTCTTTCCCACTGCTTCAGTTCACCTTCTGCTGTTCTGGGAAGGAAAGTATTGAAGAAAAACAAGAGTAATGAACAATACTCCCCTAAGGTTATCTCTTTAGTCTCTGTGAACCTTCTTACAGCGGGATGCATGGATCCAGATAGTTATGGACCTTCAAATCTGGGTTGCAAGCTTTCCTCACGGACTGTGACCAGGTTTTAGGGAGTGTGTACCTTCCAAGGAGGACAGATCTAGATTGGAACTGAAAACACATTTGTGAGTTTGGTGCAATACATTTTGTAAAACTGTTGGTACCGATATATGTAAAGTGCTATGGAATTAATAGCGCCATATAGATGAATAGAATCACTATTATAATAATTAAAATTATCACCATAATAATTAAAGCTTCTACATATGCTGTCATATCAGAGTGTAATGTCTGTAACTGCTAAGGAAAATACAATCCTGTTTTTGATGGTTCCCCAAATAGTATCTCATATGGACATAACCCAGTATTTTGTTTGGCGTTACCCCTACAGAATACAATGTATAATAATTTATGTATAATAATTTCTTTGCAACAGTTTGGGCAGTGGCCTTGGCAGTAGGCCATGCTTCTGGTTATCCAGAGAATAGGTCTATGCAGACCAACCCATACTCATAGGCACCTACCTCTGGAAGCTGAACAAAGTCAATCTGCAGTAGCTGAAATGGGTAGAGTAGCCTTAGTGCACATCTCTGTCTCAACCGCTATTCCCACTTTATGGCATGCACAGACCACACAACCGTGTATATACTTAGCAGCAGCATAGTGGAACCCAGGTGCTACATAATGATGTTTCTATTGGATCCTCTTCTCGGCATCTTCATATTTCCATCCTTCTTTCTTCCGTTTAGAGGCCTGTGCTTGCAGGCACCCTAGGAGTTCAGCGTCCACCCTCCCAGAGACACACATAGTGTACATCCCTATCGGGAGAGGGAGCAGGGCTGCAGCTTTAGCTGCCCTGTCAGCATGGTCATTTCCTTCGGCCTCCTTGGTGCACTCCTTTAAGTGAGCTTGCACATTAACCACAGCTTAAAGGGTTTCCCTGGAGATTCCACAAGCGAACTGCTTTTCTATACATGGCCGTAATCATGGCAAATACCAAAAGCGTAACGGTTATCAACAAAATCATGCACCCCAAGCCCCTCCACCATAATACAAGCCTCTGTCAGAGCCTTTAGTTCAGTCTGCAATATGGATTGGGGTCTCTTGTACATTTGCTAATGGCTGTGTTTCAATGTCAATTAGTTCAAAACAATTGTGCTCAATTTAATTTGTCAAGTCATCATTAGTGTCAGGTAATAAATGTTTCTGTGTCAATATTCCTTTGGCATATCCCTCTAATTCATAACATTAAACCAATACATTTGGAATTCCTAGTGCTGGGGCAGAGAGAATGTCATTCTTCAGCATGTCATACCCCTCTTTTGCTTCTGGTGTGATTTCAAAGGGTTTGTTCTTGTTGCATTCTGCAAAACACATAATACAGTGGCTGCATTTTCTTTGATGCTGAAGAAATCCACTCCCTGCAGCCCTAAGAAGGTGCTTAATACTCTTTCAGTGGTAGATTGTTTTGCTTTACTGATTGCATTCTTTCTGTCAGCTGTGATGTGTTTTGATTGAGTAGAGATGCAATAATCAAGTCAAAATGACTTCAGTCTATGAACTATGAACTTATAACTTATTCTTCCCCACTTTGCATCTCTCCTCAAACAAGAACCCCAACAGAGACATTGTTACCTGTAAACAAGTTGGTCTGTCTGGTGTGCATGATCAATTGCACTTGTTCATTTTCTGGGTGCAAGTAAAGAAGTATGTAGGTACAGGTGATAGTGGAGCTGCTTTATTTAATCCATTTTATGTCCAAATTAATTGTTACCATTATCTATAATATATATTAGGGGATTGTGGCGTTCAGAAGCCCAGACCCAGGACTTTACCTGGCACCTGGTACCTGTATCTGTGCCTCTGAATCCACTGCTCATTCACACAGATGATTTTTTTTTTTTTTTCCTAACATTTTTGCTGCGTCATTAACTGCCTTGCTTCTCTGCTCCCACTGAATCCTGGGATCCATTTTGATCCAGTAAGAGCCTTGTTGAATTCCTATAGCGGCTGGGCTGTCATGAGTCGCTAACCCAATCTTCAGCATCCCGCTACCTCTCTCCGAACTAGCAACCTTCTGCTAGTTCATCTAGCTTGTCATCCAAACCAGCAACCAGCACTGGTTCCCCAGTAACTGTCAAAGGTCGCTAACCCTGTCTTCAGTATCCTGGCACCCCAAGCTAGACCATCAAATCATCAATTCACCCTCCAAGCCTGTCTACAAAGAAACCCAAAATAAACAAACCATCAACCTGGTTTCCAAAGCTAGACCTCCTTGGCAGTCAATGCAAACTCAATTTCCTGATTATTCTAATTGCGGAGAACACTTGACTAAGCAAGTAGAAAAAAATAAAACATACAATGATGAATAATTATATAATAATAATTTTGTACGGGAAAAACAAACAATGCAATCCCAAAAAAACAATTGTCATGTATATCAGAATTATCTGTAGCAGACACCTCTATTCCTGAATCCACCCCTTCCTCTGCGTATCTGTAATTATGTATTGCCTTTTTTCACCTATACTTTACACTTTTCTGAATCAACCTTATACAAGAACATATCACTTCTGCACATCAGACAATTCACATGATATTCATGCCCTGTCACATATTATATATGTGTATATATATTATGCAAATATTACAGTTGTCACTGATTTCATAAACTTACTCCTGTCTCAGAGGCTTGAATGAATCCCATGAAATTTTGTCACTAAGACCTACTGTAACATAAAGCAGTATTTGTCATATCAGCTGAAATGCTGTCCTGCCAGCTCAGTCCCCCTGTCTGCTCAAACCCCCCTTTCCCCTGCTGCTGTAACCTTCACACACAAACATTCTAAATTCCACTGACTGGCTGTATCATAAACAATATTCATAAAGGAAAAACAAAGCAGTGATTTTAGTACAATGCAGGTTAATATATTTCAATGGTTGTTTACAAAGATCAGTACTGTTTCTATATATTCACATATATTCCAATTAGGAGTTCTGTTTGTAAACATGTGAATCTGGACTTTGAATTAAATACAGTAAGTAATACAGAAAGTATTTTAATACTGTTTTGGAAATAATCTACTTTGGTTAACTTTCCTTCTGCTGTCATACAAGGCATGATGCACAATTCTCATCTAATCTTTGTGAAAACATGCGTCTGTCTCTCAGCAGATCATTCAACACAATTGCTCCGCATATAGCTTTCACCAAAAAACAAGGACAGGACAAGCCCGACTTCAAGCTTTCTGATCTTTCTGCATAGTTTCACAATTTTAACAGAACACCTGGTTCCAGCTCAATCAAAGAGTTTCATACCAATCACTTTCTTTCACACACATTCTTTCCACATGCGTACCTTTAAAAGTTAGTGATATGAAAATGCAGTCACAATAAAAGCAAGTCCCTGAACTGCCTGTGGACAAATCAGGTTGCCATCTGTAACTATCTGTTCAATGGGTAATCCAATGCTCTCTCTATTGCTGGGACAGAATGGGCATTGATCCTTACTTCAAAATACCTTGTACCTGCTACTCGGGTGTACCCTGCATCCCATCCTAGAGGATCTAATAAAGATGGCAGTACGGTTAATAATGTACGGAGAAAGGGAGGAGTGTGACGTATGAAGAAAGAGAAGGGAGGGAGGTAAGAAAGGGAGGTAAGAAAGGAGAGGGGAGCCAGCATGACTTCACCGATCAGGCATTAGTATCATAAGGGAGAAGGTGGGAGTTGTAGTTCTCTAATTAGTTCTGGCAAGATTTTAACAACACAGTAGTACCGTAAAGAGAGAAAGTGATAGAATTAGTAGTTTAGTAAAGTTAAAGTTTGTTACAAGCACCAAGAATATATGAGCAGTTAGAAAAGATTAGTTTTGACAATTAACAGTTAACATATACAGACAAATACAACAATATTGTGAAGTATGACAAGACAACACAGGACACAATACAGATAAGCAAAAGAAGTGACAAGACTTAAGCAGACAAGACAAACAACACTGGACAAGAGTTACAGAACAAATAATCAAATCAGTCTATCTGAGTTTCCCATTTGTAATTCCCAAAAGACTGGCTCTTGCTACCACCTCCTGGAGAAGTCAATACCTTGAGACAATGGCTCAAACTTACCGGAATTCTGTATGATGTTCGGCAGGAGACGGGTACATTTTTGTGTCCAGTCCAAGGTGAAGATAAAAAGGGGAAAAATATACATAACAGATAATAATCTCGCTGGGGCCTCCATTTGTGAAAGATGTTTAAAAAACACCTAACCAGAGTAGACTGATTTAATATAAAGAGCTCTACACAGGTATACCTGGTAATGGCTATAACTCAATTGATGACACAGACTCGGTCTTCAAATGAATAGCTCTAGCTTTATTGTTTGTATCTGCTTATATACGTTTACAGAAGAAAAAAATAGGTTACATCATATGATGACAAATATGATGAATATGCAGTATAGACAGTTTTGAGATGATTAATTAGTGACCTTTAAGAGAGTTACAGAAGATAAGAACTTGTACATTCTGGCTTACATATGGCTTGGTGGTCTTATCTAGAATACAAGGACAACTACAAGAATGTGTTGAGATATGCTGACTTCTCTTACACAGGCCTCTAGTCAGAATAGACATGATAAATAGAAAAATGGCTTCTTTGGATACAATATGGCGGAAGCTACATAGTACCTATGATGTCGTCTTTAACAAGTTCCAATGCCATTACCTTGTTTGCCAAAGCACCAGGGCAGCGGGAGAGCAGGGCGGAGCACCAGGAGTGGTGAGTTTAATAGAGGCACCAATTTGGGGCGGCTGGAGCCTGCTATTTTTAGGCTGGTGAGGTCCAATAACCACAGCCCTTCCAGCTCTGACAATACCAGACTAACTGTTTAGCTTCACTTACCTCATTTCCATGTGTATGTGTTGTTTTGCAGAAGGTCAGCCTTATTGTGCAGTAGAACCATGTGGATTATGTATTTACTGTTATAGAAATAAGGGTGGTGTTATCACTAACCATGTTGCTTATGTCACTATTACTCCCTATTGTCACTTTATGTAAACATATCTTTGAGAGATAAGTTGCAGTGTCTGTGCTGCCCTTTTCATTAATATTTGTAGTCAAAACCTCCCCCTTCTTTAGTATAAATGTCCATGCTAAGTTTCCTGCTGATCCTTATGTGTTAATCACATCAGTAACATTTTTTATTTTACTTTCACAGTTAATTAAAACTACTATATAATCGTCTAAGGTTCGCTGTCTGTCACGGAAATCGCGCGCCAGCGCTCATTGGTTGCCGCCAGCTGCAGCAACCAAGCAGCGCAGCGTATGCAAAACAGCCGCGCGCATTCAAAACCTGGTGACGCACAGTGCTTTTTTTGCGACGGTATGGCATACCGGAAAACCTAAGCTGGGGCGGACTGATGGAGGCTGTGGGAGATCTACTGCAGGGCCGCACTGTCCAATGGTCAATAAGAGCCTTTAGGCTCAGGCGGCAAGGAGGCAGGGGGAACGGCAGAGCAGAAGGAGGCAGCTTCCTGTGTGACGTGCGCTGGCTGCATAAGGCAAAATCACCAGCGGCGGCTACCGACAGCACCCCCCTGCTCCTCACCTGCAGCCGTCAACACCAGCCCCCCCCCCATGGCTGCTGACCACACCCCCCAACCCCACCCCGGTCCTCACCTAGGATCAGGCGGCAGAGAGCCTTGCTGGACCCTATGCATGGGGGAAATTGATCAGAAATGCGTACCGGCAAATATTTTTTTACACAAAAAGCACTGGCAATGCATCTGCTACGCGGGATTGCCGTGACAGAGATGACAGTGCTACACTCACATAGCGGGCAGGAAAGTCAACTTCACTGTCGGCTTTCCTGTCCCGCTATTTGAAATGAACAGCGATGTGAAAACGATGCACCAGCGATCCCGGCCAGGTCGTATCGTTATCAGTATCGCTGGTGTGTCGTTATGTGTGCCGGGGGCTTTATACTTACAGGACCTCTGATGATGTCACAATCATGGCCATAGCAAGGTCACATAACTGTGACATCACCAGAGGTCCTTAAGCTAAACGCACACAGCTCCCAGGTACTGCAGACCACTTACACCCACACATCCTACACTCACACTGCACTCACGTCACACTTTCTCCTGCACTCATGTCACACTCACCTTGCACTCATGTTACACTTAGTCCTACACTCACCTTGCACTCACCTCACACTTAGCCCCACATGCACCTTGCACTCATGTCACACTGTCTCTCTAACGCAAAACCCGCGTCGCTGATTGTTCACGGCTGGCTGGATGTGACCAATCAGCGACGCAGGATTTCCATTACAGCGAAACAGGCACAGTCCGCCCGGTCTACCGGCCCCAGTCCACTCAGTCTCCTGCCTGCTGCTCACCCGCTCCACGCTCCTCCCCTGATGGGGGTGGAGCTACCAAAGGGGGCGTCGTAATGGCCGTGAACAAGGGCACGCCCACCACATCAGGGCTATGCGCTTGGACACGCCTATTATGATGCCCCCTGTTAACTCCGCCCCCAGAGGCCTTGGAATTGCTGACATCTATGCTGGAGGAATAAGAAGAAGACATGCTAGGGTGAGAGGCGGCTGAACAGAAGCCTGGAGTAAGTGAGAACTGAGGGGCCACCGCTGCACACCCGCAACGCCGCACAACCGAACCGTTGCACACCCATATATTCTAGAATGTGTTAGAATCGGGCCACCATCTAGTGTAATAATTTACCTTTGGAATTAATAGCGCTATATAAGTGAATACATATTATTATTATATTACCTGATCTCAGAGCATAATAATTTCTATTGCAGTTGTTAAATGTGAGGCACTCGCATCTCCTCAGCATGGATCATTCACCTGCACTCATCCATGGGCTGAGAATGGCTTTGGCTCCACATGCAAATTAACTTGCTCAGAAGGCTGGACATTAAAGGACTCCAATGTAACAGCTTGTGAATCTTCAGGCCAATGGACAAAAGACAATCTTAAATGTGAAGGTATAGTTTATTCTTGATTAAGTCTTTATTTGTACCACACTCTAGGTGAGTTTAAAAACTTCAGTTGCATCCAATTTTTTAAGACTGAGCTGGAAACAATAGATGCAAATTTGGATCAGAAATGAAATAAATGCTGTAATAATTGACATGATGCTAATTTATTTCTGCAGCAAATCTGCAAGGAACAAAAAAGTAATGTGAACAAAACCTCAGAAGTCTCAGAAACTTTGCTGGCATAAGGATTTTCATGCAATTTTGTGACAAAACACAAAAAATGCACTAGGTACAGAGTCTTAATATAGTTGTAACGCTGTAGAGTAGTGTAGAGGTCGCAGGGTCGGAGTACTCAGCATCAGGGTCTGGTCAGTCAGTATCATGGTAGCTGACACAGTGCTGCAGCCCTGGTCCACATGAAAAGGGGGAAAAGGAAAAATAGAGGAAATGAAAATAAAAATAAAAGAAAAGTGTTTGTGACGCCAGCTGAGGAAATTGTGGCCACTAAGTGACCACCACGGCATAGATAGTCTCCAGGGATAGATGTAATAGCAGTCACATGGATTATCTCCCCCAGCAAAGGCAGGCCCTAAAGGTGTAGATGAATGATGGTAGTGATAGTCCAGAGAGGCAGATGGAAAGTGCAGAGGCAAATTAAACACAGGAGACTGTCTCTCCGTTTTTTACCTTTAACTGTGCAGTTCAGCAAGTTCAGGACACATGTAGAGAACCAGGTATTCAGCCCAGCCAGACTGAGAGGAACTGAACACACTCTGCAAAGGAAGAGGATGTGCCTTCCTGCTGTCTTCTTTACATTATGGAGTTCAGGGGGGTCTATGAATGTTCCTGCACTCCTCTGCTTTTTCCCTTATTTCTGTGTGAATCTTTCCCAGCTAAGCCCATGATGCAAGCCCTGGAAGCAGCCTAAGCTCTCTGGCTCTCTGGATCACTGTAATTCTGGGATCCACACAAGTTAACAATGGGCCTGTAATCCACTAGTCTCCAGCTTCTGTCCTCAGGTTCTGAAATACCCAAATGACCCAGGGAGCTGGTTCCCTGCTACAGTGTGGTGTCCTGGGGAGAGCTCCTACAAGCTTTCTTCCCAGAGACCTTACTCTTCTCAACTCTTCTCTCTGTCCGCACACTACTATAACCCTCCTATCAGTCAGACATGATGAGTCAGAGCCTAACTCTAGCCCCTCAGTGCTCTTCATTCTGGTCAAGTTTGATATTTGCATGGGTGCATGAGGGTTCTCAGCATAGGATCCTCACTTCCCCTCTGGCATGACATTGAAATTGGTGTAAGGACAATAAAACTTGTGGCATCCAAACTGCAGGGGCACCATATCCCCCTAGTTAAACACAGTACATCCTAGACTGTAAAGACATAAAATAGTATTAAAACGTTTTTCATGAATATTGACATAAAAATAAATAACTATTTTAATAGAAAAACAAATTGTAAACCGGTAGCAGCATTTTTGTTGTGGATTACAGCCCAAAACCACTCCCTGAATGGTGGTGTAATCCCTGAGTGCAACCACAGGGCACACAGACCATATTTTTGTGATCTTCACTGCACTGGCTGTTTTGTCATCACATTTTAACAGAATGTGGTCATAGCCACGAAACAGTAAATAAAGTTGCTTTTTAAGTTCATTAGTTCTTACAAGAGTCCTTGTAGTAAACGAAAGCGTAATGGTTTCTAAGTCTAACAATAGTTCATGTGGGCTTAAGTCCTTTGTCAATGTTCTGTAGCGAATCAGAGTCTTCACCATCAAGAATTATAGTAGCTAAATACAGGTGGAGTGACCACAAAAAGGACACTCAAAACCTATCTTTTAAGGTGAATTACTAAAATCAAGCAAACACTGTTTGTTAAAAACAAGGACAAATGCATAACGTGAACTAAGTGGGTATGACACAAAGCACACTAGATGTGTTGTGTTTTTATAAATGGTTGATGTTTTTTATTGAACAATATTGTGATATAATGCTTTTTAACCTCTTAACGACGGCCTTACGTCTACAGACGTCGGAAAAAAAGGGTACTTATGCCTATCCGGCGTCTGTAGACGTAAGGCAGAACTAAGCCCAGGTGCGCAGCCCCTGTAGCTAAAATCTCTGGGGGTGTCAGGGTACCGATTGTAGCTGAGACCCTAGAGATCAGGAATTGGCTGGTGTTTTATCGGCACCACTAATGTGATGACATTGCCGGTAAAAAGTACTTTCACTTTGATCCGACATGAAAACACATGTCGGATCAAAGTGAAAGCATTAACCCCTAACTGTCCCAAGATGCCCAGTACTGGGGATCACCTTCCCCCGGGGATCACCCCCCCACCCTCATCCCTCCCCCAGAACATCTAAAAATGGCGGCGGCCGGCTGTAAAACCCGCCGCCTCCGCTGCATTTCTATGCCATCTGACAGGTCAGATCGCATAGAGATACCGCCATTCCTGGGGGTCCCCTCAGTGGTCCCTCAATGTCATTTCCCCCTCCCTGTGATTTCCGCTCCCCCCTTCTCCGCTCCCCAGCTCCTGGTGCCTCCTTATAACTCCATCCGATCTGATCAAACATCAGATCCGATGGAGTTTTCCCTGACATTCCCTGCCCCCCCCAGATTTTCACTCCTCCGGTCATCCACCTCCCTCACCCCAGGTCATCACCTCTCGGCAGCTCCCTGTTCCCCCTGATCTTCACCCTTCTGGCCATCCCCTGCCTCCCCCAC
This sequence comes from Allobates femoralis, assembly GCA_033576535.1. NCBI lineage: Eukaryota > Metazoa > Chordata > Amphibia > Anura > Aromobatidae > Allobates > Allobates femoralis. The sequence goes on from JARQOC010000007.1 coordinate 17,720,475, forward strand.
GGCATCACCCCACAGCATCATCCCACGGGCATCCAACCCTCCTACCCTCGACCCCCCTGCCGCCCCCCCGCTCTGATCCGCTCCCCCCAACCCCCCTCTGCCTGCTGTTCATACTCACCAACCTCCGGAGCCGGCCAGCCTGTCCTGCAGCGTCGCCCGCCGTCTTCTCTCTATCTCTGTCCCGGCGCTGCTGCTCTGCGTGTGTCGGGAAAGAGGCAGAGTTAACCCCTGAATGACCACATAGGGGTGATCTGCAGTTAACCCCCTGAGTGCTCATAAGGGTTAACAGCAGAACATCATCCCTGTGTGGTCACAAGGGGCTATCTAATCTGCAGTTAACCCCTTGTGACCACACAGGGATGATGATCTGCAGTTAACCACAAGGTGTTAACTGCAGAACATCATCCCTGTGTGGTCACAGGGGGTTACCTGATCTGCCGTTAACCTCTTTGTGACCACACAGGGGGTTAACTTCAGATCATCATCTGAATGAGAATCGTCGTGGGACCTCCCACTGGACTACGTCGGACCTTCCCAATGGACTACGTCGGACCTTCCCACTGGACTGCGTTGGGCCTTCCCACTAGACTACGTCGAACGTCACAGTAATAAAGATGGGGTCTAAATATGTGTTTGTGTTTTTTTTTCCAATAAAAATATTTTTCGCTGTGTTGTGTCTTCTTTACAATTTACTAGAGATTCCTAATGGTCCGGTCTAATATTGGCCAGAGGTTATGAATCTCGGGCTTAGTGCCAGCTGCCAAAAGGCTGGCATTAACCCCTTATTACCCAGTCTGCCACCTCTACACGGCAGCTGGAAGAGCTGTATACAGTTCCAGAAAATGGTGCTTCTATGAATGCGCCATTTTCTGGGGCAGCTGAGGGCTGCAATTCACAGTGGGGGGAGCCAGAAAGCTTGGGCCTCCCTACGCTGAGGATTCCAGCCCCCCGCTGCCTAGTTGTACCTGGCTGGCCCAAAAATGTGGCGAAGGCAACGCCTTTTTTTTTCATTATTTCAAGAAATTTGGTTTCCAGCCAGGTAAAATTAGGCAGAAGGGGTTGGTGGTAGCCCGTAGCTGCCTGCTGTACCCGGCTGGACCATAAATATGGCGAAGCTCCACGTCGTTTTTTTTTTTTAAATTTAATTAAGAAATACAAAAAAAAAAATGCAGGAGAGGAGAAGACCAGGACACGGTGTCTCCGGATCTTGTGCACATGCTCTAAAAGTGAGAAATTGTGTGAAAAAAAGAAAATGTTCAATATGACGTTATCAAATTCTGCGAAGTAGCTGTAGGTTCCAAATGCTCACTATACCCCTAGATATAATCCTTGGTGCGTCTAGGTTCCAAAATGGGGTCACTTGTGTGGGAGCTCCAATGTTTAGGCACATAGGGGCTCCCCATATGCGACATGGTGTCCGCTAACTATTGGAGCTAATTTTCCATTAAAATTGTTAGCGGACACCATGTCGCATATGGAGAGCCCCTGTGTGCCTAAACATTGGAGCTCCCCCACAAGTGACCCCATGTTGGAACCTAGACCCCCCAAGGAACATATCTAGATGCATAGTGAGCACTTTCAACCCCAGATGCTTCACAAATTAGTCCGTAAAAAGGAAAAAAAGAAGATTTTTGTGAAAAAAGTACTTTTTCATTTTTACGGATCAGTTTGTGAAGCACCTGGGGTTCAAAGTGATCACTATGCATCTAGATAAGTTCCTTGGGGTATCTAGTTTACAAAATGGGGTCACTTGTGGGGGAGCCCCAATGTTTAGGCACATAGCGGCTCTCCATACGTTGCATGGTGTCCACTAACAATTGGAATTGTAAGTGGATACCATGTCGTGTATGGCGAGCCCTTGTGTGCTCAAACATTGGAGCTCCCCCACAAGTGACCCCATTTTGGAAACTAGACCCCCCCAAGGAACTTATCTAGATGAATAGAAAGCACTTTTAACCCCAAGATGCTTCACAAATTGATCTGTAAAAATGAAAAAGTACTTTCTTTTCCACAAAAATTTTCTTTTTTTCATTTTTACGGATTAATTTGTGAAGCATCTGGGGGATCAAAGTGCTCACCACCCATCTAGGTAAGTCCCTTAGGGGATCTAGTTTCCAAAATGGGGTCACTCGTGGGGGAGCTACAATGTTTAGGCACACAGGGGCTCTCCATACGTGACATGGTGTCCGCTAACAATTGGAGCTAATTTTCCATTCAAATTGTTAGCGGACACCATGTCGCGTATGGAGACCCCCTGTGTGCCTAAACATTGGACCTCCCCAACAAGTGACCCCATTTTGGAAACTAGACGCCCCAAGGAACTTATCTAGATGCATAGTGAGCACTTTGAACCCTCTGGTGCTTTACAAATTGATCCGTAAAAATGAAAAAGTACTTTTTGTTCACAAAAATTTTCTTTTGTTCTCAATTCTTTCATTTTCACATGGGCAACAGGATAAAATGCATCCTAAAATTTGTTGGGCAATTTATCCTGACTACACTGATACCTCATATGTAGTCATAAACCACTGTTTGGGCGCACGGCAGGGCTCAAAAGGGAAGGAGCGCAATTTGACTTTTTGAATGGTAAATTAGCTCCAAAAGTCAAATTGCGCTCCATCCCTTCTGAACCCTGCCGTGCGCCCAAACAATGGTTTATGACCACATATGAGGTATCAATGTACTCAGGAGAAATCGCCCAACAAATTTTAGGAAGCATTTTATCCTGTTGCTCATGTGAAAATGAAAAAATTGAGGCTAAAAGAACATTTTTGTTGGAAAAATTAAATGTTCATTTTTTGTTTCTACTCTTCTTGAATGTGGTTTTGAGTAGCTTGAGGGGTGCAGTTTTTGGAATGGTGTCACTTTTGGGTGTTTTCTGTCATGCACACCCTTCAAAGGGACTTCAAATGTGATGTGGTCACTAAAAAAATGGTTTTGTAAATTTTGCTGGAAAAATGAAAAATTGCTAATGAACTTTGAACCTTTATAACTTCCTAACCAAAAAATTTTTTTTTTCCAAAATTGTGCTGATGTGAAGTAGACATGTGGGAAATGTTATTTATTAACTATTTTGTGTCACATAACTATCCGGTTTAACAGAATAAAAATAAAAATTTTGAAAATTGTGAACATTTTTGCCAATTTTTTTTATATTTTCACAAATAATCGCAAAACTTATAGACCTAAATTTACCACTAACATGAAGCCCAATATGTCACGAAAAAACAATCTCAGAATCGCTAGGATCCGTTAAAGTGTTCCAGAGATATAACCTCATAAAGGGACACTGCTCAGAATTACAAAAAACGGTCTGGTCATTAATGTGGAAATTGTCTCTGTCACTAAGGGGTTAAATGGGCTTTACACCACATATGTGTGAAAGTGGGCGTTCCCACAGGAAGTACTGTCATACCTGATGAGGAGGAGTCTTTGTAAACTTTATGTGTATATATATGTGTGTAAGACTAGTAATCTTGGTGCCCTGATGAAGTTGTATTTACACAACGAAACGCGTAGGCAACTGGTTAAATAAACAGAGTATACACCATTACTCTGTCATCATTGGAGGTCAGCGCAGTGATTCTTTTCAACTCAGCACTTTCTATTTGTTAAACAGAGCACACTAGGACGTTGTATGACCAGATGATGTCCCTGCAGTGTAATAACTAAGAGTTATTGGTTATAACAATCCCCTGATGACATGAGAACCATGGAAATGCATTGGGATGTGTAAAATGATGATTGAGCTGACAGACGCAATGCAGCTGTGGATGAGACGACAATAATAAGGGTCCCCACCAAGGATGAAAGTTATGTTTGCTGGCAGCATATAGGATAAGATCTCCAAAAGTGCGATGACGTCTTTCCAGATTTTTCCTATTTTCTAATGGCTGAATACATGTAAAAAACATCATATAGATTGCTGATTGGATAATTGTTCAAAGCATCAATGGTGTTACAGTTTAAAAACGGATTGATTATTATTACTACTAAACAATAATTATCTTAATTGAGGAACTCTAAAGTATAATTTCATTGGTTGCTAATGACCTCTCCTGTGTGCGGTTGTTTTCACTAGATGCCTGCCCCCATTGGCCCGTCTGAGCTTGATGGTCAATTGGGAAAGAAGGTCAGGCACTGTATTTCATATTGTTTTTAACAATCTGTGTTTGTTTGATGATTTTAGTAACTCAGTATTAAAAGTTATGTTTTAAGTTTCCTTTTTGTGGTCACTCCACCACTCCTACTATAAAACATAACCCTGCTGTTCTGTTCAGTCAAAAATTACCAAATTTGAAATTTTATATTTTTTTTAAATATTCATCATGCGGTTCTGAAATTTGTGGTTAATTGACTTTTCCTCATTTGAGGGGTTCTTTCTATGGGTACTTCCGCTCTGTGCCAGTCACTGCACTGGCTGCCCATACACTACAGGATCCAATTCAAATTGTTTGTTCTCACCCACAAAGCTCTTCACGGTGCAGCACCTCACTTCATCTCCTCCCTCGTCTCTATCACCCCACCCATTCTCTATGTTCTACAAATGACCTTCGACTAACATCTGCACGAATCCGATCCTCCCACTCCAGGCTCCAAGACTTCTCCCAAGCTGCACCAATTCTCTGGAATGCTCTACCCCAAGAAATTAGGACTGTCCACAACTTGCATAGCTTCAGACGCTCCCTAAAAAACGCATCTTTTAAGGCGGCCTATCATGCTCCCTAATAGAAGACCTTAGTGAATGGGCTGTATACAGTACCATCTCTCTGGACATAATCCCTTCTTCAAACTCCACCCAACTCAAAAGCTCTAGACAGATGTCTGGTGATCATTCATGTAACTTTATTTCTATCCCCCTCTTCCTCAAGATGCCTGGACTAGCACTGTAATAAGCCCCTGTACCTTGTGTAACCCCAATCCCATTGTAGATTGTAAGCTCTTTTGAGCAGGGTCACCTTTATTTTTGCTTTAATTATTGTATTGTACTTTTTACATTGATTCTATGTTTATTGTATTGTATCTAATTACTGCACTGTATTTTTACATAGTTTCTCTGCATTATTTTTTACACTGTTTCTCTGCTTTAAGTATTGTACTTTTACATTGACTGTCTGCTTAGTGTATTTTTTATTCTCTACTTTGTTCCTGTATTGTATATTTTTTATTGTTACCTATGACCGCTTGTAAACAAACCACTGTATTGTAAAGCGCTGCGGAATATGTTGGCGCTATATAAATAAAGATTTATTATAATTATTATGAGTAGGTTTTTTTTGTATACTTTTTGCTCCACGTTTTTTTTTTTACATTTGTACTGTTTGGTCAAAAATGACAGCTAACCTTTTATACTAATGTCGAGCCCACTGGGACGAGGGTACTCGGTACCGGACCGTGTCTGCTGCGGGGGAAGTCACGAGTGGCCCTGGTCCCGTCCGTTTCCCGGGCCCTGGCAAAAAGTCAAAAAGCAGTCTTTCCGGGGGTTTAGTCTATTGCCTCCGGGCTGATACATGTATTTACAAAAGAGTTCTTACCACAACCAGTCCGTGGTATGTACAGTCCATAAATGAATAAGGAGAAAAGTTCAAAGTTCATACAGGATAGTCTCTGTAGGTACTGGGCTTTTTTAACGTTGCAACAACTATATACATTTCTCCACGGGCGTTTCTGCTTAGGGGGCCTGGATTCGCTACACCACCCCCAGGCACTTTCTTTCCCTAACTTAATATACATGGGGGTCAATCCAGTTCCTCCACCCTCTTGGACACAGTCTACCAGGTTCAATTTACTTTACTTTACATTTAAACAAACATATTTACATTACACATTTTAATGACATTTTACTCTCTGTACCTAACTGGTAACTGCCCTTGGGTACTACGCTCTGATCTGCGTAAAACGGGTATACTGCTTGCACGTGGGCTACTAGTGCTAACGGGTATGTACCTACGTGTTGTGCTTGGTACTATGACAGATGGTGATCTGACTGCAGGACTGGCAAGTTCACTAGGACCAGGTATTTGTTCTTCCTCTTCGGATTCAACTTCCAGTTCTTCAAGTCTTGGTCTTCTTCAGGTAACACGGGTTCTGGTAATGCAGGTTCTGGTAACACAGGTTCTGGTAACACGGGTTCTGGTTTTGGGTCCACCATTGAAGGGAATGCAATCATGGGTACGACAACTGCTCCATGGTAATTTGGCCATGTTTTAGGGAAATCTCCCAGTACTGTGTGGAATACTTCTTCTTTTTCTTGGATAGGTTGGACCTGTACGGGTTCTACGACTTCAAGTGTCTGCAGTGTTTCAGGACACAATTTAAGCTGATCACGAGATACAACTGCTGAAGTTCTTCCTTCATCTTTACTTATCAAACAGGTTTTAACATTGTCTAGATTAGATGGCAAGACTGTGTATGGGACGGTTTCCCACTGATTATCCAGTTTGTTAGTGCGTCTCTTTCGCTTGAGAACTTGATCACCTTCTTGTAATGGCATTGCTTGAGCATGTTTGTTAAAAGTTTTCTCTTGTCTTGCTCTAGCTTGCTGTAAGTTTCTTTCTACACACTCTTGCACTTGTTGATACTGTTTCTGACGTTTGGTATCCCAATCTGATTCTTCTTCTACTTCTGTATCTGGTTTTACAATTCCCATTTCTAGATCAATTGGTAATTTATCAGGTCTTGCACGCATAAGGTAGGCTGGAGTGCAGTTTGTAGAACTCACGGGTACATGGTTGTATAAGTCTATCAAATCAGGTAATTTATCTGGCCACTGGTTTCTTTCTGATTCTGGTATGGTCTTTAACAATTCAATTACAATATGATTCATCTTCTCGCATAAACCATTTGTTTGAGGATGATACGTTGTTGTGCGAATCTTCTTACAACCGTACATATTGCAGAATTCCTTGAATAGTTCTGATTCAAAAGCTGGACCTTGGTCTGCAAGGACTTGTTCTGGGTAACCATGTGGTCTACAGAAATGCGTCTGGAATGCTTTTGCTGCCGTCTTCGCTGTCAGATCTTTAACAGGTACCACCACTAAGAAGTGTGAGTAATGGTCCACGATGGTTAAGGCATAGACATAGCCTGACCGGCTTGGTGACAACTTGACGTGGTCTAATGCGACTAGCTCGAGTGACTGCTTGGTTACTATTGGTTGAAGCGGAGTTTTCTGTGGATCCTTCCTTCTGAGGTTGCATGCGGCACATATTCTACACCAACGTTCAATTGACTTTCTCATGCCAACCCAATAGAATCTTTCTCTCAGGATTGCTTCTAACTTCTTCCATCCGAAATGACCTGCGCTGTCATGATAAGCTTCTAAGACCATCTGAGTGGCTCGCTTGGGCACGATAATCTGCCAGACCAGTTCATGCATTTTAGGATTGGTATGCGTTCTGCAGAGCTTCCCTTGATGCAGGAAAAACTTGCCTCTATCTTTCCATAGCTGTATAGCTTCAGCTGGGGCATTCTGATCAGGGTGTGCACGTTGTTGCGTAAGCAATTCTTTCACTAGCTTCATGGCTGGATCATTATCTTGGGCTTCGGCCCATCCGTAGTGTCTTAACGGGTTAAGATTTACTTCCTGCTTTCTTTAGTAGGCGCCGGGTTGATAATCTTGTACCTTTGAACGATGAAAGGCTGGTAGTTCAATCTCTTCCAACTCTTCCGGTTCCTCTTCCACGTCCTTCAGGTGCGGCATCTGTGACAAGGCATCTGCGTTCCCGTTCTTGCGACCTGCTCTGTATTTGATGACAAACTTGTAATTAGATAGCCGGGCTATCCATCGCTGCTCCAGAGCTCCTAGTTTCACTGTATCCAGGTGAGTCAACAGGTTGTTATCCGTGTAGATGGTGAATTCTGCACCTGCCAAGTAATGTTTAAAATGTTCAGTCACAGCCCAAACTACTGCCAGTAGCTCTAACTTGAAGTAGCTGTAGTTCTCGGGATTTCTTTCTGTAGGCCGGAGCTTCCTACTTGCAAAGGCAATAACTCTCACTTTGCCTCCTTGCTTCTGTGACAATAATGCTCCCAGTCCCACGTTGCTGGCATCCGTGTATAGAATGAAGGGTTGATGGTAATCAGGGTATGCCAGGATCTCTTCTCCCGTCAATGCACTTTTCAGCTTGTTGAAGGAATCTTCTCTTTCCTCATCCCACCATGTCAGGAAATTACAGGATGAAGACTTCTTCGATCGTCCAACCAGAATGTCTTGCAGAGGAGCTGCTACCTTCGTGAATCCTCTGATAAATCTTCTATAATAGCCTACCAGGCCCAGGAATTGCCTCACTTCTTTCACGTTCATAGGTCTTGGCCAATCCCTTATCACTGTGACTTTATCAAGATCCGATGCTACTCCCTCTGAACTCACGACATGTCCCAGGTACTGTACCTTTGGTTTGAGAAGGTGACACTTGGATGGCTTGATCTTCATGCCATATTTGGACAAAGCTTCGAACCCTTCTGCCAGGTCTTGTAGATGTTGCTCATACGTCTTGGAATAGACTATGACGTCATCTAAGTACAGGAGGACAGTTTCGAAGTTCTTGTGTCCTAAGCAGCTCTCCATCAGACGTTGGAAGGTCCCGGGTGCGTTGCAGAGTCCGAACGGCATACAATTAAACTCACAGAGGCCCATCGGCGTAGTAAACGCTGTCTTCTCCTTGTCGGCCTCGGCCACAGGAACCTGCCAGTACCCACTAGTCAGATCAAGGGTGGAAAAGTAGTTAGCAGATTTTAATGCAGCTGATGACTCCTCAATCCTAGGTAATGGGTATGCGTCCTTATGTGTGATGCGATTAATCTGCCGGTAATCTACACACATTCTCATGGTCCCATCCTTCTTTTTAACTAACACTAGAGGTGCTGCCCAGGAGCTACAACTGTCTCTTATTACCCCTGCAGATTTCATTTCTCTGAGCATGTCTTTGGTGGTTTGGTAGTGAGCTGGTGGTAAGGGTCTATACCTCTCTTTTATAGGCTGATGGTTACCTGTGGGTATAGTGTGCTCTACTCCTTTGATCTGCCCAAAGTCTAATGGGTGTTTACTGAATATTTGCTCATATTCTTTCACTACCCGGTATACTCCATGCTTGTGATGGGGAGGTGTAGAACTGGTACCGACATGCAACTTTTGGCACCAATCCTCCAGCTTCTCCTCTGAGCCATTGTCATCCGCCTGACATGACGAGCTCAAGGGCTCGGCGGCTGTGATGTTATTGTTATCAACCGTGTATAACTTAGACATGGTAGCATACTTAGGTAATGTGACCTCGTCTTCTCCGCAGTTCAATAGGCGTAATGGCACTCTTCCCCTGTGTACGTCAACTACTCCTCTAGCAGTGAGTATGGTCAGTCTAATGTCTGAGTACACGGGTTCTACCAGGGCCTGATAGTCTCGCCCTTTAATGCCTATTGTGGCTCTGCACCACACCAACATTTCAGTTTTGGGAGGTATTACAATGGGTATTGGATCACTTAGGCTGCCTTCACACTGCGGCAGTGTCCGGTCCGGGGCTGTCAGAAGTGACAGCCTGGAGCGGAGTTTTCCTCCATAGAATCCTGTCGGGCTGCACGGAGCTGGATCCCGGCGGGTGGTAATTAGCTGCTATCCGGCTGCTGTGTCGCCGGATGAATCGTGCAGAAGTGGGGATTTTCTGCCGATTCCAAAACCGGTGCATGCAACGTTTTTGGAATCGGCAGAAAATCCCCACTTCTGCACGATTCATCCGGCGACACAGCAGCCGGATAGCAGCTAATTACCACCCGCCGGGATCCAGCTCCGTGCAGCCCGACAGGATTCTATGGAGGAAAACTCCGCTCCAGGCTGTCACTTCTGACAGCCCCGGACCGGACACTGCCGCAGTGTGAAGGCAGCCTTACTCGTACACTGCCGATCTCACCTCCGGAGATTTCTACCTGCTGCTTCAACATCAGGGCTTTGATCTCTTTGTGCAGAAGCCTCTGTTGTCCAGTTCCGGCAGTCTCGGCGATTTGCTGCAAAACACTTAACACTTCGGAAAAACATTTCTCAATTACATTCATTCCTATCAGCATCACTGGTTCACGTTCTCGCCGGTTAACATCTATGATTATAATACCCTGGTTCTGCAATTCTACCTTCCCAACCTGAATATTCATCTCTCTAAACCCAACCTTTGGTACTAACTGTCCATTACTAGCCCATACATCAAAGTTAAAGTCATCTGGCGCATTAGTAATGTCTGAATCAGCCCAGTACCTTTTATATAGAACATGTGGGATGGATGTTATTTGGGACCCGGTATCTAGCAAGGCACTAAAGGGAATGCCATCCAACACAGTAGGGATCACCGGTTTTCCTCCCACGAATTTGTCATACCAGGCTGAGGGGCCTTGAGGGTTCATTCCTGGGGAGCGGCCTGCCTGCCCAGGGCATCGTCATTTAAAGGACACTCACGAGCAAGATGGCCTGGCTTCTGGCAACGGCGGCAAATGGGCTGTCCATTTGGTAGGTAGCGATCGCTGGGTCGTCCTCTTGCTGCTGGGTATCTCCTGGGCCTCATCCATGGGACATCCTCTCTGCTGGTCGCCAACTCGATCTTGGGTGCAGGCTTTGACTCTCGCAGTTCCTTGATGACCTCGTCCATGGAGAGCACGGTGTCTGTCAGGGCATCTAGCTTTTGGTTGAGGGCAGCATTAGAAATCAGTTCTCCAGTCTCAGAAGCAGTTGCTGACATAGCAGATGTCGCTGGTGCTGCCGGCTGCTGAGGTGCTGCTGCAGTGTCCGGGACAGTTGATAGCTCCCGTGGCTCTTCCAGCTGCTGCAAATGGATAGCTCTATCTTTCAGCTCAGTAAATGTCATGTCAGGGTTCTGCAGCAGTATCATGCTTAATTGTCCTCGGTGGGAAGGGAAATGGAGGCCCTCTATAAATTAGTCAAATAGCATTTTATCAGCTCCCGGGGCAAAAGCAGGTTCTGCCAGTTTAAGGGCTCTAAGTGCTTCCTGCAGGTTCAAGGCAAAGTCTCTGGCACTCTGTTTAGGTTTCTGGTGGCATGCAAAGAACCTCATCTTAGCCCGGGTATCAGCAGCAAATTCAAACGTTGCTTTCAGTCTGGCTACTAGATGCTCTACAGTGTCCTTATCTGTGTCCAGCCAGGTCGCAACCTCACGCCGTGCATTGCCCGTTAATTGTCCCATTATCATTCCTACACACTGGGCTTCAGTGAGGGGATACATCACATAATACTCTTTAATCTTTAGCATAAAGTCAGTTAATGTATTAGGCTCATCGGAGTATTGGGGCAGCCACATTGCCCCTGGAGTATACGGCATCAGGAACGGCATTATTGGTGCTGTTCCTTGCGCCGCTGCACCGCCGGGTACTATCGCTGGGTCCGGCGCTGCAGCTCCACCGGCTGCTCCGTCGCCGCCTTGTGCACCGGGCTGCGACATCTTGGGCCCCCTTAGTTAATATCCGCCCTCCATCTTCCGTTTCCGTCCGGATGTCTATGGAAGGTTCCGGGGTGCAGCAGGGATCTTCTTCCCCGCCGGATGTAGTCAGCACCAAGGGAGGAGGCTGAATTCGCGCCAATGCAAGGTACCGCCCCCTTTCTTTCCGACGCGCAGCACGCTCCAAAATGGCGGATTTTCAAAAATACAGTTCAGATGGCGCAGTTCAACAACAGTTTTCACATCAATCACAGCACACTCTGCCCGTTTTAACGGGCACGGTAGATCCTGTTCGTGACGCCAGGTTTTTCGAGCCCACCGGGACGAGGGTACTCGGTACCGGACCGTGTCTGCTGCGGGAGAAGTCACGGGTGGTCCTGGTCCGGTCCGTTTCCCGGGCCCTGGCAAATAAAATGGGTGTATTTACAGGGGATTGTCAGTCGTGACGCCACCCACCATATGCGGCCAGTGATGGGGCCGTCGCTGCTGCAGAACCTCCGGGGATGATGGAATGGCAGCTTAGGTGTAATAGTTCCAGTGGGTAGAACTGTATTCCCCGGGGCAGTGATGGTATAGTCTATAATAAATATGAATGGTGAAGACGGGGTTAAAGGACAAACACTCATGTTTAGTAGTCAAAGGTGCAATTGTCCTCTTCTCCTGTTGCTGCAGCTTCTTCTAATCTGTGTGCAGAGCTGACAGGCTGGTAGCTCTGTAGGTGGGAGCTCTCTGTTACTGAATGTAGGGCAAAGGTTGCAATCAATACACAGACTCACAGTTTTGCTGTTTTCCAAAGCTTTACTGCAGATGTTGTTGCAGGTTATAGTCCACGGAGTCTGTAATGGGGCTAAGCTCTCTTCCCACCCTGTCCGGGTCGTCAGCTTCCTCGTGTTACGCTGTGTGTGTGTCCTGACTGCTGCGTCTAGTTAAGCTGCTGGGACTTCTCACTCTTTCTCTGTGTTCTGCTGGTACCACTTGGCTAGGCAACGTGAGTCCTCTGTGCTGTGCTGACCCGTCCGTGTTGCTTTGCACTGGTACTAGGGGCATCTAGAGATCCCACTGTTCCTGGATTCACTGTGCTGAGGGTGCCAGACACAGTACCGGATCCGGTGTCCGTTCCGTGCGCTCTTCTGGGGCAAGTGAAAGTGTCACTCCAGCTCCCAGACGTGTTCCTCAGTCTGTAGTTCTCCTGTTCCTCCGACCCTTGCTGGGCCTGCACTAAGCTCTGCACTAACTTGTGCTCTTCACAGCACTGCACCGTGCTGTACGGTCTGAGCTCTCCCTCATGAGCAGGAGTATTTAAGGGAGCAGGTGGTGCTCCCCCTCCTGGCCCAGAGGTGCTAGTGTTTGTCAGTGTGTAATGGGGAGAGAACCCATGTGGTGTTATTGTGGCATATTAACCCATGGGGTGCCACACTAATCTCCAGCCATTTTTTTAGTAAAATAAAGGAGTTATAATCTCATGTTGGAATATATATTGCATGTACAACTATTTATCAATTTTTCTATGTCCTTTTGGTCCGTGCAGATTTACACACATACATCTTTAAATCACGATACTGTAGATGAATTCCAGTATAGCGATGTGCAATATTTTTTCGCTCAATCTTATTTACCCTGCTCTTCATATAGAAATAGTTCAATTCAGTTGTCAACATTTTACATTGCAAATGAAAAGATTTTCTTATTTTCCTTGTGCTAGCTGGCTCTATTACTGTGTAATGCTCACCTGAAAAGAGCACTGATAAATTGTGTCTGACAAATTAGTTTATTTTACTGTGGCCTATCTTATGCTAAAGCGTAGTGGTTTTTTCTGATCAACCAGCCTAAAAGGGAAATGATGCATCTTCTGTACAACATCATGTAATCACAAAACAAATGTGATATGTTGCAGTTGTGCAAAGCACTTATGCAAAAGACATGGAAATTATACTTGTGACGAATGCAAACAGTAAATTTAGCACCGTGAACCTTATGTACCATTATATATAAAAAAAAATGAACTTTTTATTTTTTTTGTTCTTTACAATTTGATGTTATTAGTTATAGTTTACAGTTATATAAAGAAGTTTTTTTATGTGGCAATGTGAATTATGCATGAATTTTGCAATGATGCCACGTAACATTTTTAGACACAAAAAAAAAAATAAGTTTTTGATTTCATTTTTCATTTGTTTATGAACAACCATGTGCACATACAGTATAATGATGCAACAGGTATTCAAATACAATTAGCTAAAAATCAACACTTTAAGAGGTCTGATTAAAAATGACCGTAACATTATAAGTGTATAGTAGACCGAAACAGAACAGCAGCGTTAAGTTGCTTCAACATTTTTAATTTTGTTATTTGGTATTTTAAGGCATAGGGCACATACCATATATACAGGTTCATACCTTATGAAAGTACTCTATAAGTCATTTCAAGAGCGACAAGGGGTTTGTCCCTGTGTGCTACGTTGGGATTTGTGCACAATAGAAATACTGGGCAGCTTTTTACGACTCTTTAAACTTACCACAGGTACGACAGGTTCACTGCTGACACGGAGCAAGTTCTCTTGTTCCAAAGCAGGTAAAGTTTCCGTACTTGACATTAACTGCTCTTTGTCTTCTATTTCGGGAAGATTTGGTGTCTCTGGTATTCATGGTTGTGGGAACATCATGACTGGTACTTCTACTGCATTGTTGGCTTGCAGCCACGACTGGGAAAATTCACCTAGGATGGTGCGAATCTTGTCATCAGCTTCTTCCACTTTCCGGGTATCTTCCTGACTTCCACCCTTCCCTTACAATTGGACTGGACACACTTAAGCTGTCTCTTGAGACTGTAGCAGATATTTTTCCTCCATCTTTGGTGATGAGGCACACTTTACTGATGTCATAGGTTGATGACAGAATAGTGTAAGGCTCAGCCTCCCATTGATAATCTGATTTGTGTGTTCTTCTATTTCTCTTCAGCACATGTTCACCTGGTGATAAAGGGTTAGCGATACCATTTCGATTGAAGTCCATCTTTTGTTATTGTCATGCTTGCAACAGACTATGTTCCACACATTGCTGGACTTTCCGGTATTGCAGTTGCTTTTCTGTATCCCAGTCTGTGTCTGGTTGGCTAGATACAGTTTCTGAAATTAGGACTCCCCTTTCCAGGTCGATGAGGAGTTTACCTTGTCTTGCACACATCAAGTAGGCTGGGCAAATCCTGTTGAGCTAGTTGAAATATGGTTATACATCTCAATCAGATCAGGTAACTTCTCAGGCCATTGGTTACGCTCTTCTAGCAGTACAATCTGCAATAGGTTGTCAGATGATTTAGGCTTTCACACAGACTGTTACCTTGTGGGTGGTATGGCATTGTTCTGATCTTCTTACAGCCATTTAAGGAGCAAAATTCTTAAATACTTCTGCTTCGAAGGCTGGACCTCTGTCTGTCAGGACTTGATCTGGATATCCATAGGGTCTGCAGAAGTATTCTTGAAATATTTTTGCAGCAGTTCATGTTGTCTTGTCTTTCACTGGAACAACTACTACGTGGCGTGAGTAATGATCCATATTTGTTAAAGCATAGGTGTACCTTGAATAGCTTGGAGACAATTTCACATGGTCAAAGGCAACTAGTTCAAGAAGTTGCTTGGTAATGATGGGCCCTTTGACTGGGTAGAGTCTTCCTTTAAAGATTACATGGGCTGCACTCCCTACACCAGTGTTTCCCAACTCCTGTCCTCAAGGCACACCAACAGGTCATGTTTTCAGGATTTCCTTAGGATTGCATAGGTGATAATTTAATCACTTGCACAGGGGATAATTCCATCATCTGTCTAATGATAAGGAAATCCTGAAAACATGACCTGTTGGTGTGCCTTGAGGACTGGAGTGGAGAAATACTGCCCTACACCACTGTTAAATGGACTGTCTCATACCCATCCAGAAGAAGCGATCGTGATTTACCATTTCCAACTTTTTTTCCCCCGAAGTGTCCTGCTTGGTTGTGGTAGGCTTCAAGGACCATAGTTGCGTCTTTTCTTGGGACCATAATCTGCCACACCAGCTCATACAAACATGAATTAATAGATCTTCAGAACAATTTGCTTTCCTAAGTGATCAGCTTCTTCCTCTCTTTTCACAGCTGCAGGACTTCTGCAGGTGCATCAGGGGCTGCAGATGAATTTGCTGTCCCAAGTAGTTCTTTCACTATACATATAGCTGGATCACTGCTCTGCGTCTCTGCCCAACCATGGTGGGGTAGCGGATTAAGGGAAACTTCTCGGATGGCTGGACGACTCCCAGTCGCACGGTTGGAGTCCTATGTGGCACTTTGGTTGTGGAATGCTTACATTTCTATCTCTTCCAGGTCTTCTTTGGATCAGGAGGATTTGGCATGTGAGACAAGGAAGCTCGATATTTGATGACGAATTTGAAGTTTGAAAACTGAGCCGTCCACCGCTGCTCTAAGGCACCGGGTTTTGCAGTCTCCATATAAGTCAATAAATTGTTGTCAGTGTAGATGGTGAACTTTGATGAAGCCAGATATTGTTTTAACCTCTCAGTCATTGACCAGATGATAGCCTGGAACTCTAGCTTGAAGGAGCTGTAATTAGTAGGGTTTCTCTTGGGAGGATGAAGCTTAAAACTAGCATAGGCAATGACTTTCTCATTGCCCTGCTGCTCTTAGCCCAGTGTTACTGGCATCAGTTTGTAGGATGAACAGCTTTTCATAATCTTGGTAAGCCAGCCCAATACCTCTTATACAGTGTGCAAGGCATGGCTGTTATCTGGAAACCAGTGTCCAGGAGGGCGGTGAAGGTGATGACATCAATCACAACTGGAAAGAGTGAACATCCTTCAACGTACTTATTTCTCCAGTTTGTTGGACCACACTGTCTTACTCCTGGGGGTTGGTTTGCTGTCACAGGGGTTGAATGTTTGAAGGACATTGTCTTGCAATATGACCAACCTGGTCACAGCATCTGCAAATGGGTTATCCTGTAGAGTCGAAGTTGTTGGTAGATTTCCTGGTGTAGGTCAGTCGTAGCTGCTGTGGTGGCATCGCCATGGAAGATCATCCGGACTCGAGGTTAGTTGAATCCTCTCTACAGGGGAAGATATCTGGAGAGGCTGGAGAAACTGTACAGATTTATGCAATGCAGCAATACTTTTGGTCAGTTCCTGTACTTGTAGGTGAAATCTGCAGAGGGGTCATTAAACTGGGTCTGAGCATACTGTACTACATACATTTGGCGTGAGGACACTGCCCCCTGGTGGCATGGAATTGCCATTTGTTTAGCTGGCTCAGTGCTGGCATAGATTGACTCCAGTAGTACGTGGATTGCCCTGTCTTTGAAGTGAGTGAAGTCCATATCAGGGCTTTGCAGGGACATTATGCAGAGTTTAGTCTTATTGGAGTAGAATAGAAGACCCTCAATGAATTGCTTCTTTGGTATTTTGTCTTCATCCTACACACTGTTGGGATCTATTTGTTTGACAGGTTTTCTTGCAAGTTAAGTGCATAGTCTCTGATAGTGTTGTGAGCTCTCTGTCTTCAGCTGAAAAATCTCATCTTTATTCCAGGAGTAGTATGTGTGTCAAAGGTTATTCTGAGATTAGCAAAGATGTGTTTTACAGTTCTTTTCTCAGCATCTGGCAAGGATTTAACTTCTATCTGGGCAGCACCAGTGCATTGGCTGGTCAGTATTCTAACTTTTTGCTCTTCTGAAAGAGGGTAGATAACCAAAAGTCTGCACAATTTTCTTTAAAGCCACTTAAGGTGTGGGATTCACCTGTATACTGTGGCAGCCAGGGTGCACCCAGCATATAAGGCATGGTCAGGGGCAGTATAGGGGCTGCAGCAGCCGCTACAGGGGGATTGCTGGTGTTTGCATCTCCCGCTTAGTTAACCCTTGCAGGGGTGTGACTCACTGCTCTGGATGCTGCAGATCATGCTCCGCTGAGGTGCTCTCCAGTGGGTCCCCAGGAGCTTTGGGTCTCCAGCGGTGTGAGCTTGCAATGTTTTACCCAAAGCGAGTCCCACTGCTCCACACACGGCCGGTTACTAGGACTGTGCTTGTTGCAATACAGCTGCCCCTACTCTTCACAGCGCAGTCCTCTGCATAGCTTTTCACACACGTGGATGCAGGACAGCACCCCAAGGTTAAACACTACAGTTCAAGCCCCAGAGGAGTAGAAGGGGCCACTTTTGGTGCTGTTTCTGAGGCAAGGCTTGGAATGTGTATGGATGCTTGGGGATGCTTGGCATAGGATCCTCATTTTCCCTCAGGCATGGCATTTAAATTGGTGTAAGAAAAATACCACTTGTGGCAACCAAACTGCAGGGGTGCCATAGTAGGAACACATCTATTAAAATATTGCACACAAGACAAAAAAATCAAAACACATTGCTGCCCCAAAAGTAGAGAATGTGATATTAACTTAATTATATGTTTGCATTTCATATTATATAATTACTAGGGATAGGTGAATATATTTGTTACTTCCAAGAATAGTACGGTATTCAAGATACTTGTTACTCGGCAAGTATTGTGGTCCTGTCCTTGCAAGATTTGAATGACCCACCCAGCATGCTTGGTACCTGATTTTCAGCCACTAAACATGGGAATGCTTGCCAATCAAAGTGATGCTGTAGCCATCATAGTAGTGGCATTACTATGATTGGCTGGCCGCATAGTGTCATAGGGTTTATATAAGATCTGCCGCTGCCATCTTGCATACATTCTATCCATAAACAGCATAGCACTAGCATTGTGCAAAAGTGGGGAGTGTGCCTGGAAACCTTAGGGAGCGTGTTACTGCTATACATCAAGATTCAATAACAGCTCTTTTAAGAACAAACTCTCAAGATCTCTGCGTGGTTTGGATAGTAACATAGTTTTTAAGGTTGAAGGAAGACTTTAAATCCATCTAGTTCAACCCATAGCCTAACATGTTTATCCATGTGTATGCAAAGTTTTTGGAGCAAGGAGAGAAAAAGGCATGGTGGCACTCCAGTACCTGCAGATTAAAGTAACAGCTGTTTTTAGAGCTAAATTTCAAAATCTTACCCACACATTCCTTGAATAAATGGAAATTGTAAATACCAGCTCTTTCAGTGTATGCCAAACACTGCTGACATACACAGCCATGTAATAGTAACAAGATTTTAAGCGGCTTCCTACTGACATCTCAAGTATATGTAGAATATCTGACCCACCCCATCCATTGAAAAAGGAAATTTCTTCATTCCAGCTTTGTTAGTGTATGCCAAACAATGCTAACCACGAATTAATAGCAGAAGTTTAAGCTGCTTCCTAGTGACATCTGAAAAATAACAGCTAGATAGAAAATCTGACCCACATATCCCTTGAAAAAAAAAATTAAAATACCAGCTCTATTAGCGTACACCAAATACTACTTACATATGCAGACATGAGTTGTTAGCTGCATACTCAATTCAATATGCAAAAGGTTAGCATTAAAGGAACAGGGACGTGGATTTGGTGCCGACTGTGGTGTACGCCGTGGCTGTGTGAGAGGTCATAATCCTTCCCTCCTTTTCTTCTCCACACTAGTAGGTTTCTCATCCAACTGACTGCAAGACTTCTTCTGTTCTTCTGAGCATCCCCTATCCTTGGGAATTCTGCACCCCAACATGTCTGACTATCCCTTATATTCAGAACTTTCAAGCATAACTTGAAAACCTCTCTCTTCAGAACAGCTTACATCTTCAAATGACCCTACAGACCTTTTAATTAAGCTATCTAATATAGGCCCCCTCCCCAAGAGCACCATCTTAGCCACCATGAATGTGGAATCCTTATAGTCTAACAACCCACACAAAGATGTACTTACTGCCTGCCGACTGTTTCTTGAAGTCAATGGGATCCCTTCTGAATCAGTCCTAAGGCTCACCAGGTTTATCCTCACACACAACATTTTCTCTTTTGGTGAAGAAGTGTATTTACAACGCACCGGAACTGCTATAGAAAGCAAAATGGCCCCCCAGTATGCCAATCTTTTCATTACTAAACTGGAAAATAACTTTTTAGTCTCCTGCCTGATCAAACCCTTGGCCTACTTTCACTACATTGATGACCTCTTAATAATCTAGACTGAGACTGAACATGAACTTCTAAAATTGCATGACAATTTCAACAAATTTCATCCCACCATAAACTTGACACTGGACCACTCAAAAACAGAAATCTTTCTTTTAATGTTCTTTTTATTAAGCAGTAGAAGATTTACAGCTGGTAAATCATCCCTCACTTAGGGAAAATGTATACATTGGTTTCACAAACGGTGTCAATAACTTATAAACAATTTTACCATATATCATAGTGTACAATCTTCCACCGTTTTTTGATAAGGAACTAAAATAGTATCAAAAATGTTTAAATAGAAACCAATAGAAATGATAGGGTTAGAACTAGGTAAGGTTTAGATGTGGGGGTTGGTGATAATGGGGGGTTAGGGAACCTTAGGAAGGGGTCATTCAATTATAGAGTTTCTTATGAATTCCGGGATCGATCTATAGTATATCCAAGGCATCCAGGTTTTCTCGAAAGAATCATAAGAACTGAACGAGAAGGCTGCGACTTCTGCTGTATGGTACATAGTATCTATTTCTCTAGTTAATTGAGACTTAGTTGGGATCCGGCTCGAGTTCCAGTGAGTGGAGATAGGAAGCCTACAGGCGGTTATAATGTTTGAAGCCAATCTAGATATAAATATTTCTTTCGGCCAAATAAACAGGTTTAGCAAGGCTGATAGAGGTGTCAGTTCCACTTTGCGTTGCAGAACATCTGTAAGCACCTCGGAAACCGTTTTCCAGTGCTCTTGTATTAAAGGGCATTGCCACCATATGTGTAGATATGTTCCCAGAGCAGAATTGCATCTCCAGCAGGAATCCGGCATCGAGGGGCGCCATTTATGTAACAATTCGGGGATACAATACCACCTTGTTACCACTTTGTAGGCATTTTCCTGTAGTTTTATGCAAGGAGAGGGGCCGTGAGATCTTCTATAAATTTGGTTAAGTTGTTGGTCCGAAAACTCAATCTGGAGGTCTCTTTCCCAGAGGCCCAAAAAGTCTCTCTTAACATGTGCATTTTCTAGTATTAATTGTTTATACAACAAGGGTACCTTGTTAGGTGTTTGTGACTGTGTACATAATTGTTCAAATAGTGTTAGGGGTCTAGAAAAGTTCATCTCCTTCAGATGTTTGTGGACATATGCTTTCAATTTACCATATTGAATGATTGAAATAGCTGGCAGAGATTCCGATTGCTGTATTTCTTCATATGAAAGGAGTGCTCCTTCTATTAATAAGTGATCAATTGGAATAGGAGTAGATATTATCCGTCTTTGATCTGCAGGGTTAGTTATTGTGTTTTTCATTAAGAGTTGGCCAACAAGGTCTTGCAAATTTAAGATAGGGGTCAATGGGGGTAGAAGCACGTTGTGTTCTTTATTCCATACTTCTGCTACGGCTCTTGTGAAGATGTTTTTGTTTGAGGTCGACCTGTTGTACAAGTCTGGTAATAATGCTAATGATCACAAAGGTGTGTGTGACATAGAGTCTTCAATGGCGAGCCATAGTTTGTGTGTTGGCCTCCTGATCCAGTCTATGACTCTTGTCAGCATGGCTGCTCTATAATATTTATATATGTCTGGCGCCCCCATACCCCCCTTATCCCTTGGTAATGCAAGTGTTTGAAACTTAATTCGTGGTTTTTTGTTGTTCCAAATGAAATTTAATATAAAGGTATGTATTTTGTTTAAGATTCGTTCTGGTATGTGTATCGGAAGCATTGGAATAGGTATAGGAATTTGGGTAATATTATACTTTTAAGTAAGTTTTTCCTCCCAATCCATGATAGATAGGGGGTTCTCCATGATTTGACTGTCTCGATTGCCTTTCCTAATGTTGGTTCTATGTTGAGAGTGAGGAGATCTTTAACTGTATGACCTATCTTGATGCCTAGGTATGTAATGTATTTATTTGGCCATGCAAAGGGATATATACGTCTGTATTTGTCAATGGTGGCTTTGGGAACATTTAGACTTAGAGCTTCTGATTTGGATAGATTAATCTTATAGTTGGAAAGTTGGCTATAGTTTTCTAGAGTTTGTACTAAGGCAGGTATACCCTTTTCTGGGTCAGATAGGATCACTAACAGATTGTCCGCAAATGCAGCCGACTTGTGGTGAATTTTGCCAAGTTGGACTCCTTTAATTTCTTTGTTCATCTGTATGCTTTGTAGTAACGGTTCCATCACTAGAACAAATAATAGGGGTGACAAAGGGCACCCCTGCCTTGTACCGTTTTGTATCAGAAAGGGGTTTGAAAGTATAATATTAATTTTCAATTTTGCTGACGGTGTATCGTACATTTTGAATATAGCTTCTATTAAGAGGGGCGGAATGCGGAAAGCAACTAGTGTGCTACGGAGGAATGTCCAGTCCACCCTATCGAAGGCCTTCTCGGCATCCGTACTCAGCAGGACCATTGGTTTATCATGAAGTTTTGCATATTGCATTAAATGTAGGATTCTGCTCGCATTGTCTCTCCCCTCTCTGCCCTGCACAAACCCTGCCTGCTCTAATGTAATCATTTTTGGTAGTAGGCCCGTCAAACGCCTCGCTATTAAGGTAGCATAAATTTTCAAATCTACATTTAGCAAGGAGATAGGCCTATAACTCCCACAAAGCATTGGATCTTTGCCTTCTTTATGTAGAAGTGTGACATGTGCCTCAAGGGATGGGGAGGGGAGAGAGCTTCCATTTAAAACTGCATTATACATTTTCAGTAGATGCGAGTTCAGGTCCGGGTAGAATGTCTTATAATAAATGAGTGGGAATCCGTCTGGCCCCGGAGATTTGCCTGTCTGGCCCTTCGACAGGATGGACTGGAGTTCCTCAGGCTTAAAGGGCCTTGTCAACCACTTCTGCTGATTTTCATCTAATTTTGGTAAAGACAGTGAAGAGAGGAAGGCATCAATTTCCGACCTCCTTTGATTTAGGACTGTGTCGGGTTCGTGTAGTCTTAATTGGTACAGATTTTTATAGAATGACAAGAATTCTGCTGAGATTTGTTCATAGTTTTGCGTCATGTGACCCGATTCAGTCTTAATCTTATGAATAAATGTCCGGGACTGTCGTTTTTTGATCAATGCGACCATGAGTTTGGAAGCCTTATCACCGTGTACTAAAAGACGCTTCCTCCAATTAGTAAAATATTTCGCTGATTTCTTGTTGAGCAGATCTTTAAGGCGTTGTCTACATTCGGATAGTTTTATCATAGTTGTTTGATCCAATGTTTTTTGGTGTTGAATTTCTAAATCTATTATTTCTTTATATAAGGATTCTGTTTCTAGATTCCTCTGCTTATTTTGAAATGATGCCAGCGATATTATTATGCCTCTTAGTGTTGCCTTGTGAGCCTCCCAGATTATAGTGGGATTCACGTCTGGAGTGTTATTACCGTATATACTCGTGTATAAGCCGACCCGTGTATAAGCCGACCCCCCTACTTTTGCCCCCAAAACCTGGGAAAACCTATTGACTCGTGTATAAGCCGAGGGTGGACTCCAGCACAGGTATACAGCCCCCAGCAGTGTGGTATACAGGCCCCCCAATGGTAGTATACAGCAGCCTCCCCAGTGGTAGTATACAGCAGCAGCCCCAGTGGTATATACAGCAGCAGCTCCAGTAGTTAGTATACAGCATCCCCAGAGGTATATACAGCCCCAGTGGTAGTATACAGCATCCCCAGAGGTATATACAGCCCCAGTGGTAGTATACAGCATCCCCAGAGGTAGTATACAGCAGCCCCAAAGGTATATACAGCAGCCCCAGTGGTAGTATACAGCAGCCCCAGTGGTAGTATACAGCAGCCCCAGTGGTAGTATACAGCAGCCCCAGAGGTAGTATACAGCAGCCTCAGAGGTATATACAGCCCCATTGGTAGTATACAGCAGCCCCAGAGGTATATATAGCCCCAGTGGTAGCATCCAGCAGCCCCAGAGGTATATACAGCCCCAGTGGTAGTATCCAGCAGCCCCAGAGGTATATACAGCCCCAGTGGTAGTATCCAGCAGCCCCAGAGGTATATACAGCCCCAGTGGTAGTATACAGCAGCCCCAGAAGTATATACAGCCCCAGTGGTAGTATACAGCAGCCCCAGAGGTATATACAGCCCCAGTGGTAGTATACAGCAGCCCCACAGGTATATACAGCCCCAGTGGTAGCATCCAGCAGCCCCAGAGGTATATACAGCCCCAGTGGTAGTATACAGCAGCCCCACAGGTATATACAGCCCCAGTGGTAGTATACAGCAGCCCCAGAGGTATATACAGCCCCAGTGTAGTATACAGCAGCCCCAGAGGTATATACAGCCCCAGTGTAGTATACAGCAGCCCCACAGGTATATACAGCCCCAGTGGTAGTATACAGCAGCCCCACAGGTATATACAGCCCCAGTGGTAGTATACAGCAGCCCCACAGGTATATACAGCCCCAGTGTAGTATACAGCAGCCCCACAGGTATATTCAGCCCCAGTGGTAGTATATACAGCCCCAGTGGTAGTATATACAGCCCCAGTGGTAGTATATACAGCCCCAGTGGTAGTAGATTGCAGCCCCAGCGGTAGTATACAGGGCCCCAGCAGTATATACAGCCCCAGTGGTATATACAGCCCCAGTGGTAGTATATACAGCCCCAGTGGTAGTATATACAGCCCCAGTGGTAGTATATACAGCCCCAGTGGTAGTAGATTGCAGCCCCAGCGGTAGTATACAGGGCCCCAGTAATCCAGGGCCCCCCCAGCGTCTCTCCGGTCACCTGAAAAGCAAACTATACTTATCAGTGTCCGCTGTCCGCGCCCGCTCGCCTCTGCCGTGACAGTCATTCCCTGCGACGAGCACAGGAACCCGGAAGACGCCGCATGAAGATGGAGGATCGCAGACGGCAGACCGGGCAGAGGCGGGCGGGCGCGGACAGCGGACACTGATAAGTATAGTTTGCTTTTCAGGTGACCGGAGAGACGCTGGGGGGGCCCTGGATTACTGGGGATGCGGGGGCTGCTGTATACCGATGTATACATCGGTATGTACCGATGTATACATCGGTATACAGCACTGACTCGCGTATAAGCCGAGGGGGGTACTTTTCAGCCCAATTTTTGGGCTGAAAAACTCGGCTTATACGCGAGTATATACGGTAGTTAGAAAGTAGTCCTTAATGGCTAATTGTATTTTAGTTTTAATGTCTTTCAAGCTCAGAAGAGATTCATTAAGCCTCCAGGTCCTAGAATTTGGGAAGGTTTTTCCAAACCTCAGTGCCATAGACACCACTGCATGATCCGAGTACAATGCTGGGAGGATTTCAGTTTTTACAACAGCTGAGTAAAGATTTAGATATAAATAAATAGTCTAGCCGATGGTAATTGTTGTGGGGATGGGAGTAATATGTGTATGTTCTATCTTTCGGATGAAAGTAGCGGCATGCATCTATTAAATCTGCTGTGTGAAGGGAAGACCTAATTCGAGCTAACTCTCGCCATGAGGTATTACTTTTCCCAGATGATGTGTCTAATAGAGGTTCTAGTGCAATGTTTATGTCACCGCCTATCATAGTTGGGCCTTCTGCGAATAATGAGAGTTTATGCTGGGTCTTCTTCATCCAGGATTTGTGTTTTTTATTTCGGGCATACAGACTTCCCAGTGTGACCATAGTGCCTTCTGGTAAACCTTTTATAAATAAATATTGGCTCTCCGGGTGCACCAATTTTTCAATAAGTAAGAAAGGGATATTTTTTGCTAACACTATCGCCACTCCCCTGGCTCTTTTCTGAGGTGTGTGTGCATGGAACCAGGTGTTATAGTAGTTTTTTTCAAAGTTAGACGTTTTTGTTTCTAAGAAATGCGTTTCTTGCAAAAGTAGGATATCAATGCCAGCCTTCTTGAAGAAATGCAATGTCTGTGACCTAGGAATTGGGGAATTAAGGCCATGTATGTTTGTGATATTACATGATATAACTTACGGTTGGTAGTCATGGCGGTTGATTGGGTGGGTGTAGTTGTTGTACAGGGGACCCTCTCGTGGAATTCCAAGACAGGGGTGGTTGGGAAAGAGTAGGGAAAGAAAAAAGAAACAATAAAAGTATTTTTTCTTGAACGTACAAATGAAATGTAATTCTTGCATATATAAACGTCTTACAATTTAACCCCTGTATGGGCCAGGGAGTCTTAACAGTCAGACTCATCTCTGTCCCATTCATTCCTCACTTGTGCGAGGGGTTGGTCATTTGTGGGGGACCAACAGAGAGGGTTTTTCATTAAATCATTAGTTAACTCTATATGGCTAACTTGCCCTAGATACTTACAACAAATTATTCAAGTATAAGAAAGCCTGTGCTCAAATAAAACCAACAACAAGAGCCAACACACTCCGGTGTTGTTAATAAATGGTTGAGGAAATATAACGTCCCTCAAAATATCAAGGCAATCTAACAAAATAGTTCTCCACCTCATCCATGAGGTGTTTATAGTTTTGTCCCTCATGTTGGAGATTTGCATCTCATTTTGACTTTGAAAATTGGGTAGTCCACCAGCCCCCTCTACTGGCCAAGGATGGTATAGGTCAGCAGTCGTGATAGGGAATCAGGAGGTCAATGTAGTGGCAGATGCAGCTTTTTAGTTTTGTTAACCAGCCAGTCCCCAGTAGCTAGCTACACAAAGCAGTCTATAGGGGGAGCAATATCCCAGCTAGTTGTAGTTTGTGTATAGGTTTGTGGCTCCTGTAGCTGATGGGTCCTTTGCAGTAGTCCTTTGTGGAGTTTTGTAGTATCAGTGCATATGCAGGGCAGCGTGGCCCATCTACATATAAGTCTCAGCTTCACTTGCATGTACCAAAACTTAGCCCCCTGACTCTCCCTCCTGCCGCTGTGGCTCTGCAGGTGGGGAATTCAGTTTATAGTGATCTGTTTAGGGCAACGTGTTCTGTCCCCATCTAAGTCTTAATCCATCTAAAAAAGACATTTTTAAACCAAGCTTACCACCCCACCTCCATTGATAATCAGATCATTAAGACCACAAGGATCCCTCGAAGTCACGCACTCCAATACAGAGAAAAAGAAGAAAACCAACGTGTTCCCCTGGTGGTGACCTACAACCCACAGCTTGAGGTACTAAGGAAAACTGCCAGGAAACTTCATCACATCCTACACAAGGATGACCGACTTAAAATAATATTCAAAAACCCTCCCTTGCTGTGCTACAGGCAGCCTCCCAATTTAATAAACATCATGATCCGAAGATCGATGCCCTCAGATACACCAAGAGGAACTTATTCATGCAATGTGAAGAGCTGTAAGACCTGTGCCCACATAGAGACCAAAGACAGGATACAGATCCCCAACATACAGCAGGATTATAAGATTCCTGGGACATTCACATTCTCTTCTTCCAATGTTGCGTATTTAATTACCGTATATGCTCACGTATAAGCCGAGTTTTTCAGCCTAAAAATTGGGCTGAACAGTACCCCCCTCGGCTTATACGCGAGTCATATACTGCAGCAGCCCGCCGGCAACCCGCATCAGTATACAGGCACCCCCCATTAGTATCCAGGGCCCCCCCCTTGCTCCGGAAACCTGTAAAGTAAAATCATTAAACTTGTCACTGTCCTGTCGCCGCCGTCCCCGCCGCTGCAATCGCGATCCTCCGGCTTCATCCGTCTTCTTCCGGCTTCCTCTGGTCGGCGCAGGCAATGACATCATTGTCTGCGCCACAGGAGGAAGCCGGAAGACGCTGGATGAAGACGGAGGATCGCGATGCCAGCTGCGGGGATGGCGGCGACAGGACAGTGATAAGTATAATGATTTTACTTTACAGGTTTCTGGAGCAAGGGGGGGCCCTGGATACTAATGGGGGGGGCCTGTATACTCATGGGGGCGGCGGGCGGGCTGCTGCAGTATATACCTCTGGGGCTGCTGTATATTACCACTGGGGCTGCTCTATATACCTCTGGGGCTGCTGGGGCTGCTGTATACTACCACTGGGGCTGCTGTATATACCTCTGGGGCTGCTGTATACTACCACTGGGGCTGCTGTATATACCTCTGGGGCTGCTGGGGCTGCTGTATACTTCCACTGGGGCTGCTGTATACTACCACTGGGGCTGCTGTATATACCTCTGGGGCTGCTGTATACTACCACTGGGGCTGCTGTATATACCTCTGGGGCTGCTGGGGCTGCTGTATACTACCACTGGGGCTGCTGTATACTACCACTGGGGCTGCTGTATATACCTCTGGGGCTGCTGTATACTACCACTGGGGCTGCTGTATATACCTCTGGGGCTGCTGGGACTGCTGTATACTACTACTGGGGCTGCTGTATACTACCAATGGGGCTGCTGTGTATACCTCTGGGGCTGCTGGGGCTGCTGTATACTACCACTGGGGCTGCTGCTGTATATACCACTGGGGAGGCTGCTGTAACACTGCTGGGGCCTGTATATACCACTGGGGAGGCTGCTGTATACCACACTGCTGGGGGCTGTATACTACCACTGGGGAGCCGCCGGTATAATCTGCTACCCTCAGAGCTGTCTGTATACTCTGCTACCCACAGACCCGCCTGTATACTCTGCTACCCACAGAGCCCCCTGTATACACACAATTCATTTCCCCGCGCTCCCGATGCAATTGCATCGGACCTTTTTACTAGTATCAAATAGAGTCGACATTGGCTTCCGATGTATATTTTTGTACATTTGTATATATTGGCTTTTTTCTTTTTAACACCTGTATATACCTCACATAATATCATTGTAAAAAGTCTTTTTCACTTTTTTATCCTTAGTGACGTTGTGATCAAGGCTGATATTAGGCCGAAACGTAAACCCGCTCTGTGACCGTTTTCACTTTAATTGAAATAAATCCACACTAAGCAACAAAGCAACTGTGCGAGTGCATTGTTTCTACTCTATTCTGCATTGTGGGCCAAACCGACCCTTTACAATAGCACCGCCATAACATCACTCAAGTGAGTGCTGGTCATTATACGAACCTATTAGCACCCAGGAGGTGGCACCAGGTGGCACCCGGCAGCTGCCAGCACCCAGTGGTAGCCGCCAGCACCCAACATTAGGCGGCACCCGGCAGCACCTGGGAGGCGGCACCAGGTGGCATCCGGCAGCTGCCAGCACCAGGCGGCAGCTGCCAGCACCCGGAATTAGGCGGCACCCGACAGCCGCCAGCACCCAGTGGCCGCTAGCACCCGGCATCCACCAGCACCAGATGGCAGCCGGCAGTGCCAACACCCGGCATTAAGCGGCACCTGGCAGCCGCCAGCACCCTGTGGCCGCTAGCACCCGGCAGCCGCCAGCACCAGGTGGCAGCCGGCAGCTGACAGCACCCGGCATTAAGTGGCACCTGGCAGCCGCCAGCACCCAGTGGCTGCTAGCACCCAGCAGCCGCTAACACCAGGCGGCAGCTGCTAGCACCCGGCAGTTGCCAGCACCAAGTGGCAGCCGGCAGCTGACAGCACCCGGCATTAAGCGGCACCTGGCAGCCGCCAGCACCCAGCGGCTGCTAGCACCCAGCAGCTGCTAGCACCAGGCAGCAGCCGCTAGCACCCGGCAGCTGCCAGCACCAGGTGGCAGCCGGCAGCTGCCAGCACTAAGTGGCACCTGGCAGTCACCAGCACCCAGCGGCTGCTAGCACCCGGCAGCCACCAGCACCCGGCGGCAGCTGCAAGCACCTGGCATTAAATGGCACCTGGCAGCCGCCTGCACCCAGCGGTCTCTAGCACCCGGCAGCTGCCAACACCAGGTGGGAGCCGGTAGCTGCCAGCATCCAGTATTAGGCGGCACCAGGCGGCCGCCAGCACCAGCCGCCGGCGATGTGCCACCCAAGTGGCGCGGGAATACACTCACACATATACACACACTCACACATACACTCACACACATATACACACACTCACATACAAATATACACACACTCACACATATACACACTGACACATATACACACTCACACAAATACACACACATATACACACTCACTCAAATATTCACACACACACATACTGACACACACATACACACTCACTCACATATACACACAAATACACTCACACATATACACATACACACTCACTCACACACTCACTCACTCACTCACATATACACACAAATACACTCACACATATACACACACACACATACACACACTCTCTTTCTAACTCTCACTCATACACACCTTAATGATGTCCTGGGCCATGAAGCCGCTGCTCAAACAAGAAACAAGTGCCTTCGCGCCTGTACATTCATGCAAGCAGGCGGCCGGCGAACCAATCAGACGCCTGCAGCTGACGTCACAATAAAGCGGGTACCGTGGCGGCTCCATGTACAATGACCCGGGGCTGCTCATCTTTTCATCGAGCCCCGTGCCGCAGTGGGAAGGGTTGCGGGCCACATGCGGCCCGAGGGCCGCGTGTTTGAGTCCCCTGCCTTAAGGACTGTAGTGAACCACCCCTGCTTTAGAAGCCTTTGTGGAAGTAGCCAAGGGGCAAGAGGAATCCTCCAGCTCTTTCACCACCTGTGGTACCTGGTAATGTGGTTACCAGCACTGCAGCCGGCCGCTGAGGTGATGGTGATGCAGTGGTGATAGTACAGCTCCCCACAGGCGGAGTTTTACCTCAGGGCAGCGGGGTGGATGAGAGGAGTAGTAGTTTTCGGTTCTGTGTAAGTGCTGCAGGCGGTGGTAAATCAGCAACACACACAATAGTCTCTGTTTCGGTACCTTTTTACTGATGTCGGTTAGCAGGTACGGTCCAGGAGGGTAACCAGGTGGCCGCTGCAGTTTGGGACGTCTACCTTAGAGAGTTGTGAGGCCTCCTCTGCCAGTGTGTGCGATGGTTGGGGTGAGATCTGCCTGAAGCTTGATCTGCTGCTCTTTCTCCTCAGGATTCTGCTCCAAAAGCTGCAATTAAAGACCTTTTCTTGGGATCCCTGTTTTCTATAGGGCCCTGATCCTTCTTTTTGTCTAGCTCAAGCCTTTACTTTCTCCTGAGCTAAGGGGGACTAAATCCTCCTGTTTTGTCCGGGATTTCTCTGCTACAAATGGAAGTATAGCAGGTATGGACTCCGGTGTCCGGGTTGACTTTAAGGGTAACTAACTATGTTCCCTTATTCTGTTCTTCCTAACTCTTCCACTGGGCTCTGTCCCTCTCCCTAGGGTGCTGCACAGCTCCAGCCAGTCTTTCCTGGTTCTGTGCCTGACTTGTTCCCAGCAACCAGCTCCTTTAGGCTCTTTCAGTCCTAGCTCACAGACTGTCTGAACTCCTCCCTCAGACCTGGATCTTTATAGGGGATCTTGCTTAAGGCAGCAAGTAGAGCTCCCCCTCCAGGCCTGGGGTGGGAAGGTGTTGTGTGCTGTGCGTGCCTAGGTGTACATCCCTCCCTGCACTGGTGGGTCCTGTGGCAATCCCTGCAAGGGTGCCACACCATGCTTAATCCTTTACCTGAGCTCTGTACCAGTGCCTTTCACCTGTGTAACCTCCCCCACATATCTCATCTTTCTGTGGGCAATATCCTGTAATTACTTGGGTGTACGAAATCCTGCAAAGGAGACGTTTTGCCTGGCTGTGTACTTGCCAGAAGAAGTCCATAGGCTTGTGCAGAGTGGTCAATGATATTTCTGTCTCTGCCCCTAGAGAAGGCTGCTTCAAACCACAATGAGGCTTGTGCATTTTCCAGACATGGGTTTTAAACCTGAAAGAGTGTCCACAATACGCTCGCTCACTCGCTCCCCTTATATTAAATTAAAATTGTTTAAAAATTGTTTGGATGTCTGGTAGGTTCCATTCTATTAAGAAGAACTGTTAATTTAATTTAGATAGTGCAGACATATTCCGTAGCACTTTACACATATTGAAGCATGAGAATTGCCACTTTCAGTCTTTTATCTGAGCTTTGCACCATTGCTCTGTACCTGTATAATAAGCTCCACATATTTCATCTCTCTGGGCCATATCCCATAATTTCATGAGTGTACAAACCCCTACAATGGAGACGTTCTGTCTGGTTGTGTAGTTGCTAGAAGTAGTCCCTAAGCTTGTGCAGAGTGGTCAATGACATTTTTGTCTCTTTTTCTGGAGGAGGTTGCTTCAAACCACAAGGAGGCTTGTGCATTTTCCGGAAATGGGTTTCAGGCTAATGGTGGGTTTACACATTGCGATATCGGCGTCCAACTCCGACCAAAAGTCACATGGTTCGTGCGTTGGAGCCGATATCGTTCGTGCGTTGTACAGTGTGAACGTCCAATACGATGCAGGAACGATGGCAAACCGATATCGGGGGTCGAATGAGCGTGCTATTCAACGTCCCGATATCGGATGCCGGTTGGAGCCGGATCGTCCCGTGTGACAGCCCAACTCCGATGTGCAGTACAACGTAACCATTCACTCCCATGTTAAACGGTCGTTCCTGGGTCGGGAGGCGTACACATCGTAGGGACGTTGTTTCCCGATATCGCAACGTGTAAAC
Organism: Allobates femoralis; assembly: GCA_033576535.1. NCBI lineage: Eukaryota > Metazoa > Chordata > Amphibia > Anura > Aromobatidae > Allobates > Allobates femoralis. The sequence goes on from JARQOC010000007.1 coordinate 17,752,458, forward strand.
CGCCGATGCGATTCAGGAAAAACAGGGCACAAAAAGCGCGCTCCCGCGCCGTTGGATCCAATATCGGACCGACGTTGGAGCGTGTAAACCCACCATAAGAGAATATCCACAACACAGCTCCTTGCTTGGCTTTGCTGTTTTCAAAATTTTAATCCAATCTTTTGGGTCTGTAAAAGGATCCATTTTCATCATAAGTGGGTTTCATGCCTGACAGAATTTCCACAATACAGGACCTTGCTTTTTTGTGTTGTATTAAAAATTTACCTAGTTAAAACATATTGGTTGTCTGCTTTCAGGACATTGCTTGCAGCCCTGACAGAAGTCCACAATACAGGCTCTTGCTTGGCTTGCTGTTTTCCAAATTTTAATCAAATTATTTGGGTGTTTAAAAGGATCCATTTTCAGCACACATGGGTTCCATTCATGACAGAAATTCTACAATACTGGTCCTCGCTTGGTTGTGCTTTTTTCAAAATATTAAATAGCTTGGGGGTTCAATAGTGTCTATTTTCAGGACATTGCTTGCAGCCTTACACATATTAGAACATGTCAATTGCCATGCTCAGTCCTTTACCTGAGCTCTGATAAGCTCCACAGACCTGTTCAGTTCACAACCTTACAAATATCGTTAATAATAAGAAAGATTATAAATTTTATTTTGGTAGCACCAACATATTCCACAGCACTTTACACTGTCTGGTTCTGTAGTTGGCAGAAAAGATGTTTATGGTTGTGCAGCATTCTCAATGACACCTCTGTGTCTTTCCCTAGAGGAACTTACTTCAAAGTACAATGACTCAGTTTGTAGATTTTAGGTTACCGTCACACCTGGACATCTCGCTGGCGATTTCACAGGCGGCGCTGAGGCGTGGCCTGTCGCCGGCGACATCGCCAATGCGTCGCCCAATGTAAATGGGCGAGGGCGACACATCTGAGTAATCGCCTGGTTTCACATCAGAGCTCTGAAACCAGGCGACCATTCTTGGGCGATGTGTGCTGATCGCCCTGTGTAACACCTCATGAGCGATGTCAAGAGCGACAGCACCCATCGCCTAAACCATTCCTGTAGGCGTTTCTGGGCGTATTTACTACCTCTGGCGGTCTGCGTGGATTGGTGGCAGCTCGAGCGTTACGATTGGCCGTCTTGTTTCTCGGCGCGATATTTGATGATGTGTGCGTGCAAAGGCTTTAGTACCCAGAAGTGTACATACTGTACAGTAGCACATTGCTGTGGCCTCTATGTTTGCGGCTGTGTGTGTTCAAAGTGCAGAGATGTGCGACGGGCAGCAATGTGTGTTAACATCAACGCAATTACATGACAACTAATGTGTGCATCAGAGCGCTGTAGTGGCAGCCTTCCTGTTTAAAGTATATGACGCACAAGCATACAGTGAATCCTGTTGCTTTTGCGCCTCTGGGCTCCCGTCAACATGTGACATCTCTCCCGTGCGTTCATTCGCCATAACGTTGTCAATCTTTTGGTGCCGTCTTCCTGGTGCTTTCCCTTCCCCTGCAGAATAGTAAAATGGCGGCACCCAGGTGAGCTGCAGTGTGGGGAGAACCTAAGCTCCTTATTCTTATTGATGTATGTGACACCAGGGATTACTGTTGTCACGAGCACCACACCCATCCGCGCCTCCACAAGCAGTCTGTCCTGATGAGGGTGAAGAGGCGGCTGGAGAGGAGGTTGGGTGTTGTGCGCACCCCAAAGCAGATCTGCAAGAAGATCGCAGATCTGAAATATAAAACGCCCGGACGCATCATCCAACTGCGTGCCAGGATTGTCCAGATGAGTGGTGAGTATTTATCATGACAACATACACATACCCTACTGTGTAAAGAAATACATATGAAGGCCAGCACATGCCACTGTACACCCCAACATATTTCGGGGCAAAGTATGTGAGAGCTTCTTCATGACTCTGCAGTTGCAGGATCATCTACCTGCAACATCCACATACACCCTATATTCCCCTGTAACCTATATGTCTACTTTACATAGCCACATATTGTCATATGTGTACCCTACCCACATATGACATTATGGTGGCCTATCCTGGCCTTCTTTCAATATCACTCAACCTGACCTAATGAACTGTAAACAGCACTGTTTATTAAGTCCCCACATATATGGCCAGCTTTTTCTACAACAGAAGAATTGCCTGCATCCCCCGAAAATCATGGCCCAACACCCCCGACACCCTGCACCCACCCCACCCTTGGAAGAAGAGATGTCAAGTGGTGCCAATTTGGCACAGTGGCCCCCTGACGAGCCCACAAACAGCCAAGAAGGTGTGTGTAATGTCAATATTACTCATATATACTGTGCACTGCATCTATATTTCAGGTTTTTTTTCCCCTTAATTTGAATGTAGGGACCTTTGTTATGGCCAAAACAAAAACACATATGCTTATCTCATTACAGATGACCCAAGCCAAGCGGTGGACTGGCAAATAAGCCCCTCACCATCCCCACCCCCCCAAATTATGGGTCCCCAGCCCCCTGGTAAGTGCAAACACTTCTATAACAAAACAGACCTGCTATGTGTTCTAAACATGTTGCTGATGTTGCTGTTGTGTATACTCTGTAGGTGGCCCATCCCTGCAGGACCTGGAGGCGGCACATGAGGAAGCGGCGTTGAAGCTGGCACAATTAGCCAATCTCATAGACCAATACAAACGAGGTCATCCCAGCTCTGCCTCTCCAGAAGGCCATCCTCATACGCACGTGTGATGTGCACTTTTAAAATTTTAAACAAGTGTTTTGTATTTTCTAAAATACTTCATGGAGTTTAAGGACCCTGTTGGTCCACTGTTGTAAAAAAAAATACAGTGTTTAAAACCATGGCTCCTTGTTACGTGTTATTTATAATGAATGTATATGTTTAATATTTGTTACCCCTGTAATGGGGTTTTACCACAGACCATTATGACGTAAAAAAGGTTGACACGATAATACAAGTACATATTTGTGTCCTCACATGTGTTTATTTGTCACAGGAAGGAGTTGTATCTCCCAGTATATGGTGTACCACAAACGTATGGTGACACAATGTCTGATTTACAGGGTACATAAGCATTGGGGACATATGTACGGGACCCAGGGACAGGCCTTTGTGGTGACACTGTATGGTGCTTGTGTGTGTTTTCCTCCATATACATGTATTTCATTACACATATTCTGTACACACACATGGCCAAGGAAATGTTAGGTGAACAATACATATGGCCCACATAAATGCAAACACAAAAATATCTGGGCACACACATACTTGGTGAAGGCTCAAATATTCTCCTGACCAACAAAGCAAGAGTGATTTGATTAAGCAATGTAGTAGCACAACACACATTAAATTAAAAACCCCAATACGGCGTTACTACAAAATTAATCATCACGCGAGTGCCATGTTTTGCCTTGTTGGCAACGCCAATGCGTCTAGCAATTAACCCACAAGCATTACATGCCAATACGCACATGCATGCTCACATTTGACGATGTGGCGCAGCGAACTAGGACACAGTCATTGGTGTTTGTTTGCAACCAATCACACTTCTTCGAGGCGTCACCAAACATTATGTGAACGCCTACCTCTGAGACGCGGGACAAAACAACGCCCACGTCGCTAATGTGGTTGCCCTGTGTGACGCGGAAGCTGCGACCAGCGACTTGATCGCCCTTGGGCCTTGAGCGACGCTCAGGCAATTTCCGGTCAGGTTGTCGCCCGAGCGTCGCCTGAGTTGTTGCCCTGTGGAAATAGGCAAGGGCGACCTTGGGCAACACGCAAAAACGGGCGCGCGCACGTGCGTCGCCTATGAAATGAATGTCTACACAACAGACCCTTGGCTTTGCAGTTTTCAAAATTTTAATCAAATCCTTTGGGTGTGTAAAAGGATCCAATTTCAGCATACAGGATTTCCATCCCTGACAGAATGTCCACAATACAGGCCTTCACTTGGCGCTTGTGAATATCAGAGTCCCTCCTTCATAAATAAAACAGGATGTGTCTTACCATGTCACACCCACCCCATGTCCAGATAAGGTAGGTGAGTGTTAAAATTTTATTTATTGGTGACCACTGGCGGGTGTATTTCTATTTCCCGCCCAACTACTATATCATATACTGTAGTCAGAGGCAACAGGGAAACCGCTGATAGATGGCCTGGTTATGAAGGTGTGGAGGAGCCAGTTTTTTTTTTTCATTTTTGATTTTGCCTTATATACAAGTCATTATACAGGAAATAATGTTTCCTAACCTTTTTTCATTGTTTCACGTCAAATTCATGTTTTCTTGTCAGTCCGTAAAAGTGGAGTAAGGCAATAAACTCTGTCTCTAATTCAAAACTATCAGTCTTCCAGCCACCAGTCTTAAGGCCCAGTTACACACACAGATAATTGTGCAGAGATTGTTTGCAGATCTCTGGTTGCAGTGAAATCATGGACACATTGTTCCATTTTGTGGCTGTGTACAAATGGAACAATGTGTCCATGATTTCACTGCGATGAGTGCAATGAGTTTCCGGGCTGCACAGCTAATACAGGTATAATTAAAAAAGGAATTAAGCAATCACTGCTCTAGAATACAATGCAAATAGGAAGACTTAGCTTCAGCAGTGGCCACTGCGGAGTGCCCGATGACCAACGCCAAGGTGCTTCCATCTCATCGGGTCCTAACACTATGACTAACGGAGTTGTGTAATGTTTATATGCCTCTATTTGTAATTAAAACCATGAAACGTATGTGTTGGACTCCAACAAGATGGAGGTCTCAGCTGGCTACAGGACGGGGAAAGGGGAAGGGAAGAGGGAGCTCAGTCAGAAAAATTATTAATGATAATAGTGTGAATGACTGGCATCACCTTAGGCCGGCTTCAGACTGCGCGTCTGATCCGATCCGTAGCTGTCCGCTTCAAGCAGACAGCCGCGGACCGGATCAGCACACAGGACCGGGGGGCTATTATGCCCTCCGATCCTGTGTGCATCGGCACGCAGTTCCCGATGCTGATAAGTCAGGACCGCGGGCGGCGCGGTCCTGACCTGTCAGCGGCTGCAGCTGCGTGCGGATGCACACAGGATCGGAGGGCATAATAGCCCCCCGGTCCTGTGTGCTGATCCGGTCCGCGGCTGTCTGCTTGAAGCGGACAGCTACGGATCGGATCAGACACGCAGTCTGAAGCCGGCCTTAGAGTGTAGGTGCAAGCAGAAAAACAAACTATTAAAGAAAAGGATATCTGCTGCAGCCCGAAACACTTAAAGTGCACATTGAGATGCCTACGGGATTGCTTCGGCGATGTCTGAATTTGCTTTTCACATCGCTATCGCCGCGTCACACAGAGCGATAACAACACATTGCCAGAGCAAGATCGCCAGGTTTCACAACTCTGCAGTGAAACCAGGCAACTTGTTTGAGGCGACTTATTGGCGTCGAATCGCCACATTACACGTAGCAACGCACAAGTAATATCACAGGCGACAGCGATGTTACGTCACTTTCTGGCGATATCGCCGGAGATGTCTCCCCGTGTGACAGTACCTTAAGGTGATGCCAGTCATTCACACTATTATCGTGATTTCACTGCAACCAGAGATCTGCGAGCAATCTCTGCACAATTATCTGTGTGTAACTGGGCCTTTAGGATATCTTCACACTGGATGTTTTTGATCCATTTTTAGTGCTGCATATTTTTTTAAACTACATCAAAAACAGATGAGTTAAAGTGTTTGCCAGCAAAATGAATGGGATTTTCAATATGCTGTGAAGACATCAGTGTTTTTCACTGCTGCTTTTGTGGTGCACAAATCGAATTAAAAAAATAATGAGCATGTTAGGCTAGGGTCACACATCAGGCTTTTTTTTAAAACCTGATCCGGTTTTGGGCTTTTAAAAAGCTCAAAACCGGATCAGAAAACGCTCCTCATAGGACCCTATGCTAAAAACCGGATTGCTTCACAAGCAATCCGGTTTCCGTCTCCGGCTCTGCAGCCTGCGTGAAAAATCATGCAGGCTGCAGTTTTAGGAGCGGTTTTAACATCCGCAATGCGGGAACCGGATTGCTCAGGATGTGTAATCCGGAGCAATGCAGTTCCTGCATATACTTTGCTTATCCCGGCTGCTGCCGGGATAAGCAAAGTGCTCTGTTGTTATTAAAACTATTTATTTTATTAATAAATGCTTGTACAATGTCTCTAGGGGGTGCCCAGTCCCCCTAGAGACCTCACACCCACTCAGGTGGGCTTATACTGCTATAATGTGTTATGTACAACAGCTGACTCCTATCAGCTGTTGTACAGTTTTATGAATGAAAGCGCCGGGCTCCTTAGAGCGGCGCACATACTATAGCTAATGGTACAGTGTGTGCGCTGCTGTCTGAGGTCCTGAAGCCACTTACAGTAGATCTATGGGCATCGCGGCAGCAGGGATGAGCAAACTATCCGGTAACCGGATTGCTCAGGATTACACATCCTGAGCAATCCGGTTACCGGATTGCGACTTCAGCAATCCGGTTCCCGGATTGCTGAATGTCTGAAGACAATTGCGTTCACCGCATCCGGATCTGGATGCGGTGAACGCAATTCAGATTTTAAGTGGACCTTAGCCTTAATTATTGCTCTGCTTTTTCTTCTGTGATTTCTGCATCACTAACATCCAATTACTTACCTTTTCTGGCAATTCCACAGTTTCTGTGACAGTGATTTCTGTCTCCCTGACATCGTAGGACCTGCGTGTAGTCGGGAACGGTACTGACAGGACCTACAACCATGTGACTCAGCCCGAGAGTCACATGGTGCTAGGTCCTGTAAGTACTTATACCACTCACAGACGTGTCCTGCCATTGACCGGAAGAAAGACATCACCGTAGCTCACCGTTTGATTGCCAGGGTGGATTAGAAGGTGTGTGTGTGTGTGTATATCTCTGTGTGTCTATCTGTGTCCCCCCAAAAACAGAGCAAAAAAGCAACACAAATGAATGATATGTTTGTGATGCTTTTTTGCAAATAGAGGATCCGTTTTTGGTACAGAAACTGCCCCAAAAAAGGAACAAAAAAACAAATGCTCTGTTTGAGTTCAGCCTAAAGGCCACGTTACACAAACAGATATCTGTTCAGATATTGATCACAGATCTCTGGTTGCAGTGAAATCATGGACACATTGTTGTATTTGTGGCTGTGTACAAAATGGAGCAATATGTCCATGATTTCACTGCAACCAGAGATCTGTAACATGACATTAAGGCAATTTTCATACCCCAATTTTTTCCTATCCGTGGGGATTCTGTTTTTTGCAGGACCCCACAGACAGGAAAGGACAGGATCTGATGTGTGCCTTTTGGATGCCATTTCTGTGTCCGGGTCCATGATTTTCATGGATCCGGACACAGAAAGAGCTGGGAGGAGCCCGAGCCTGCAAAGTGCAGGTAAGCAGGGCACTTTCACTTTCGCAATATATATAAATACATTGTGGAAGTGAAGTAAGTGTTAAAAATAAAAAAAAAATCCACCCCTCTCTGGCGAGTGTACCACGATGTGCGGCATCTATTTCCGAGGACTTAAGGACTTAGACCAGCTGACCGGGCAGGGCGGGGCAACCCAATCACCTGCCCGGCGATTTAAACGCGATGATGCGGTCATATGACCAATCAGCTGATTGGGTTGCCCCGCCTGGTCAGCTGATCTAGGTCCTTAGCCCTTAGAGCTAGATGCCGCACATCACTGGACACTCGCTGGAGAGGTGAGGATTTTTTTTTTAACACTTGCTTCACTTCCGCAAAGTATGAATATACATTGTGAAAGTGAAATTACACAGTAAAGAGCAGTTTTAGTGTAAGGGTGGAGGCACACTATCATGCATCAAAAACGCTGCGTTTTTGATGCATGACAGTGATGCGAGTGCTGTGCGTGTTTGTGGGTGTGTATGGTGCGAGTATGGTGCGTATGGTGAGTGTGGCTGGCTGTATGTATGTTAGTGTGCTGTGATTGTGAGGTGTGAGTGCGTGTGTGGTGCGTGATTGTGATTGTGTTTGTGATGCTGTCCACGGTCCTGAAGGACCGCGGGCAGCATTTGTCGGGAAATTAAAGCTCTGCGGCTGTCAAAGCCACAGAGTTTAAATTTCCCGCTTTGCCTGTACAGTAATGAATCATCTTGCACCGCTGTGTCAGCGGTGCCAGATGATTACTGAGCACCCAGCTGATTGGCACTTTTGTATATTTTGAGGGGTTAAATTGCATATGCAGCATCTGTGCAGCATATGAGCACAGATGCTGCATATGCGCTAAATAAGCCCAGTAATAAAGGGTTAGTATGTGTTAATGTAGTGGCACCATGTCTCCAGGGATTGCCCCCCTCCCTAGAGACATGGTGCTTATAATCATTGGTGGTTCAGGGGTTAACTTGCTTCATTACTGAATAGCCGGCATTTGTCGGCTTTCAGTAATGTGCTCTGACAGCTGGCGGGTCCTGGCTGTCAGAGCGCGGTAGATACGCTCTTAGCGTATCTACACTGCTGGGCAGCATCCTCAATGAGGAGCTGTCCCAGGTACTTAGAATAATAGCGTAGTAAAGCCGCCGCCGCTCTCCATGGCAGTGATGCTGAAATGTTCATCTCCATGGAGATGGATGAACATTTCAGCATCACCTCCATGGAGAGCGGCGCCGGCTTAACTACGCTATTATTCTAAGTACCTGGGACAGCTCCTCATTGAGGACGCTGCCCAGCAGTGTAGATACGCTAAGAACGTATCTACCGCGCTCTGACAGCCAGGACCCGCCAGCTGTCAGAGCACATTTCTGAAAGCCGACAAATGCCGGCTATTCAGTAATGAAGCAAGTTAACCCCTGAACCACCAATGATTATAACCACCATGTCTCTAGGGAGGGGGGCAATCCCTGGAGACATGGTGCCACTATATTAACACATACTAACCCTTTATGACCGGGGAACATTGCCGCATATGCAGCATCTGTGCTCATATGCCGCACAGATGCTGCATATGCAGTTTAACCCCCTAAACTAAAAAGAGGTGCCCAGCAGCTGGGTTTATCATAATCATCTTGCACCACTGACACAGCGGTGCAAGATGATTACTTACTGTAGCGGGAAACCAATAACTAGAATTTAACAGCACAGGGTGCGAGTATCGCACCGTGTGCTGTGTGGGCGAGTTTGACTCGCACCCATATACTTATAATGGCCTCTCGCGCGAGGGAATCGTGTGCAATCGCAGCATGCTGCGATTGCACTCGCATTGCCCTCGCAAAGTGAGAGAAATGCGTGAAACTCGCATTGGTGTGACCTGTATCATTTAAAGATACAGGTCCGAGTGCAATGCGATTTTTTCACGCATTGCACTCGCGCGAGTTTTGAGCCAGTGTGCCTCCACACTAATAAGCATGCTCAGTACACTAAAATCAGGTCCGGGAAACGATCCGATTTTTTCTCGGACCTGCGCTCCATAGGCCCCCATATCATTTGCCGCAGACCGCGCCGGATTTGATTGTGTCCGATTTGGTCTGCTGTGCACAAAATTAGAGCAATCTCTGATTCTGGGTACAGCAGAAAATAGGACACAATCGGATCTGTTAAAATTTGGGCACAACCGGTTGGCCATACAGTACCAATCCATGCTCGTAGGGATACATGGGGGCCAAATCGGATCTGGGGCTATCAGTTTTACAACAGAGAGCCAAGGATCCTGAAAAATCGTGATGTGAAAGCAGCCTGACAGTGAATGCAGGCAACAGCAGTTTGTTGCGAAGAAAGGACAGAAATTATCCCTGAAAAGGATTTTTAGTTTTAGGTTTCAGCAGCAAGGACTTTAATGGTACGTCACACGCCGCAATCTCGCCTGGCGATATGAGGCAATCTAACGTGCGCGTGCACGTTTTTCATGGTCGCTAGGGATGAGCGAGTATCACACTATTCGGACTCGCTATACTTGCAACGAGTAGGTCCCGGTACTCGGTACTCGTTGCAAGTATAGCGAGCCCGATTACTTTCGCAATGTATCTATAGATACACTGCGAAAGTACCCTAAAAGTGAATAAAAGTTGTTAAAAATAATAAAATTACATGCTCACCTGTCCCACGCCTGCATCGTGACCGTCCCAGAAGACTGGACAAGGACCTGTGCCTTCCAGCCAATCAAATGGCCGGTAGCAATCTGGCCAATCAGATGGTGACACATCACAACCAAGTGATCACTACCAGCCATCTGATTGGCTGGAAGGTACAGGTCCTTGTTCAGTGATCGCAGGTCTTTTGGGACGGTCACGGTGCAGGCGTCGGACAGGTGAGTATGTAATTTTATTATTTTTAACAACTTTTATTCTCTTTTAGGGTACTTTCGCTGTGTATCTATAAATACACTGCGAAAGTTATCGGACTACTCGCTACTCCCGAGGACTAGTAAGATACTCGGAGAGTAGCGAGTATCCGAATACCGCTACTATTCGGTGAATTCCGAATAGTAGCGAGTATACTCGCTCATCGCTAATGGTCATCTTAGATCGCCGATGGCAGCTTCATATGCCGCAATCACGCCCTGAAAGTAAGGCGATGTGTTGCTCCGGAAGTTGCCTCACTTACAGCAGAAACATTCTTGCCTCATTCCATCACTGCTTCACACGCCACAATTCAAAAAGCAATGTGGGCGTACATGTTCAGCGCAGCGAGGAGATAGGCGTGCCACAGTGGCTTACGCAGCGCCCCATACACGCTCATTGGACAACGCAACAGCGTTACGATTGGGCAGCCTGCTCTGGAAAGCTGGCTAATACATGACGCCATTGTGTATCAGAGTTTGGCACCAATACACGCTCAAATATGGCACGGTGTCAACTGACAGCCAATGGGAACACACTAGCCAACACCAATCAGGTCAGACGGGGCAAGGAGTCCAGCACGCTGTGACACGCCTACGGGAAATGCTAGGCAACACTGCTTCCATACACTATTGCCCTATCACACGCCACAACACGCAAGTATCGCCTCCAGGATTGTGGCTGATTTCAGAGTAGTGCTCAGGAATCAGTCGACAGCCGAGAGGCGATTTATCGCCGTGAAATTCCCCAATCAAACGCCGCAACTGTGAGGCCATTTCACGGCGATTGCTCCGGGGCAACATATCGCCTTTATGATCTCCAGGCGAGATTGTGGCATGTGACGGTACCATTAAGGGAAAACTAATCTCTATTCTAGCATCCCTCTCTACACTTATTCCAGCTTAGAGCATTTTTTTTACATGAGTTTTTGGTTGGGTGTAAGGGTAGATTTTTAAAAAAGTGGATTTTAATTTAAAAAAAAAAAATAGTGAAGGAGGAATGTATTGTTTTTTTTTAAATCAAATATACATTGGTGTGATTATTTGTGTCCTTACTGGCTTGGTTATTAATGTCAGGTAGCTGATTGGTGCATCAACATTACTAACATCTGGCCTTGATGTCAGCTGACATTATCCAGCTGCCATCAAGTCCAAATACCATTACAACGTTTGTCAAAGCACCAAGGCAGCAGGAGAACAGGGGCAAAACACCATCTAATGGGGGCACCAATCCTAGGTCGGCTGCAGCCTGCTTTTTTTTAGGCTAAGGAGGTCCAATAACTATGACCCTTATCACCCTGAGAATACCAGACTCCAGCTGTTAGCTTTACCTTGGCTGGTTTTCCAAAATGGGGAGGACTCCAATTCATTTTTTTTAATAATTACTTATTTTTTGCCAAATACAAAGCTAACACGCTTTAATGCAACATGAAATGCACTTAAAGGGGTTGTCCAGGCTTTTTGTATAATTTGTATGTGTATCTAGGCTGCAAAATGCTGACAGTTTATAATTTACATCCTGACATCATTTTGCAGGGTTACCTAGATGTCACCTTTTGGCATCTGGAGGAGCAGTCTCTATCACCAACCAGAGACGTGTTTGTTTTGGAGCCTTGGTGCAAACATCACTACTTGTCGTTTATGCCCAGTCTCCTACAAGCAGGCCCCAGTGTCCGACAGGCCCGCCCCCCAGACTCCAGCATGCTCACTCCTACATTAGTCCCATTACACATTTCGCATTCTTAGTAGGTTATTCAGGGGCAATGGAGACCGCAGTGCAAGCTTCTCTTACATCTTTCTCATGGGTATGTGTTGTTTTGCTAAATGGCAATTTTACTGTGCCCTATAATAATATTGATTATGTTTGAGACATAAGGGTTTTGTTATCATTAACCATGTTGGATGCTAATGTGACTACCATATTTCCCCCTTTGTCACTTTATGTATGCATATCTTTGAGAGACAAGTTGCAGTGTCTGTGCTGCCCTTTTCATTAATTTTTGTATTCCAAACCTCCCCCTTCTTTAGTACGAATGTCCATGCCAAGTTTCCTGCTGATCCTTTTGTGATAACTCTATATCAATAACACTTTTTTATTTTACTGTCTCAGTTAATAAAATGTAACATATTTACCTGTGGAATTAATAGAGCTATATAAGTGAAAATAATAAAATATTATTATTGTATTACCTGATCTCAGAGCATAATCATTTCTATTGCAGTTGTTAAATGTGAGGCACTCGCATCTCCTCAGCATGGATCATTCACCTGCACTCATCCATGGGCTGAGAATGGCTTTGGCTCCACATGCAAATTAACTTGCTCAGAAGGCTGGACATTAAAGGACTCCAATGTAACAGCTTGTGAATCTTCAGGCCAATGGACAAAAGACAATCTTAAATGTGAAGGTATAGTTTATACTAGATTATGATTAGATTAGGCTACATTCACACTGTGTGTTTTTGCTCTGTTTGCTCTGTGTTTTTGCTCTGTTTTGCTCTGTTTTGCGTGCTGTTTTGCTCTTGCTGTTTTTCTATGTTTTTGCTCATCACTTTTTGTAGTCAAAACCAGGAGTGGGTGATACAGTAAATAAGTGGTGCCCATGTTTGTAATATACTTTCCCTCTGATTTTTCCACTCCTGGTTTTGGCTACAAATCCTGAGGTCAAAAACTCATCAAATACTCAGCGTGTGCACGTGGCCTTAAAGGGAACCTGTCAGGTGGTTTATGTCCCCCCAGCCATCACTACCTGCAGCTTCATAATACAATTCTAATCATCCCTTTGAAATAATATACAGCACGGTCTCTCGTGGGCGCTCAAATCACAGCGCGGACTCCGGTCCAGTTGAAAATCCTTTATTGGCAAAACCTCCTTCCCCACAACATGTTTCAACGGCCACACACCATCTTCCTCAGGTGGAATTCCAAGAATGCACGGCAGGAGCAGCTCGGTCGCAAAGTGCAGGACCTTCCGTCACCTAGCAAACCGCCAAACACTGGAGCTATGGAGGTCGCAGGGTAGGAGACTCCCAGCCCACCATAAGGAGAGGATAACGGTGTGAGCCACCATAAAGGGGAGTAGGTTAGTAGGCACAGGCCCACATTTAAGGAAATCTATTTCACAGGCGATATTGCACTATTGCGCCCCCTTTTTCTTTTTGTCTTTCATTCTAATTATCCCAGTCTGAGCTCATAGTGTAATGTGAAAGGTGAAGTAAAGAATTTATACACTTACATTTCAGTCCCCACCTTGGAGGAGGAGGACTGTCTGGCAGGATAATTGTCAACTCACTATTAACTAGGATAGCTAAAGGACCTGTGTGATGTAATGATCATGTGACCATAGTAGGCGGAGCTAAGCAAGCAAACATATGTTCTATGAGAACAAAGCTCCGCCTATTGTAGTCACATGGTTATGACATCCCATCAGGTCTCCCAACATGTTCTAGCACAATTTAGATCAAAATCTTATTACTCAAATGCATTCCCTTTTTACACAAACCATCAGAAAAGACCCCGGAGGGACTCTGGAATGTCTTTAAAAATCTCAATTCTTTATTAAAGAGCTTTAAAAAAGCATATCAATGCAAAATTCATTACACCAATCACAAAAGACAATACAGCTATCAACTGAGGAAACAGAATAAACATAAATCTGGACAGATCAAAAAGAGGTCAGAATATTGTATTAGGTACCTCCAGGCTCACAAGGGTGATAACCTTACTCTGTCCTGCTGGAATAACTGGTGACACCTTTTATTACATTTAGTCTCTGATACTCAGCACTATTATAGACATTATCAAGAATTATGGTAAATAGTCCTGATTAGGCTTCCATTATTCATAACATAAGTATGCAATACATACCCAGTGGCCCCTGCAGATACCTATTATTATTGCCTGTATGCTATAGTTCTTATCCACAGGTTATCAGTGCCAAATCACTGTGTCTATACACCCTGACATTATGTCAATTCATTCCCTATTGCTAGTTCAAAGGCCAAACATATAGAATAAAATAACAAAGTTCTCCCATATTACCCAGCAGGATGGTACCACTCAGAGCAGTTAGAGCCTGGAGGTACCTAATACAATATTCTGACCTCTTTTTGATCTGTCCAGATTTATGTTTATTCTGTTTCCTCAGTTGATAGCTGTATTGTCTTTTGTGATTGGCGTTTCCAACGGGTATTGTGTGCCTTACAGAACTTTTATCGGCCAAAAAGAACTTTTCCCGCCCTTTCTACTGGGCCAAAATGGCGGATCCCACCATGTTAAAGACTATGTGCTGGCTCAGGGGCGTGCCTCCGCCCCTCGTCGTGGGAGGGCCATGGCAGAGGCGCCAAAATCCTTGTCCTCCCCGATTGCTGGAAACAACCCAGGGGGTGGGCCAAAGACTTCAGCCCACCCATGGACTACAAAACAAAAAGAAAGAAGGTGTGGCAGGGTCTTCGCAACAAGCTCCACTTCGGGAACGAATACCAGTTTCAACGGGTGCGGTTCCTGCAAGAAGCAAAATGGCAACCCTGAGGCTCCGCGAGCTGATGAGAGAGGTGGAGGAAAAAGCTTGAGCCGCCATCGGCAACCCCGGACCGAGTCCCGTTCTCACTATTGACGGGGACCCCGAGTTTTGGGAGACCGCTCTCCAAGATCTGCGGGTTCGGTTGATGGAGGCCACGAAGTGGACCATTAGGAGCTGGAGCGCAAGCCTGGCCAGCCGACTACACCGAGTAGTACACCAGAGACTGACCACCTGCCCCATTCCAGAATCGGAGACCGAGCCAGAGCAAACTGAGGTCTACCCGCTGTGAGACAGTGCGGGGGATCATATGCGAGGGGCGCTATGTCTCCCCCAGAATGCGCACTGTCACGTATTGAGCCCGGTATAGGGTGTGAGAGAAAGGGACGGTCCGCTCCCTCCGCTCCGGGTCTTGCAAGGTCCCGGAAGTAGACACGGAGTTAAAAGCCTGGTCAGGAGGCAGGGCGGGGTTCCCTGTACAGAGAATTGTGCCTTAGCTGCAGGAGCAGCAGAGATATAGACAGGAGAGGTCTAGAGTTCCAGAGGACCGTGTGCTAGACTAACACGGCCTAGCCCAGGAGGGCTGGGAGCTCGGCGTGACCTATAACGGAGGCCTTTGGCCTGAAGGACCCGGGGTACGTTATATGAACTGTGTCTTGTGTACCCGGCTGCGACCCGGATTCCGGCTGACTGTGCCATCGCTGTGTGTTCCAGCAATAAACACCGGGTCCTGTTTGAACCACTACCGGGCTCTACGTGTTTCCTGACTTGCAATCCAGGCGCTGCCCCACATATGGTGGAGAATGCGGGCAAGCAGGCCGGCCCGGTGAAAGTGACTGTTTCATGAGGCCAATGAGCGGCGCCTAAAGTGAGAGGAGCAGCCGTCAGAATAGCCGCCAGTCTTGCGGGGTGCCCGGCCCTGCATGTCCATACTTAAGCCGGCCACGCTACAGTTCAGGCCTGCCGCTGATATGGAGGAAATCCTAAGGCAGCTGGTACTTACCCAGCAGCGGCAGCAGGAACAGCAGCAGCGACATGAGGAGCAGCAGCTCCGACAGCAGGAGCAGCAGCAGCGACAGCAAGAGCAGCAGCAGTTGCTACAACAGGAGCAGTTACGACAACAGCAGGAGCAGCAGCAGCGACAGCAGGAGCAGCACCAGCGACAGCAGGAGCAGCTGCTCCGACAGCAGGAGCAGCACCAGCGACAGCAGGAGCAGCAGCAGTTGCTACAACAGGAGCAGTTTCTACAACAGCAGAAAACGAATGAACTGCTCCTGCAGCAAATTGCGGCCTTACGAGACCCGCCAACAGCGCCTCCCCCGGAGCGGCGTGAGGCCCGGGACCGGGTCCGATCGTCCCTGCAGAAGCTGAGTCCAGAGGACGACGTAGAAGCCTTCCTCACCGTCTACGAGCGCACCGCAGAGCGAGAAGGCCTCCCTCCCGCTCAGTGGGCTGAAGTGGTGGCGCCATTCCTGATGGGCGATGCCCAAAAGGCCTACACGGACCTCAGTTGGGAGGAAGCACAGGACTACGCCAGACTCAAAAGTGAGATCCTTGCTAGACTGGGGGTCAATACTTATGTCCGAGCCCAACGGGTGCATTCCTGGTCCTACGTGGAGTCCAAGCCGGCTCGCTCCCAGGCGTATGACTTGTTGCAGTTGGTGAAACGGTGGCTCCAGCCTGAGAGCTTGACTCCGGGACAGATGGTGGAAAGGGTGGTGGTCGACCGGCTGGTACGGACTTTGCCGGTTGCGATACAGCGTTGGGTGGGGCAAGGGGACCCGGGTACCTTGGACCAGGTGGTTAGCTTGCTAGAGCGATATACAGCCACCCAGGAGTTCATACGGGACTCTGCCCCACTGCGGCAGTTACGCCGGCCTCCGGAGCCGGCTAAAGGGGTACGTCCATTCCCAGGGGACTCTCCTAAAAACGTACCCGCTGAGAGGACACCCCAGGACGGGGCCGACAGGAGACCGGGCTCCCCAAGAAGGAGGTTCCGGCCCAGCACTGTCCCTACCACGTGGTGCTGGCGGTGCAAAGGACCAGGACACGTGGCTGCCTATTGCCCGCTAACGGCGGAACCCATGGACTGCGGGTTCACACGCCGGCTCTCGATGTATGCCAGCCCCGTATTCACTGCAGATGTGGTGGGTCCCCTAATGGAACCGCATCTGTGCCCAGTGCTCATTAATGGACACAGAGCGGAAGCTCTCTTGGACTCTGGCAGTTTGGTGACGCTGGTTCGGGCGTCCTTAATCCCCGGGTTGCAACTCACTGGGGAATTGATCGGGGTCCGGTGTATACACGGGGACCTACGCGAGTATCCAACCACGGAGGTGACTCTATCCACTTCATGTGGAGAAGTGACCCACGTGGTTGGAGTGGTAAACTCTCTACCGTGCGGGACTGTGCTGGGAAGAGACTTACCATTGTTTTGGTCTTTATGGGGAAGGAGGAGTAACCCTTCCCTGATGCCAGGGAATCAGGGTGCTGAACCCGACGACCCTGAGACCGGGACACCTGCCGTAGGTGTCGCCAACATAGGGCTAGAGTGTCACCCCGACAGGTTCCCGGTAGACGTATTGGCAGGAGAGGTCGAGGAGACCCCACCGCTTCCAGAGCTGGAAGTATCCCGGGGAGCGTTTGGGACAGCCCAGCTACAGGACCCCACACTGACCAGGGCCCGAGAAAGGGTAACAGAAGTAAACGGGGTAGCTCAGCAGCCGGGGGCAGAAAATGTATTTCCACGCATGGTGATTAACCGGGAGTTACTCTATAGGGTGGACAAAATCAGGGATGAAGTCGTGGACCAACTGGTAGTGCCGCAGCCACACCGCCGGGCAGTCCTAGAGATGGCCCACTCCCACCTGCTAGGGGGCCACCTTGGGGCTAAAAAACGCAAGAACGCATCTTGCGGAGGTTCTTCTGGCCGGGCGTGTATGCGGACGTCCAGACGTACTGTGACTCCTGCCCGGAATGTCAGCTGACCACACCCGTTGCCACCTTCCGTAGTCCATTGGTACCTCTACCCGTTATAGAGGAACCTTTTGAACGGATCGCAATGGATTTGGTGGGGCCTATAGTGAAGTCAGCCCGAGGCCACCAACATATACTCGTGGTTGTTGACTACGCCACCCGGTACCCGGAGGCGATTCCGTTACGCCGCACCTCGGCGAAGATGATTGCCCGGGAGCTGTTTGCTATGTTCTGTCGCCTAGGACTACCTAAGGAAATCCTCACAGATCAGGGGACTCCTTTTATGTCCAAAGTGACCAGGGAACTGTGTAAACTGCTCAACATAAAACAGCTGCGCACCTCGGTGTACCATCCCCAGACCGACGGATTAGTGGAGCGGTTTAATAAAACCCTGAAGTCCATGCTAAAAAAAAGTGGTAGCAAAGGACGGAAAGGATTGGGACATGTTACTGCCCTATCTCATGTTCGCCATCCGGGAGGTACCGCAGTCGTCTACGGGGTTTTCTCCCTTTGAGCTGTTGTACGGCCGACATCCTAGAGGGCTCTTGGACGTTGCCAAAGAGACGTGGGAACAGGAACCCACACCCTATAGGAGCGTGATCGACCACGTGGCGAAAATGCAGGACCGGATCACGGCGGTCCGGCCTATTGTAAAAGAGCACCTAATGGAGGCCCAAGGAGCTCAAAGCCGCAGGTATAATACACGGGCCACCGTTAGGACCTTTGAGGTGGGGGACCGAGTATTGGTCTTAGTGCCCACAACGGAAAGCAAATTATTGGCCAAATGGCAAGGGCCCTATGAAATCCGGGAAAAAGTAGGGGAGGTCAATTACAAGGTATACCAGCCCGGGAAAAGGAAACCCGTGCAGCTATACCACGTAAATTTGCTTAAAGCATGGAAAGACCGGGAGTGCCTGATTATGGAGGCGTCCGATGCCCCCGGTGACCCTTCCCCTTCGGCCACCATGGATACCGAAGGGGTAAAAATCAGTGACACCCTCACTAAGGCCCAACGACGGGAGGCTCGAAAGTTGGTACAGCAGAATCCCGATGTGTTCTCTGACCTGCCCGGGCGCACTTCGGTCATTCAACATGACATTGTCACTGAGCCCCGGGTTAAAGTGCGAGTGAAACCATACCGGGTTCCCGAGGCCAGACGGCAAGCCATCACGGCCGAAGTTAAACACATGCTTAAGTTAGGTGTGATAGAAGAATCCCGGAGTGAATGGGCTAGTCCCATTGTGCTCATTCCAAAACCGGACGGATCGTTGCGGTTCTGCAACGATTTCCGGAAGTTGAACGAAGTGTCTAAGTTCGACTTGTATCCGATGCCCCGGGTGGACGAGTTGATTGAAAGACTGGGGCAAGCCCAGTACTTCACAACCCTCGATCTGACAAAAGGATACTGGCAGGTGCCGCTAACGGAGTCGGCCAAGGAAAAAAACCGCCTTTGTTACTCCGGAAGGTCTCTATCACTATGTCGTGTTGCCTTTTGGGTTGCATGGAGCCCCGGCCACCTTTCAGCGGCTCATGGACATAGTGTTAGAACCACATCGGAAGTACGCGTCCGCCTACCTAGACGACATTATCATCTTTAGTCCAGATTGGCACACCCACTTGTCCCAGGTTCAGGCCGTGGTGGATTCGCTCAGGGCCGCAGGCCTGACGGCGAATCCAAAAAAATGTGCCATGGGGCTCGAGGAGGCCCGATACCTGGGGTATGTGATTGGGCGAGGGGTTATCAAACCCCAAATAAACAAAATCGAGGCCATTCAAAATTGGCCCCGACCGGTGTCAACCAAATAGGTGAGGGCGTTCCTCGGCATAGTTGGGTACTACCGACGCTTCATACCCAATTTTGCTGGCCGAACGGCGGCCCTGTCCGACCTGTTAAAAGGGAAGAAATCGGCATTGGTGCGTTGGAATCCTCAAGCAGAGGCGGCCTTTCAGTCCATGAAGTCGGCCTTGTGCGGACAGCCCGTCCTCATCAGTCCTGACTTCACAAGGGCCTTCGTTGTACAAACGGACGCCTCGGAGGTGGGCCTGGGGGCTGTGCTGTCGCAAGAAGTGGACGGAATCGAGCATCCGGTCACTTACTTGAGCCGGAAATTGTCCCCGGCGGAAAAGAATTATAGCGTAGTGGAGAAGGAGTGCTTGGCCGTTAAATGGGCCTTGGAGTCCCTACGTTATTATTTGCTCGGGCGACAGTTCCGGTTGGTTACGGATCACGCTCCTTTGGTCTGGATGCGAAATGCCAAGGAACGGAACGCTCGGGTCACCCGGTGGTTCCTGTCCCTCCAAAACTTCAATTTTACGGTGGAGCATCGGGCTGGCAAGTTGCAGGGTAATGCGGATGCCCTGTCCCGGGCACCCTGTTTGATGGCTGGGGTTCAACCCCACAAGTTTGAACCGAGGGGGGGGGTGTGTGAGACAGTGCGGGGGATCATATGCGAGGGGCGCTATGTCTCCCCCAGAATGCGCACTGTCACGTATTGAGCCCGGTATAGGGTGTGAGAGAAAGGGACGGTCCGCTCCCTCCGCTCCGGGTCTTGCAAGGTCCCGGAAGTAGACACTGAGTTAAAAGCCTGGTCAGGAGGCAGGGCGGGGTTCCCTGTACAGAGAATTGTGCCTTAGCTGCAGGAGCAGCAGAGATATAGACATGAGAGGTCTAGAGTTCCAGAGGACCGTGTGCTAGACTAACACGGCCTAGCCCAGGAGGGCTGGGAGCTCGGCGTGACCTATAACGGAGGCCTTTGGCCTGAAGGACCCGGGGTACGTTATATGAACTGTGTCTTGTGTACTCGGCTGCGACCCGGATTCCGGCTGACTGTGCCATCGCTGTGTGTTCCAGCAATAAACACCGGGTCCTGTTTGAACCACTACCGGGCTCTACGTGTTTCCTGACTTGCAATCCAGGCGCTGCCCCACACCGCTTACCGAAGGAGATGCACCATATCAATGGGTGCAGAGGGGACAGAAGAAGAGGAGGCGAGCAGCCCAGAAGCCCCGCAGGACAAGACAGAGGAAGGAGAGGAGGACCTCTCGGTTGTAGTACCTGATCAACCGGATGACCCCGACCTAGAGTCCCGACCTACCGAGGAGCTGGATGTTGTCGTTGAAGCCAAGGAGGAAGACCACGAGAGTCCCAGCGAACCTGAGGACTCAATACACACCAGTTCCGAGGAAGAGGGTGAGGCGGAAGTTCCCACCGAGCAGCCACAAGCAGCTCGGGTTGAATGGTCTGGCGCCGCCGCGGCGTCCACCCCGGACCACAACGTCCGCATGCCGGTACAGAGCTACTGCCAGACCCAAGCCCGAAACAGCTCCGTGAATCGGTGGGACTACGTCAACACTGTCCACCGGGCCGACGATGCCATACGCCAATGCCGCAGAGCAGAGTGGTGGGCCCAAGAGCAGGCAAATCTGCGGGCTCGCGCTGAAGCTCGTCACCAGCGACCATTACCGGATGAACTCCGCAAACAAGGTACTGTCATCACCTTTAACTTGGACAACGGGTGGGGTTTTGCCCGGGAGGAGGGGGTATATGAGGAGATCTTTATATTCCGCCAGGACGTTGAGTCCCATCTCCCTAAGGGACACCCCGATCGATACCTGTACCGGGGAGAAACCATCTCGTACGAGCGCCATGCTGGATACCGGGGATGGTATGCTCTCCGGGTCCGTAGATGTCAACTTCATCCTTAAAAAGTGACTTTACTTTTGCATAACCCTGCTTTCACACTGGCCTCTTTATGGAAAAAAAACAAGTGAGCAAATACCCTAAAAATGATAAAAGTAAAAATGCAAAGTGCAAAAAAAAAAAAATAGGGCACATTGTGACATTGATATCTACTATATAATTGTGTAATGTTCTCTGTCTGTCACGGAAATCACGCGCTAGTGCTGATTGGTTGAGTCGGCCGGGCGGACCAATCAGCGCTAGCATGCAATTTCTGTACACAGAAAGAGAATAGAGGATGGCTACCGCTAGCGCGGCCACAGCGGATCCCCGCCTCAGGTTCACCGCAGTCTCATGTCGCTAACCCCCGCCACGAGCCACCCACTGACACCGGGGACCGGGGGCTGCCAGGGTCGGGGCTCCCATGGTGCAGGGAGCACGCATCTTGTGGCACCTCCACACTCTCCTCCTTCCTATGGCCGCACAGTCTGTGACAGACTGTGCGGCCATAGGATGATCCTGGATGTTAGCCTCCTCCTGTCCGTGCAGCTGGGTGGCAGCAGCACATGCTAGCCGGGGCCCAGCTGCACTGACAGGAGGCGGCTGACACCCGGAATCATCCTGCACACTGCCACCTCTGTGCCCGCCTCCTCCACACCTACGCTCTGCAGGAGAACACCAACATGAGGGCCAGCACTGGGACAGCCAGGGGACGCAGAGGTGAGAACCCATGTGCGAGTCTGTGTGGGTGTGAGTCTGTGTGTGGCTGTGTGTGTCTGGCTGTGGGTGTGAGTCTGTGTGTGGCTGTCTGTGTCTGGCTGTGGGTGTGAGTCTGTGTCGAGGTGTGACTCTGTGTGTGGGTGTGAGTTTGTGTGTGGGTGTGAGTCTGCTCCATCCTCCCTTGCCTGTGCCGCTTTATCCTCAGTCCTCCTCCCCCCCACCGCTTCGTCCTCTGTCCTCCCCCACTCCACCGCTTCCTCCTCCTTCCTTTTTCCTCCTCCCCTCCGCCACTCCATCCTCCATCTTCCCCCTTCCTGTGCTGCTCCAACCTCCCCCCACCCCGCCGCTTCGTCCTCCATCCTCCCCCCTGCCTGTGCTCCTCTGTCCTCCCCACACCCCACCGCTTCGTCCTCCATCCTCCTCCCCCCGCCGCTCTGTGCTCTGTATTCCCCCTGCCGTCTCCATCCTCCCCCTGCCTGTGCCGCTCCATCCTCCCCCACCCCACCGCTTTTTCCTCCTTCCTTTGTCCTCCTCCCTACGCCACTCCATCCTCCATCCTCCCCCTGCTTGTGCTGCTCCGTCCTCCCCCTGCCTGTGCTATTCCATCCTCCCACCACCCACCGCTTCCTCCTCCTTCCTTTGTCCTCCTCCCCTCCGCCACTACATCCTTCATCTTCCCCTGCCTGTGCTGCTCTGTCCTCCCCCACCCCACCGCTTCCCCCTCCTTCCTTTGTCCTCCTCCCCTCAGCCACTCCATCCTCCGTCCTCTCCCTGCCTGTGCTGCTCCATCCTCCTCCACCCCACCGCTTCGTCCTCCTTCCGTTGTCCTCCTCCCCTCCGCCACTCCATCCTTCATCCTCCCCTGCCTGTGCTGCTCCATCCTCCGCTGCTTCATCCTCCGTCCTCCTCTCCCCGCCGCCTCTGTGCTCCGTCCTCCCCATCCTCCCCCACCCACCACTTCCTCCTCCTCTCCTCCGCCACTCCTTCCTCTGTCCTCCCCTGCCTGTGCTGCTCCCCCCTCCACCCCACCGCTTTGTCCTCCGTCCTCTTCCCCCCTGCTGCTCTGTGTTCCGTCCTCTCCCTGCCGCTCTGTCCTTCCCCTGCCTCTGTGCCACTCCATCCACCCCCACCCCACCTCTTCCTCCTCCTTCCTTTGTCCTATTCCCCTCCATCCTCCCCCTGCCTGTGCTGCTCCGTCCTCCCCCACCCCGCCGCTTCATCCTCCATCCTCCTCTCCCACTACCGCTCTGTGCTCCATCCTCTCCCACGCCACCGCTTCCTCCTCCTTCCTTTGTCCTCTTCCCCTCTGCCACTCCATCCTCTATCCTCCCCTGCCTGTGCCACCCCATCCTCCCCCTCCCCACTGGTTCCTCCACCTTCCTTTGTCCTCCTCCCCTCCGCCACTCCATCCTCTGTCCTACCCCTTGCCTGTGCTGCTCCGGCCTCCCCACCCTGCCGCTTCATCCTCCATCCTCCTCTCCCCCGACACTCTGTGCTCCGTTCTCCCCCTGCCTGTGCCACTCCATCCTCCCCCACCACTTCCTCCTCTTTCCTTTGTCCTCCTCCCCTCCACCACTCCATCCTCCGTCTTCCCCCTGCCTGTGCTGCTCTGGCCTCCCCACCCTGCTGCTTTGTCCTCCATCCTCCTCTCCCCCACCGCTCTGTGCTCCGTCCTCCCCCTGCCTGTGCCGCTCCATCCTCCCGACCACTTCCTCCTCTTTCCTTTGTCCTCTTCCCCTCCACCACTCCATCCTCCGTCTTCCCCCTGCCTGTGCTGCTCTGTCTTACCCCACCCTACCGCTTCATCCTCAGTCCTTCTCCCCCCCACCACTTTGTGCTCCGTCCTCCCTCTGCTGCTCCATCCTCCCCCACCCCACCGCTTCCTTCTCCTTCCTTTGTCCTCCTCCCCTCCGCCACTCCATCTTCCGTCCTCCCCCCCTGCCTGTGCTGCTCCAGCCTCCCACCCCGCTGCTTTGTCCTCCATCCTCCTCTCCCACGCCGCTCTGTACTCCGTCCTACCCCTGCCACTTGGTCCTCCCCCTGCCTGTGCCGCTCCATCCACCCCCACCACTTCCTCCTCCTTCCGTTGTCCTCCTCCCCTCCGCCACTCCATCCTCCATCCTCCCCCTGCCTGTGCTGCTCCATCCTCCGCCGCTTCATCCTCCGTTCTCCTCCCCCCGACGCTCTGTGCTCCGTCTTCCCCCATCCTCCCCCACCACTTCCTCCTCCTCTCCTAAGCCACTCCATCCTCTGTCCTCCCCCTGCCTGTGCAGCTCCGTCCTCCCCCCACCCCACCGCTTTGTCCTCCATCCTCCTCTCCCCCCACCGCTCTGTGCTCCGTCCTCCCTCTGCTGCTCCATCCTCCCCCACCCCACCGCTTCCTTCTCCTTCCTTTGTCCTCCTCCCCTCCGCCACTCCATCTTCCGTCCTCCCCCCTGCCTGTGCTGCTCCGGCCTCCCCACCCCGCTGATTTGTCCTCTATCCTCCCCTCCCCCGACGCTCTGTGCTCCGTCCTCCTCCTGCCACTTGGTCCTCCCCCTGCCTGTGCCGCTCCATCCACCCCCACAGCTTCCTCCTCCTTCTTTCCTTTGACCTCCTCCCCTCCGCCACTCCATCCTCCATCCTCCCCCCTGCCTGTGCTGCTCCATCCTCCGCCGCTTCATCCTCCGTCCTCTCCCCCCACCGCTCTGTGCTCCATCCTCTCCCACGCCACCGCTTCCTCCTCCTTCCTTTGTCCTCTTCCCCTCTGCCACTCCAACCTCCATCCTCCCCTTGCCTGTGCTGCTCTGTCCTCCCCCACCCCGCTGCTTCATCCTTCGTCGTTCTCCCCCCGCCGCTCTGTGCTCCATCCCCCCCTGCCACTTAATCCTCCCCCTGCCTGTGCCACTCCATCCTCCCCCACCCCACCGGTTCCTCCACCTTCCTTTGTCCTGCTCCCTTCCGCCACTCCATCTTTCGTCCTACCCCCTGCCTGTGCTGCTCCGGCCTCCCCACCCCGCCGCTTCATCCTCCATCCTCCTCTCCCCTGACACTCGGTGCTCCGTTCTCCCCCTGCCTGTGCCACTCCATCCTCCCCCAGCACTTCCTCCTCTTTCCTTTGTCTCCTTCCCTCCACCACTTCATCCTCCATCCTCCCCCTGCCTGTGCTGCTTTGTCCTCCCCCACCCTACCGCTTCGTCCTCAGTCCTCCTCCCCCCCGCCGCTTTGTGCTCTGTCCTCCCTCTGCTGCTCCATCCTCCCCCACCCCACCGCTTCCTTCTCCTTCCTTTGTCCTCCTCCCCTCCGCCACTTCATCTCCCGTCCTCCCCACTGCCTGTGCTGCTCCGGCATCCCCACCCTGCTGCTTTGTCCTCCATCCTCCTCTCCCCCACCGCTCTGTGCTCCGTCCTCCCCCTGCCTGTGCTGCTCTGGCCTCCTTCACCCCACCGCTTCATCCTCCATCCTCCTCTCCCCCGCCACTCTGTGCTCTGTCCTGCCGCTCCATCCTCCCTTGTCTGTGCCGCTGCATCCTGCCCCCACCCCACTGCTTCCTCCTGCTTCCTTGGTCCTCCTCCCTCCACCACTCCATCCTCCATCCTCCCCCTGCCTGTGCTCCTCCGTCCTCCCCACCCCGCCACTTCATCCTCCGACCTCCTCCCCCCGCCGCTCTGTGCTCCATTCTCCCCCTGCCTGTGCCACTCCATCCTCCCCCACCACTTCCTCCTCTTTCCTTTGTCCTCTTCCCCTCCACCACTCCATCCTCCGTCCTCCCCCTGCCTGTGCTGCTCTGTCCTACCCCACCCTACCGCTTTGTCCTCAGTCCTCCCCCTGCCTCTGCTGCTCCATCCTCCGCCGCTTCATCCTCTGTCCTCCTCCCCCCGCCGCTCTGTGCTCCGTCTTCCCCCATCCAAACCCTATTTCTATATTCTAGAATACCCGAAGCGTTAGAATCGGGCCACCATCTAGTGATCATATAAATGCGGAAGCTGTCCCACCAACGACAAGGTGACCCCACCTTGTCGTTGGTGGGACAGCTTCCGCATTTATATGATCATGTCAATATCATGAATTACCCTATTTAGTGTTTTTGCACTTTGGATTTTTACTTTTATCATTTTCAGGGTATTTTTTCACTTGATGTTTTTCTTGTTGTTTTTTCCATTATGAGGCCAGTGTGAACTTTCACTACTGCATAGTTTAACCTTAGTTCCAGCCCTGGTTTTATTTCACAAGATATGTCTAGTGATGGGTGAACATACTTCTTACAATTCATTACTTGCACAAATAGTACGCTATTCAGGACACTCTTTACTTGGCAAGTAATTTGGTCCTCGCCTTGCGAGATTTGAGTGACCCACCCAGCATGTTTGGCGCCTAAATTTCAGTCACGAAACATGGCATTACTATGATTGCCTGGCCACATAGCGTCTTAGGGTCATTATAAGATCTGCCACCGCCATCTTGTGTACATTCTATCCGAAACAGTAAAGCAGCTTAAACTGAAAGTATTGCATGTGTGCATATTAATTAATAGACAAACCCAAAATAGAGTAATACCCAAAGATTGCAATTTATTGTAAATGGAATAGGACAGATCGCACCCAAAGGCGACATAACAATTAAATATGAAAAAAACATGATCAGACGTCCACAGTTGTAGTGAAAAAACATTTTATTAAATAGATGACCTGAGAGATCAAGTTGGGTGCAAAGGAAACAAACAACAGGAAAATAAAACACACATGGAGGAGAGAACCAGGAATAATTATTCCAAATGCTGATGTATCAACTAAGCTCGGCTTCACACCACGGTTTGGAGCTGTCAGGTTGTGTCCAGTGTTTTGCAGGATGCAGCGGACACAACTGGACAGCCCTGGACGCGCACAAACTGAGAGCAAATATGCCCTTCGATTCTGTTTTAAACGGGAATCATTTGTGTGCGTCTGTGCCACTGTTTAATGCTTCAATACAAAAAAGGTGGGGGAACAAGAGGCGCAATAGTGCCCTATCACTAGTGACACTCAGATGTGAGTGGTGTAATGCAGTTACACTCACCTATTCCAGTTGTGAGACCCACAACTGGTTTAACAGCATATCACAGTATCAGCTGCTGCAGGACCTCCACCGACCACTCCAACGTGGAAAAACAGCCAGAAAATTTGGGAAGCAAGGTGTACCACGGTCCGCGCTGCTGAGTCCACAAAATCACCTGGGATGCAAGATGTTGTAGCAGTATACTTCTTTATTCCTTCCTACGCGTTTCGGCGCCCTTCCTGAGGAAGGTGCCAGGAAGGGCGCAGAAACGCGTAGGAAGGAATAAAGAAGTATACTGCTACAACATCTTGCATCCCAGGTGATTTTGTGGACTCAGCAGCGTGGACCGTGGTACACCTTGCTTCCCATATTTTCTGACTGTTTAATGCTGAAATTTCAGCCGTGGAGCTCTCCAGGTGTTGAACTTCAGCCGCGGCTCTGTAATGTTGTGCTCTCCATGGTTTTGAACGAGCGGGGCTGCATTGGAGAGCCACTGCTCTTTCAGCACCAGGTGTCTGGAAACCGGTACGATTTTCTGCTGGATCCGGCACGATCCAGCACCCATACCCTCTCATGTTATGGGCGCTGGATCTCCCTGGATCTGGGAGGATCGGGTTCTGTTCGTTTTTAGCAATGGACACAAAAAATGATGCAGACTCCGATTTTGTGTCCGGTGCCAAATACTAAAACAGCTAAATCCTCCCGGAAAACCACAAAACCAGATAGCAAATTACAGCCATCCTGCACCATAGGGATACATGGGGGCACAAAACACACCGAACAGACCCAGACCCGAAAAAACCGTGGTGTGAAGCCGGCCTAAGATATTGAACCACCACCAGTGGAATACTGCTGCAAGTCAATGCTCTCAGCTGCTGCCTGCCCTCTGAGAGCTCAGCACAATAGGGCATGATGATGTCATCACTGAGCGCCACTATGCTGAGACGTGCAGAGCAGCAGAGCAGACACTCAGGAGACTGGAGCAGCGAGGACCAAGGAGAGCGGTATTTAATTTTTTTTTTTACTCAATGAATACTGATGGTGGACTATGTGCTGTACATTATAATATAGTAATATAGGAGGACTATGGCAGTGGCGCACCCAAGGGGGAGGACCTACGTGTCTGGACACCCCCCTTTGGACGGCCCTGAGAAGCTGGGGGGGCCCACCGCCGCCCGCCCCGGTATTAATATGTCTAGGCCTGTACGCGGCACGGCACGGTACGGTGCTTATTCTTTATTACTTTCAGTCCCTGACTCTGCCGCCCTGTGTGCGTTCCACACACTAGGAATGCATAGCAGAGAGGGTCCTCGCTACTCCGCCCCCTTACATCCTCTTCCTGCGGCAGTGTGAAACGCACACACAGAAGAGGGACTCATTCCTGTCAGTGACCCCCTCCTCTTCTGGGATGCACGCTTTTGCGGTCGGAAGTTGGAAACCCAGTCTACTCTCTAGCCTTAGCATAATCCGTTCAGGAATGCGGCCCGCAGTTCCACTGATTTTGTGACGCGAATGTCTTTCTCTCTTTTTGGCGCGTTACCGGTACCCAGTGACTACCCACTCTCCCGCCTCCACTGTCTGCTTCTTTGTAACGCTTCGTAAACGAGTAAACTATAGTAGGCGTAAATGCCAAGTAACACTGCTGTGACAGACCTTTTTTTCTGCAAGTAACTAGTGTTTTAGAAAAAAATTAATTACTACGCAATGTAATTCCTACCATAGAGGCACAACAAATAAGACCGTTTTAGTGCAGTATTAAGCATTAATTAGGTATTCAAAGTTACAAAAATCGCTTGGCTTTTAGGGGGGCTTCGCTCCCCCAAACCACCCCACCGGGGGCTTTGCCCCTCGGAACCCCGCTGGGGGGTGACACCCCCCTTTCAGGGCCGGTGTGTGTTTCTTGGACCCCTACCTTGGGAAATTTCTGGGTGCGCCACTGGACTATGGGATGTGTGCAGTATAATTATAGGACTGGGATGTGTGTTGTATAATTATATGACTATGAGATGAGTGCAGTATATTTATAGGACTATGAGATCTGTGTAGTATAATAAAGGAGGACTATGGAGGTGCATTATTAATATATGGACGTAAATAAAGGAGCAGGGAAGGGAATAGTGCTTCAATCCAGCATGTTGCTCCTAGAATGTGTGCCTGGACCAAGCAGCCGGCACCACCTGAACGAAATCAGCAAAAAGGAAGATCCGCCACCACAGGCTTCTCCATGCATTTAAATATTTATTTTTTTCTTCATAAGCTCACATATGAATATGGGTACGCAGACCCTCCGCCTGACGCGTTTCGAGCGTCACTGCGCTCTTATTCATAGACAATAAAAAAAATAATAAACAAACCTTATAAAGAAAAACTACAAATTAACAAACTCCATGCAGTTGTAATCAATTATTCAATTAGAGAAACCAGTCTTTTTTGCAAAACTTCACACAAGAAAAAAGAACATCAGATTTTCCCCTCTGTTCTTAGTGCATATAGGAAAGGATTTTTTGCACAGTATATCTTGTACAGATGTTATTGTAAAAAATTTTTCTAAACATATACAGCAATGCATTTATACTTTACATATATTTTCATATCTATATTTAGAACAAGAAGAACAGGAAAAAGGAAATTTTCTTTCTTTGAGTAAATATGTAGTAAGAAATTTACTGCCTGTGGACGATGGGTTAAAAAGATCTTCTCCGATTTGAGTAAAAATTCTCATATATACTCAATCTAGATGCTAAATTAGCAGTAACCTTCTCATTCCAAAGGCAGATCCCTTTCCCATTCTTCATAATTATCAAATATATTTACTCAAAGAATTAAAATTTCCTTTTTCCTGTTCTTCTTGTTCTAAATATAGATATGAAAATATATGTAAAGTATAAATGCATTGCTGTATATGTTTAGAAATTTTTTTTATAATAACATCTGTACAAGACACAGTATATGGTGGCTCAGTCGATAGCACAGTATATGGTGGCTCAGTCGATAGCACAGTATATGGTGGCTCAGTGAATAGCACTGTATATGGTGGGTCAGTGGTTAGGACTGTAATATGGTGGCTCCTTGGTTAGCTGTCTCCCCCTGTTCTCTGTCCCGGCCTCCGCCTGTTCTCTGCCCCGTCTTCCCCTGTTCTCTGCTCCTGTGTCCTGCTATCCTCTGCCATTGTGTCCCGCTGTCCTCTGCCATTGTGTCCTGCTGTCCTCTGCCCCTGTGTCCCCCTGTCCTCTGCCCCTGTGTCCCCCTGTCCTCTGCCCCTGTGTCCCCCTGCCTTCTGCCCCTGTGTCCCCCTGCCCTCTGCTCCTGTGTCCCCTTGTCCTCTGCCCCTGTGTCCCCTAGTCCTCTGCCCCTGTGTCCCCTTGTCCTCTGCCCCTGTGTCCCCTTGTCCTCTGCCCCTATGTCCCACTGTCCTCTGCCCCTATGTCCCCCTGTCCTCTGTGCCTGTCCTCTGCCCATGTCCCCCTGTCCTCTGTCCCTGTGTCCCCCTGTTCTCTGTCCCTGTGTCCCCCTGTTCTCTGTCCCTGTGTCCCCCTGTCCTCAGCCCCTGTGTCCCCCTGCCCTTTGGACCTGTCCTCTGCCTGTGTCCCCCTGTCATCTTCCCCTGTGTCCCCCTGTCCTCTGGGCCTGTCCTCTGCCCATGTCCCCCTGTCCTCTGCCCCTGTGTCCCCTTGTCCTCTGCCCCTATGTCCCACTGTCCTCTGCCCCTGTGTCCCCCTGTCCTCTGGGCCTGTCATCTGCCCATGTCCCCCTGTCCTCTGCCCCTGTGTCCCCCTGTCCTCTGCCCCTGTGTCCCCCTGCCCTCTGCCCCTGTGTCCCCCTGTCCTCCTGCCCCTGTGTCCCCCTGTCCTCCTGCCCCTGTTCTGTGTCCCCCTGTCCTCTGTGCCCCTGTGTCCCTCTGTCGTCTGCCCCTGTTGTGTGCCCCTGTCCCCTGTCCTTGTCCTGTGTGCCCCTGTGTCCCCCACCCCTGTTCTGTGTCCCCCTGTCCTCTGCCCTGTGTCCCTCTGTGCTGTGTGCCCCTGTCCTCTGCCCCCGTCCTGTGTGCCCCTGTCCTCTGTCCCCCAGTCCTGTGTGCCCCTGTCTTCTGCTCCTGTCCTGTGTGCCCCTGTCCTCTGTCCCCCAGTCCTGTGTGCCCCTGCCCTCTGCCCATGTTCTGTGTGCCCCTGTCCTCTGCCCCTGTTCTGTGTACCCCTGTCCTGTGTGCTCCTGTGTCCCCCTATCCTTTGTGCCCCTGTCCTCTGTCTTGTTCTGTGTGCCCCTGTCCCCCTGTCCTGTGTGCCCCTGTCCTCCTGTCCTCTGTTCTCTCCCTTTAACCGGCGTTACCATTGCAGGCTGAAGAGAATCAGTGTGAAGCCGGTCATGTGACAGGGCGGGCTATTGTGACGTCACAGAGGGCCTGTCACATGACCGTCTCCAGACTGATTCTCTTCAGCCTGCAATGGTTCGCCGGTGGAGGGTGAGAACAGAGCGGCAAGGGGGGGAGAGCGGGCGGTAGCACCGCTACTGGCCTCCATACGGGAATACCCATAACTTGGGTGTTCCAATATGACGGCCAGCGTACTTCCAGTTGTGCGGGCACCGCTCATCTCTCGGTTGCGTCGCTGCTGACCTCCGTGCGGTGGGAGATGAGTAGAGGCTACCGCCGCTGATCTCCCGGCGGTAGCAGTGGCATCTTTGTCACTTAGACTTCTGGCACCAGTGTCGCTATCCCACAATGGTGCCGCAATGCATTGTGGGATAGCGACATAAGCGCCAGAAGTCTGTGACACACATTGTTGATGATTATATAGTAGGATGAAAATCTATGGGGGTGCATCTACTATATAATTGCCTAATTGTGTCTGTGATGAAAATCGTGCACCAGCGCTCATTGGTCGTCTGCAGCCGTGGCGACCAATGAGCGCAGCGTATGGAAAAGCTCCGCGCGCATTCAAAATTTGCACAGTGGCTCATGTACTGCCGCACAGAGGTCCGCGGCGAGCCAGCCAAGAAATGACCGGCGTCAGCTGATCATCTCCCGGCTGCTAGCAGTGGTAGTACCCTGAGCGGGATTCAAATCCCCCGCCAAGCCGCGCTACTTCTCTGATTGGTCACCGCCGGCATCGGCGACCAATCAGCGAAGCATGTTTTAAAACACGCGCCAAGTGCGCTGATTGGTCACCGCAACTGGCGGCGACCAATCAACAAACCGGAGCACGGCTTGGTGCGCAATTTGAACTGCCGCTCATAGTGTGACGCCCTTCACTCCTGTTTACAAGGCTGCCACTCATAGTGTGACGCACTTCACTGCTGTTTACAAGGCTGTCAGTCATAGTGTGACGCAGTTCACTCCTGTCTACAAGGCTGCTGCTCATAGTGTGACGCACCTCACTCCTGTCTACCACGCTGTCAGTCATCGTGTGACGCACTTCAATCCTGTCTACAAGGCTGTCAGCCATAGTGTGACGCAGTTCACTCCTGTCTACAAGGCTGCTGCTCATAGTGTGACGCACCTCACTCCTGTCTACAAGGCTGTCAGTCATCGTGTGACGCACTTCAATCCTGTCTACAAGGCTGTCAGTCATAGTGTGACACAGTTCACTCCTGTCTACATGGCTGCTGCTCATAGTGTGACGCAGTTCACTCCTGTCTACAAGGCTACAGCTCATAGTGTGACGCATTTCACTCCTGTCAACAAGGCTGCCGCTCATAGTGTGATGCACTTCACTCCTGTCTATAAGGCTGCCACTCAGTGTGACACACTACACTCCTGTCTACAAGGCTGCCACTCATAGTGTGACGCAGTTCACTCCAGTCTACAAGGCTGCCACTCAGCGTGACGCAGTTCACTCCTGTCTACAAGGCTGCCGCTCATAGTGTGACGCAGTTCACTCCAGTCTACAAGGCTATCAGTCATAGTGTTACGCACTTCACTCCTGCCTACAAGGCTGCCACTCATAGTGTGATGCAGTTAACTCCTGTCTACAAGTCTGCCACTCATAGTTGACGCACTTCACTCCTGTCTACAAGGCTGTCAGTCATAGTGTGATGCAGTTCACTCCTGTATCCAGGGCTGTCAGTCATAGTGTGACGCAGTTCACTCCTGTATACAAGGCTGTTAGTCATAGTGTGATGCACTTCACTCCTGTCTACAAGGCTGTCAGTCATAGTGTGCTGTTCTTCAGTCACATTTACTTCACACGTTGTGTCAGTGACAGTCTGAACTACTTCAGTCACGTTTATTCAATGGGTTTAATTGGTCGTAAGCGCAAATATGCCAATGACAATGATAGAAAAGCTGCAGCAGCAGCAATGCGACGACAACATCGACTCCAACAGACACCACAACAAACTGCTGTGAGACAAGCCCAGGATGCCGAATCTCATAGACATTGTCAGCTGAATGAATCTCCAAAAGACAGGGCAAACAGACAACAACATGTTCGCGCCATTTATAGAATACGAATGCTCTACCAACTAAGGCAAGCCCAGGAGAATATTCAACAACTGGCATTTTACGTCACAAATGATGAAATGACAACTATTTAACACTACTGTGGGAATATGAATGTAGTTTGCTCTACATGCAACTCTCTACATTTTATTGATGAAAAACCATCTGACAATAAGTTTACTCAATTCTGTCAAAAAGGGAAAGTTATGGTACTGAAAATTCACTACGCAGATCTGTTTGAGCAATTAATGAAAGAAACGCATCAACACAGTAGAAATTTTATGGACAATATCAGAAGCAACAACAGTTCTCATGCATTTGCTTCATTTGGTGCCAACATCCCACCGCCTCCTGGATTCGGACCGTATTGTTTTAAAATTCATGGCCAGATCTACCACCGCACTGGAACACTTTACCCAGAAATAGGAAAACCACCAAACTTTGCACAATTATACATCCGTGATGCAAATGAGGCTACAGAACAAAGGATGAGTGTGAAAGAAAACGAAAAGTGTAATGCTGAACTGATGAATCTCATTGCTGAACATTAACAACAAATCCGCCCATTTGCTGCCACATATCATATGCTAAAAGACGTTGAAGCTGAGGAGCAACAGAGGGCTATACAAAATGGGACTGAAATGCCTTCTATCATCATGGCAATTAAACAAAGAACGTACACAAGATCCCCGACATTATAATGTGGCACCCTGTGCCAGGTAACCACAGACTTCCCTGGTACACTGAAGGATTTCCCACAGCGAATAACCACTTGCACACAACACCTTCCACTCCAGGCCTGTAGGGGGAACTCAACTGGTTGCCCTTAAGCCAGATCCCCTATAAATACAGGTGCTGGGGGCGGAGAGAGACGGAGTGTGCAGTCACTACAGAACTGTGAAGAGCTCAGAGTCTAGTAAGCTGAATTGATACTGGAGCCGTGCTAGGTTCAGACCAGTACACACCAGAGGCAGTGGTAGACCCGCAGAGTAAGGGTCGAAGGCAAAGGAGAGAAGCGTATCACAGGGGGCAGAGGAGTCATCCCGACTCACCCCACCAGAGTCCCGGTCACTGGAGTCTGAGTCTGCAGGGACAGAGGAGATAAGCCCCGCAGAGAATCCAGCACCACTCTGATTTGTCAGCCTGTGTGTGCAGTGCTGCTGTCCATGGTGCTGAACTCCCAGCTGTGTCTCTCAAATGCCGCCGTGCTCATTTGGCACTATGGACAGCAGCATTTTAGAGACACTGCTGGGAGTTCAGCACCATGGACAGCAGCACTGCACACACAGGCTGAGAGATCAGTGCCTGCCCTGTAATTTTCATCGGATCCCGGAAACAATCCGATTTGTTAAGGATCCGGCGCCCATAGACTCCCATGTTATGGGCGCCGGATCGCGTCGGATCCTGAAGGATCCAGTTTTGTCCCATTTTTGCACCGGAGCCAAAAAATGATACTGACTCCGATTTTGTGTCTGATGCAAAACCAGATCAGGGACAAAAACAACAAAACCAGATGACCAAATAGGACCAACCTGGCACCATAGGGACACCTGGGGGCAAAACCGGATCAGGTTCTGTACGGTTCAAATCGGACAGAATCTGAAAGCTGAAAACCGTGCTGTGAAGCCAGCCTTAGCAGAACACGACCAAATCCCTTGTCATGTGAATGTCCACGCAAAGTTTCCTGCTGATCCTTTTGTGATAACTCTATATCAATAACACTTTTTTATTTTACTGTCTCAGTTAATAAAATGTAACATATTTACCTGTGGAATTAATAGAGCTATATAAGTGAAAATAATAAAATATTATTATTGTATTACCTGATCTCAGAGCATAATCATTTCTATTGCAGTTGTTAAATGTGAGGCACTCGCATCTCCTCAGCATGGATCATTCACCTGCACTCATCCATGGGCTGAGAATGGCTTTGGCTCCACATGCAAATTAACTTGCTCAGAAGGCTGGACATTAAAGGA
The DNA here is from genome assembly GCA_033576535.1 of Allobates femoralis. Taxonomy (NCBI): domain Eukaryota; kingdom Metazoa; phylum Chordata; class Amphibia; order Anura; family Aromobatidae; genus Allobates; species Allobates femoralis. The sequence continues at coordinate 17,788,092 of JARQOC010000007.1, forward strand.
CTCCAATGTAACAGCTTGTGAATCTTCAGGCCAATGGACAAAAGACAATCTTAAATGTGAAGGTATAGTTTATACTAGATGAAGTCTGTATTTGTATTACACTTTAGTTTGGGTTTAAATACTTCAGTTGCATCCAGTTATTTTTTTTTAAAGCCTGAGCTGGAAATAATACTGTAGATGCAAAGTTGGATCAGATAATGCTGCGTTACCTGATTCAGTTCTAAAACCAGTTCAAAGCAGCAACTTTATGCCAGATGAAAGAGAATAATCCCATAGAAAATGATGACATTAGACTCCTTTTACGGATTTTACATAAAGCTGCAGGGGAGAAAGCCAGATGACAGGATGACAGGTTTGTGGGCATATTGAGTATTTGTTTGTAGAAATTTCTGGACCAAATCTGCATTTTCTGGCAGAAAAACACACCAAAAATGCAATGTGTTTTGACACATTTTTTATGTATTTTTAATTTGTTTTTTTTTTCCACGTTATTAATGCATTTTTTTGCATGTGCTTTTGGCATGCATTTTTCATGCATTTGATGTGGTAAAACGCTGTAAAAATGCTGTAGCAATTGACATGATGCAGATTTATTTCTGTGGCAAATCTGCAAGGAAAAAAAGCAACTTGTACATAAAACCTCAGAATTCTCATTGACTTTGCTGACATAAGGATTTGCATGCAGTTTTGTGACAAAACTCCACAAAAAATGCCTCAAAAACACACTAAATGCAGAGCCTTAATATAGTTGAAAAGCTGTAGAGTAGGAACACATCTATTAAAATAGCACACAAGACAAAAGCATCAAAACACATTGCTGCCTCAAACGTAGAGCATGTGATATTAGCTTAATTATATATTTGCATTTCATAAGGTATAAACAACAGAAAAACAAGTAAGCAAATAGCCTACAAATGATAAAAGTAAAAATGCATAGTGCAAAAAAATAAATAGGGTACTTGGTGACATTAATATGATCATATAAATGTGTAAGCTGTCCCACCAGAGACAAGGTGACTGCATACTTTCACCTTAGTTCCAGCCCCGGTTTTATTTAATAAGTTATGTCAAGTGATGGGTGAACATACTTGTTACAATTCATTGCTTGCACAAATAGTACGGTATTCAGGATACTCTTTACTCGGCAAGTAATTCACCTCGCGAGATTTGAGTGACCCAGCATGTTTGGCGCCTGATTTTCAGTCACGAAACATGTCATTACTATGATTGGCTGGCCGCATGGCATCATAAGGTCTATATAAGGTCTGCCACCGCCATCTTGTGTACATTCTATCCGAAACAGTAAAACAGCTTAAACTGAAAGTATTGTGTGGCACCCCAGGGCTCATGTGCCACAGTAACACCACACAAGGTAAGATTCCCACAATACTACACTAGCGCCTCCAGGCCAGAAGGAGGAGCTAAAGCTGCTTCCCTATATATTCTGGTTTGGAGGGGAAGTGGGCAGTTCAGTGCGGAGCAGCACTGAGGAAGAAGGGTCTGGGTGTAAAAGAGCTGTGTTAGGCTCAACCCACGGTCCGCTTTCCAGTTCCAGGCCAAGCAAGGGTCTGAGGAAGGGAGACAGGAACAGAAAGGAACACACCTGGGAGACCGAGTTACCCTGAAACTCACCCCAGAGGAGCGTACAGAACAGATTCCGGATCCGGGACTGTGCATGAAACATACAGCACAGTGAACACCCCATTAGTGAAAGTCCCATATCTTCACTGTACAACAGTGAAGCAACACGGTAGGGTCAGGAGCACAGGACAAGGCTCAAGTTGCCTAGCAAGTTGGTACCCGTGAGGGAAGACAGGGCTGGCAGCTTAGCTAAAGCGGCAGCAGGGCCACACACAGGAATAAGGAGCCGAGTACCCGGTCAAGGTGGGAGCAACCCGGCCCCTGTACAGACTCCATGGACAGTACTCAGCTGAATTACCATCTACAGTAAAAGACCTGGAAAACTACAAATCTGTGAGTCTGTGTAATCTTTGCGCTTGAGTCCCACTCTCCCTCAAAAACTGTTATCATCACAAGTGCCCCGGGAACCAGGCTCTGCCCATGGAGAGCCATCACATCACAGGCTGCCATCCATCATCTCCGGAGGTTCTGCAGCAGCGGTGGTCACCCTGACCACATACCACGGGTGGCATCACGACTCTATCTCCTGTAAATAACCCCCAACCTTTACTTGTGGGCTCGAGACACGGTCCAGACCAATACCGCCGTAATACCCCGTGATACCCCGGTCTGGCACCAAGTACCCTGTCCCATTGGGCTCCACAATTGCATGTGTGAATATTAATTAATAGACAAACCCAAAATAGAGTAATACCCAAAGATTGAATATATTGTAGATGGAATAGCGCAAATCGCACCCAAAGGCGACATAACAATTAAATATGAAAAAACACGATCAGATGTCCACAGTTGGAGTGAAAAAACATTTTATTAAATAGATGACGTGAGAGATCAAGCTGGGTGCAAAGGAAACAAACAACAGGAAAATTGGAGACATGGAGGAGAGAACCAGGAATAATTATTCCAAATGCCGATATATCAACTAACATATTGAACCACCACCAGTAGCGTACCGCCGCAAATCGATTCTTCCAGCTGCTGCCTGCCCTCTGAGAGCTCAGCACAGCGGGGCATGATAATGTCATCACTGAGCGCCACTATGCTGAGATGTGCAGCAGAGCAGACACTCAGGAGACCGTAGAAGCGAGGACCGAGGAGAGAGGTGAGTATTAACTTTTTTTTACTCTGTGAACACTGATGGTGGACTATGTGCTGTACATTATAATATAGGAGGACTATGGGATGTGTGCAGTATAATTATAGGACTATGGGACATGTGCAGTATATTTATAGTACTATGGGATCTGTGCAGTATAATAAAGAAGGACTATGGGTGCATCATTAATATATGGAAGACTATGGTATGCACAATATACTATATGGAGGTCTATTGGGGTGCATTACAATAAATGGAGGACTATGAGGGTGCAATACAATATATGGAGGATTATGGGATGTGCAATATACTATATAAAGGACTATGGAGGTGCATTATAATATATGGAGGAATATAGAGGTGCAATATAATATATGCAAAACTATGGGGTGCATTATAATATATGGAGGATTATGGGATGTGCAATATCATATAGGAGGACTATGGGATATGCAATGTACTATGTAGAGGACTATGGTGGTCTTTTATAATATATGGAGGACTATGGGATGTGCAATATACTATGTGGAACACTATTGGGGTGCATTATAATATATGAAGACTATGGGATGTGCAATATCATAGAGGAGGACTATGGGCTTTGCAACATACTATATGGCGGACAAAGGATAGTGCATTATAATATATGAAAGACACTAGAGGGTGCATTATAATATATGAAGGACTATGGATGGTGCATTATAATATATGGATGACTATAGAAGGTGCATTATAATATATGAAGGACTATGGATGGTGCATTATAATATATGGAGGACTATAGAGGGTGCATTATAATATATGAAGGACTATGACTGTTGAATTATATTATATGGAGGGCTGTGGGTGGAGAGTTATAATATATGGAGGGCTATGGGGGTACACTATACTGTATGGAGGACTATAGGGGTGCATTACACTATATTGAGGCCTATGGATGATGCATTATAATATATCAAGGACTATAAGCTGTACATTATAATATATAAAGGGCTATGAATGGTGCATTATAATGTATGGAGGACTATGGGAGGTGCATTATAATATTTGAAGGCTTATTTATAGTGCATTATATTATATGGAGGGCGATGGGGATGCATTATACTATATGGAGGACTATGGGGGTGCAATATATTATATGGAGGTGCATTATACTATATGTAGGCCTCTGGGGTGTATTATAATATATGGAGGGCTATGGGGGTGCATTATAATATATGGAGGATTATGGTGTGAATTATAATATATAGAGGGCTATGAAAGTGCATAGTACTATATGGAATGGTACGCGGATTCCATTATAATATTTAGAGGGCTCTGTGCGGGGCCAATAATATTTGGAGAACTGTGAGGGAGCCTTTATACTTTATAAAGGGCTATTTAAGGGCTTTATTGAGGGCCATTATACAGTGTGAAGAGCTGTAAGGGCCATTATACTGTATGTAGGTCTCTTAAGGTACCTTTACACGCCGCCACGGCAGGCTGGATACATCCCGCTACTTCACGTGCACGAGCACGCTCAAACGGTTACAAACGGTCAACGCACCCTCTTTACACGCCGCCACAAGGTGCGCTACGCCACGCTACATCTATAGCTAGCTACATCGCCGGGTGTCTCAAGTAGCCAGCTGTTGCTCATTTACACACCGCTACAACCAGCTACTATGGGCGGACCTGGTGCAGCAGGGACAGCACATAGGCGTGCTACAATTGTGGATTACGAGCCGTCCGTACACTGATAGGACGAAGCAATAACATCCTGATTGGGCAGGCATCGCAGGAGGCTGAGTAATACAGCACGCTCGAGCGATTGTGTAGTGTGACTCGTCAGCTCCTTAAATATGCCTCCCTATGCAGCGACTACCAATCGTCATGCAGCAGCTTCCACACAATGATCGCACATGGGGCGCGGTAACATGGAGCCGAGGTCACGCCTTAGCTACATTGCAGCTACAGCCCCGGGTGTCCAGAGTTCCCTTCCATTGCCTCTTTACACGCCGATACAGCTCGCTACCATCGGCGATGTAGCCATCAGTTTTCGAGCAGAGCTCGTAAACAGATGTATCTGTTGCCGGCTGTAGCGTCACGTCTTCAGACGCCGCTACGACGGGCTACATTGGCGCTACAAGCTACATTTGTAGCCTGTAGCGGGATGTATCCAGCCTGCCGTGGCGGCGTGTAAAGGTACCTTTATAACTACATGAAGGGCTGTGTGGTGGTCCCTGTTGAGGATCATACTGTGTCAGAGTAGTTCAGGGGGGTACCGTACGGTCATCACACGGTGTGTGTGGAGGGTACTAAATGGCTGCAATGAAAGGACTCTAGGGGCTTCAAAAGGAGGAAAATTACTTTGTATGGCATCAAAGTTGTGAGATATGTACCTAAGTTGCCAAACCAAATACTATTTATTTTTTTTTTTTGGTGTGATTAGAACTTCTGCTAAGGGGTCCCATGAATTCCATGTGTGCCCATGACCACCACAGTGATAAATAAATATGTTGACAACAGCAATGTGTACCACATAGAATAATAAATGAAGCTAGTGTTAACGGATCGAACAGATCCATGATAGACCCAGCTACCTGCAGAGATATGCACTGATATAAATCTAGCATTACACCATACAGATAAGTTAAGTCTGCAAATAAGGTGCCAATATAGTGCACATGTAGAATTACATAGACACTATGATTACACATAGATTACCAAGTGCTTAATATATCGCTATAGGGTACAAGTACATAGTTGTAGATAATGCACAGACATATGATCCAGATCAACTGATAGAAGAGAAAAAATGCCTAATAATAGTGCATGCAGAAATGCTAGAGGAATCTAATATAATAATTGCCTAAGCCAGCTTCTGTCCGTTTCTGCTCGAAATGACATCAGATCCGGACTGAAGCTGGCTGTACACCCACTAAGGGTGTACCACGATGGCCGACCGTTAGCGAGAGCGGGGCTAATGCTGCCCCACTCTCGCCATCGGCAGCCTCTCCTGCGCACCACACCCTCCTGCCCTGATCCGTTCCCCGCGGCCCCCCTCGCTCCCCGCGGCCCCCCCTTGCTCCCTGTGGCCCCCACTCCCCCTGCCCCCCCCCGCTCCTCAATGCTGATAAAAATTAAAAAAATGCCATAAGGATACTCACCCTCCGCAGGCGCGCTCCACCTGTCTTCTATCTCCCAGGACAGGATCTGTCATTGCCTGGGAAACTGATCAGCTGATCAGTCACATGACTGCTAACTGCGGTCATGTGACCGATCAGCTGATCGGTTCCCCAGGCAACGACAGGTCCTGTCCTGGGAGATAGAAGACAGGTGGAGCGCGCCTGCGGAGGGTGAATATCCTTATGGAATTTTTTAATTTTTATCAGCATTGAGGAGCGGGGGGGCAGAGGGAGGGGGGGCTGCCCGCCACCTACTCACCGCGCTGCTGCGCTGACCACTCAGCCCACCGCGCTGCTGCGCTGACCACTCTGCCCACCACGCTGCTGCACTGACCACTCTGCCCACCGCACTGCTGCGCTGACCACTCTGCCCACCGCACTGCTGCGCTGACCACTCTGCCCACCGCGCTTCTGCACTGACCACTCTGCCCACCGCGCTGCTGCGCTGACCACCCTGCCCACCACGCTGCTGCGCTGACCACTCTGCCCACCATGCTGCTGCGCTGACCACTCTGCCCACCGCGCTGCTGCACTGACCACTCTGCCCACCGCGCTGCTGTGCTGACCACTCTGCCCACCGCGCTGCTGCGCTGACCACTCTGCCCACCGCTCTGCTGTGCTAACCACTCTGCCCACCGCGCTGCTGCGCTAACCACTCTGCCCACTGCGCTCACTGCTAACCACTGAGCCACCGTAAAAAGCTAAACGATGAGCAACAGTACAGTGCTAAACACTGAGCGACAATACTTTGCTAACCACTGCGTAGTGCTAACCACTGAGCCACCGCGCAGTGCTAACCACTGAGCCACCTCGCAGTGCTAACCACTGCACAGTGCTAACCACTGAGCCACTGCGCAGTGCTAACCACTGAGCCACCGTGCAGTGCTAACCACTGAGCAACCGCGCAGTGCTAACCACTGAGCCACCACGCAGTGCTAACCACTGAGCCACCGCGCAGTGCTAACCACTGAGCCACCGCACAGTGCAAACCACTGAGCCACCGCGCAGTGCTAACCACTGAGCGACCGCACAGTGCTAACCACTCAGCCACCGTATACTCTGCTGACCACTGAGCCCCTGTATACTCTGCTAACCACTGAGCTGCCATACAGTGCTCCCTCCTCCTCCTCCCACCGCTCTGTGCTCCGTCCTCCCCCTGTCTGTGCCTTTCCATCCTCCTCCACCGCTTTCTCCTCCTTCCTTTGTCCTCCTCCCCTCCGCCACTCAATCCTCCATCCTCCCCCTGCCTGTGCTGCTCCATCCTCCCCCACCCCACAGCTTTGTCCTCCGTCCTCCTCCCCCCCACCACTCTGTGCTCCATCCTCCCCCACCGCTCCGCTTCCTCTTCTTTCCTTTGTCCACCTCCCCTCGGACACTCCATCCTCTGTCCTCCCCCTGCCTTTGCTGCTCCGGCCTCCCCCACGCCGCCGCTTTGTCCTCCATCCTCCTCTCCCCAGCCACTTTGTGCTCCGTCCTCCCCCTGTCTCCATCCTCCCCCTGCCTGTGCTACTCCGGCTTCCACCACCCCACCACTTCATCCTCTATCCTCCTCTCCCCCACAGCTCTGTGCTCTGGGTTGGGTGCTGCTCTCTAGTGGTTGTGGGTTGTCTGTGAGGGTGTTGTGGTGCAACTGTCCTTCCTCCTACCTGGCTGCAGTTCCCTATGTAGCCTCCTGGTCGCAGGAGACCCCCCATCCTCCCTCCCACACCACTACTGTAATCACCATGTAACACGATCTGAAAAGAGTGAAGATAATAAAGAGAATTCCTGTGACTGGTGGTGAGTATTCAGAAGACACAACAAACACATGGAAAAGTGACATATAAAAATGCGAAAAGAAAAGAGCTGGACAAGTAAAAGGAGGAGGAGGCACATATGTAGGCATGTCATACCCTTCTAAAATCATGTAGAACACAGCGAGGGGACTTCAACAAGAGTCTCCATTTTTTCCAAAACGTTGGGCACAGACACCACTTAAGTGGCATCAATTGCCCTACAGTTGCAAACTTATAATGGTTACTTTCATGAAGCACATTAAAAAATCCACAAGCCTTTAGTCTCCCCATGTTATCTGTAAGATTTGTCACCAAAATCTAAGTAGAGGCCAAAAAATCAATAGTTTGAGTAGTTCATGCATAAACCGTCATATGGATATAAAGTAAAAGTCGCAGTGGGAAGCTCACTGTGCTACAATGCGGCCTAGCAGGTCGGGCGAACCACCAACTGGCCCATCAAGTGCATTCGCTGCCTCTTCATCCTCTGTGACTGTGGGGACAGCAGTCACACATGCTTTTGGACGCAGACCTTCCACCTCTTTACCCACAACAGCCAGTGTGATTGGCAGGTCATCAGTTCTTTTAGAAGGGGAAACACCTGCTGGTGTTGAGCGCTGTCAGACATCGAGAGCACCACCTTTGGATGAAGGCAACATAATATCTCCGCCTGCATCTCCCAGGTGCTGGGAATACTCTACTCAACCCCTTCTCAGCACAGCAGCCAGTCCTCGGTCCCTCAGATGTGGACAAGTAAAAGACCATTTCCTCCTAGCCATGACGAAGCTAAGAGGTTGAATTTCACTATCTGCAAGCTGTTGCCTACAGAAATGCTGCCTTTCCGCCTGGTGGACACAGAGGATTTTCGAGACTTTATGTCCGTCGCAGTGCCCCAGTACCAAATGCCCAGTCACCACTACTTCTCAAAGAAAGCTGTGCCTGCGCTACAGTAGCATGTCGCACACAACATCACCACTTTCTTGAGAAACTCTGTGTGCGACAGGGTGCATTTCACCACAGACACTTGGACGAGTAAGCATGTACAGGGGCGTAACATGTCGATGACTGGGCACTGGGTAGCTATGGTGACAGCAGCAGAAGGAGCTGCTGTCCAAGTCTTGCCGTCCCCACGAGTTGAATAGTAATGGTGATTGGCGTGCACACCTAATGGATGTGGTTGAGGTGCTAGTGTAGGAGGCCCTTGGGTCTCAATGTCATATATAGTTTAAAGAACACTGCACACTCCAAAGTCTTTTCAAGGTGAAGATATGTGTTTATTTTCCTTAGTGCATAAAGACAATTTTGCGATATGGCTGACTTTTCGATCACATCCAGTGATCTTTATCAAAGTATCGCTGTGAAATACAAAAACAGTGGAGTGAATGAATATACAATATATACAAAATGTATATACAAATAAAGTGTTGTGCATAGTCAACACTTAATGCATTACAAAGATCTGTCATATACTTGGAAGTGTGTGGTATAGAGGTTTCCATATGTAATCCATAGAGATGGTAGGAAGGGTTATGAGAGACTTATGAGAGACTATATGTGATTGGAAAAATGGAAATCACATTTATTGATAGTGTCCGATCAGTTTAGAAATAGAGAGATACTAATGGTACCTGTCTTTTTTAGAGTTTGCACCTAGGGGAACATCAGGTCCTGTGGTGGCTAGAGGAGGATTTTTATCCTTTAGTAGTGGTTTCTGTTAAGAAATCACTGATAGTAAATATCAGGGACAGGTTTTCATATGAGTTCAATTAGTGAGGTAGTTACCTTAATAATGCATATGCTAAATATGAATCAGTGGGGAGGTCTATTCAGGTCTGAGCCTGCAGGAATGTCCCATTTCAGAATTATGTCTAGCCCTGTGAGTGGATTTTGTCACTATTAGTGGGGGAATATATATACACAAAGTGTTAGAAAACGGCCTGTAGTATACTTAGCTTTGAGTATTGGTGGTTCAGTGTGCTTGCCTCCCCTTCCGGGCTCTGCCAGCGCTTCCTGCGCCTTGGCTGGGAATGACTGCACAGGGGAGTACGCGCTTCTTTATGCGCCCTAGCCGGTCAGCTGACCGGAAGTGACGCGACTACCTCACTAATTGAACTCATGTGAAAACCTGTCCCTGATATTTACTATCAGTGATTTCTTAACAGAAACCACTATTAAAGGATAAAAATCCTCCTCTAGCCACCACAGGACCTGATGTTCCCCTAGGTGCAAACTCTAAAAAAGGCAGGTACCATTAGTATCTCTCTATTTCTAAACTGATCGGACACTATCAATAAATGTGATTTCCATTTTTCCAATCACATATAGTCTCTCATAAGTCTCTCATAACCCTTCCTACCATCTCTATGGATTACATATGGAAACCTCTATACCACACACTTCCAAGTATATGACAGATCTTTGTAATGCATTAAGTGTTGACTATGCACAACACTTTATTTGTATGTACATTTTGTATATATTGTATATTCATTCACTCCACTGTTTTTGTATTTCACAGCGATACTTTGATAAAGATCACGGGATGTGATCGAAACGTCAGCCATATCGCAAAATTGTCTTTATGCACTAAGGAAAATAAACACATATCTTCACCTTGAAAAGACTTTGGAGTGTGCAGTGTCCCCACGAGTTGTGCATCAATCCTCTGTTTGTAGAAGTTCCTTCACTGCTTCTGCCTCCTCAACCTCGTCTCAGTCCTCCACCTGCACCCAAAGTCTGTCTGGTAATGCCACCCACATTCTAACTGCGCAGATGGAATCCTGCACACCTCCTTACTATGCTGGCAACAGGGCTCAACGGCATCAGGCGGTGTTTACGTTGAAATGTCTGGGAAATGTGAGTCACACAGCTGAGGAGTTGGGGTCAGCTCTGGAGACTGAGTTTCATCAATGATTGTCTCCGCTGAATCTGCAGCCAGGTAAGGCAGTGTGAAACAATGCTGCAATGCTGGGTGAGGCCCTTCGCCGGGGCAATGTGACACACGTGCCTTGTATGGCTCACGTGATTAACCTGGTCTTAGCCCACTATCCTGGCCTAGATGGGCTTCTGCAGAGGGCACGGTCGCTGTGTGCTCACTTCCACCATTCGCATCCCGCAGCTCAATGACTTGCATCTCTACAGAAGTTGTTCGGCCTGCCAGTTCACCGACTGAAATGCGATGTGCCAACACGATGGAATTCAACTCTGCACATGTTGCAGCAACTGTGGCAGCACCGCTGAGCCCTGGTGCAATACGTTATGACGTGTAATCTGGGCCAACGAGATCCAGAGGTGGGGCAAATCACGCTGCTGAAGTGGTGGTCTCAGATCAAGGACCTATGCACCCTTCTGCACAGTTTTGAAATGGTGACGAAGATGTTTAGTGCTGACGATGCCATTATCAGCATGACTATTTCGGTCATTTATATGCTGCAGTACACTTTAAACAGTATTCGGAGTCAGGTGGTGGGACAAGAGGAGGGGGAGGAAGTACAGGAGGAGTCGTATGCAGAAGGGATAACAAGATTTCCAAGGTCCAGACGGTCGGCTGCACCAAGGCGGCAGGAATGGGAGGGTGGGGGAGAGAGATTAACAAGGGCGCATGGTAGCAGCCAAATTGTTGAGGAAGGTGCAGGAGCCGTGGAACAAATGGAGGATGAACTGGCGATGGGCATGGAAGACTCATCAGATGAGGGAGACCTTGATCGTATTTCTGTTGTGCAAGGTTGGGGGAGAGGGCAGAGGAAGGAAGCTTGATTCTTACCTCACCACCACCAACACAACAAGAACTTGGGCCTCCTGGATGCGCAAGACACATGAGTGCCTTCTTGCTGCACTACCTGCAACATGACCCTCGGATTGTCAGAATTCAAAGTAATGCCGACTACTGGGTTGCCACACTCTTAGATCCCCAGTACAAGAGTAAATTTGGTGAAATAATTCCTGCCTTAGAAAGAGATTCACGCATGCAGGAGTATGAGCAGAAGCTGTTACAGAATGTTAGATCTTCTTTTCCACAAAACACCAGTGGTGCACATAGTGAATCTCATAGTTCTAACGTGCCAACCATGGGACTGTCGAGTCATCACTCAAACCGTACCAGTAACACCATATCTGGTGGTAACAGCAAATTTGTGGAATCGTTTCACACATTTTTTAGACCATCCTTTGCAAGGCCGGAGGAGACAAGAAGTCTGACACATAGTCAATGCCTAGAGAGGATGGTTACAGGAGTGAACATCGATGCCATGACAAAAATGGCCTGAGCTCGCAACTCATGCCTTGGAGATCTTGTAGTGCCCCGCAGCTAGCGTTCTCTCTGAACGTGTCTTCAGCGCTACTGGTGGTGTGCTGACAGATAAGCGCACCCGGCTGTGTCCAGTGACAATGTAGACAGACTAACGTTCATCAACTTGGACAAGTCATGTATCCACAAGGACTTTTCTACCCCTGTGTCATCCTGAGTTGGCTCATCCTTTGCAATCTCAAAAAAGGCCTGGCTAGGCAAGGCTTAGAACCTATGGGACCTGAAGAAGAGCCACCACTACTTCTGCTCAGAAGCAGAGTCGTGGTTGAGGATGCAGTTGTTGATGTGTTTCCAGTACTCCGTCTCTGTCCAGGAAGGCACAGCCTAACCTCGTTATCAATAGCATCCTCCTCCACCTCCTCTGCTGCCCTCATCAACTTGCTGTCTGTGGGTTGACAGTAAGTGTGATCTCCAACCTCATCATCACCATGTGTGCTCTCACACCCGTAGTCCTCAGAGCCAACCTGTTCCTGTCCTGACCAAAAAGTCAAAATGTCGTTCAAATCAGGTATCTCAGTCTCATCAGAATCTTCCTCATTGCCTCCACCCACAAGACTTACTTTGGGAATGAGGGTCTACATTATGCTTGCTCAGAACCTTCTTCATCTGGGCCTGGATCCGACTCGCAAAGCTTCTGGGCATCAGTGCAGATCATTTCCTCGTCTGGACTCACAGAAGCTTTGGAGCAGATCTCTGATTCCAAGGCTATAGTATGAGTGAACAGCTCTGCATACTCAACTATTTGTCTTACCCCATTTGTGTTGTTGAAGTTGAGGTGGAGGAGAGCCCACTTGATGAAGTGCTTGCTATCCATTCAAGCGCCTGCTCTTTTTGTGCCTCATCTACAACTGCTAGCGATCGTCGTGTAACTCTTGTCCTTACGAATTGGATTATATCAGATTGTCCACGGAAAAATGTAGACATCTTACTTTGGCTTGAAGATGGTCTTTCTTCAGCAGATGTTACTGTTGCTTTACCACCTACCCCACGGACAAACTTTTTTTTCCCTTCCGACCACGCCTATTCCCCTTTCCACCAGCAGCAGGCATTTTGCCACTCATTTTGTATGTGAACAAATTGGCAACTCTGCAGTTGTTGGCAAAGAAAATTCGTATCGAAATCGAGCAGAGCTGACTGGCCAAGCAGTGCTACTAGGCCCAAACTATTATCTGGGCTAGGTGCAGTTAAAAATTAGTCTGAACTAGACAGGCGGTGTAGCTTGGTTCAAAAGTGGGCTACACCACTCTCTGACACTGCTACTAGCCCAAAAAAATTGTATGGACTAGCTGCAGTAAAAAATTGGCTACTGGATAGACAGGCGGTGTAGCTTACTTTACAACTGGGCTACACCGCTGACTACCAGACACTGCTACTAGCCCAAAAAATTGCCTGGACTAGCTGCAGTAAAATATTGGCTACTGAAGACAAGTGTTGTAGGTTGCTTCACAGCAGTGCTACACTACCTGCCCTAAAGGATTGCCTGACCTAGATTTGGCCAGATGCTGTGAAAAACACTTGCACAGCACTGGCACACACCTCCCTGGCAAAAACTGCTAGGAACAGCTCTAGCCTAGCCCTCAAAAGGGCTGATATTATAAATAGTCCCTACTTCTATGAAGTAGCCCTGAAAAAGGCTGATATTTACAACTAGTCCCTACTCCCTACTTGTCTGAAGTAGCCCTCAAAAGGGCTGAGATTCTAACTAGTCCCTACTCCCTAAACCTATCTGTCTATCTAACTTGATATTCGCTCACTATCTATCTAACTAAAGCGGCCGTCACACGCAACGATATTAAGCCCGATATCGTTTAAGCGATCTCCTTTTTGATCGCTTAAGCGATATCGTTTTGGCATCGTTGCATGTAATCAAGCGATTTTACTATGTAAAATCGCTTGATCGTGACATCGCAGATTTGAGCTCCGGAGCTCAGATCTAGCGATGAACGATGTCACGATCTGCTTCATCGTGGTGTATAACACCACGATGAACGATCTCCCAGCAGCAGAGCCTATGCTGGGAGATGGTTACTATGGTACACGTCGGGTTACTAAGCGCCGCGCGGCGCCTAGTAACCCGATGTGTACCATAGTAACCAGCGAGATCGCGGCTCCACATCGCTGGTGAGTCTGTCTGTGTGACATCTCACCAGCGATGTGAGCGATATTGTAAGCGATCGCGCGTGCAGGTGATCGCTTACAATATCGCTGGCGATATCTGTGTGTGTGACGGCCGCTTAAGACTTTATAGCGCCCACAGCAGCAGTAACGGTGCCTGACTGACACACAAATGCAGCACTGGGGAAAATGGCCAGATGTTATAGGGCAAGGACATGTAACATACACAGCCAATGACGCATTCCCTTGCTTTGTGTGCAAAAAATGCACTTTGCTTTGTGTGTGTGTCATTGGCTGACAGCCTGCACCGTCCCACTGTATATGCAGGTAGGAGAAAAAAATGGAGACTGACATTATTTCTGCAGCACTGATCTTAACTCCGCACCCCCCCCATACATACACTATACACTGAAACTGGATATTAGGGTTAGGGTTAAGCTTTTGGTGATCGAAGCGTTATCGAACATAACCTCAAACTGCTGAATTTTAAGCAAATTGTTTGCATTTGTCGAATGACTCGAACACCGCCCAAAACAGCTCGAATTTGAGATTGGCGCACATTTTGAATCGAACATCGCTCATCTCCCATGAGAACTGAACTCCTTATTCAAATATTTTTATTAGGCGGCCGTCACACGGTTCAATATCACTAGCGATATTGTTAGCGATCACGTGCACGCACGATCGCTAACAATATTGCTCACATCGCTGGTGAGCTGTCACACAGGCAGACTCACCAGCGATGTGGACCAGCGAGATCGCTGGTAACTATGGTACACATCGGGTTACTAGGTGCCGCGCGGCGCTTAGTAACCCGACGTTTACTATAGATACCATCTCCCAGCATAGGCTCTGCCGCTGGGAGATCGTTCATCGTGGTGTCACACACCACGATGAGGCAGATTGATCAAGCGATTATCGCTTGATATGAGCTCCGGCTCACCAATCTGTGATGTAACGATCAAGCGACTTTACATTGTAAAATCGCTTGATTACACGCAGCGATGCACAAACGATATCGCTTAAGCGATCAAAAAGCAGATCACTTAAGCGATATCGTGCATTATATTGATGCGTGTGACAGCCGCCTTAGGCAGTAATAAGAATAATATGCAAGTCCTACATAAGTAAGATTACAAATTTTTAGTTTTTTTTTTAAAAAAAAAAGGATTGTAAAACAAATACAGACAGTAAATAATTTTAAAAAAATACGGAGAGGAAACAAACTATGTACAGTGACATGGTGGTCAACCAAAACAAAGAGAAATTTATAAAAGTATGAGAAATATGGTCCAAATCTGCATACGGAAAGAGAACTGAGTGTTAGCCAATACATTTTTAAAACAAAAGAAAAATTCTATCCATAAATACACATGCCATCTTATTTGAATTTCAGAGATGGTGCAAACTGATGTGCCCAAGAGGATCATTATAACATTTATTTATGATTATAGCTAACTAGCTGTGAGCCCGATGCAAATGCATCGGGATTCTAGAACGTGGCAATATTATTTGCATTAATAGCTTTATTATTACCATTAATAGCATAATTATTAGCATTAACAGCTTATTATTAGCATTAATAGCATTATTGACAGCAATAATAGTACTATTAATAGTATTGTTATTAGTATTAATAGCATTATTACCATAAATAGCATTAATAATAGCGTTAATAGCATTATTATGAGGAGTAATAGCATTATTAGCATTAATAAAATTATTAATAGCATTAATAGAATTAAAAATAGCATTAATAGCATTATTAATAGGATTAATAGCATGATTATTAGAATTAATAGCATTAATAGCATGAATAGCATTAATAGCATTATTAATAACATTAATACCATTATTAATAGCATTAATAGCCTAAATAATAGAATTAATAGTATAAATAATCGCATTAATAGCATGAGTATTAGCATAAAGAGCATTAATAGCAATATTATTAGCATTAATAGAATTTTGAATAGCATAAATAGCATGATTATCAGCCTTAATAGCATTATTAATAGCGTTAATATGATTATTATTAGCATTATTAGCATTAATAGTAGCATTAATAGCATAATTATTAGCATTAATAGCATTATTATTAGCAGTAATAGCATTATTATTAGCATTAATAGCATTATTAATAGCATTAATAGCATTAATAATACAATTAATAGCATTAATATTAGCATTAATAGCATTAATAGTATTATTAATAGCATGAATAACATTATTAATAGCATTAATAGCATTATTAATAGCATTAATAGCATAAATAATAGAATTAATAGCATAAATAATTGCATTAATAGCATTACTATTAGCATAAAGAGCATTAATAGCAATATTATTAGCATTAATAGCATTTTGAATAGCATAAATAGCATGATTAATAGCGTTAATATGATTATTATTAGCATTATTAGCATTAATAGTAGCATTAATAGCATAATTATTAGCATTAATAGCATTATTATTAGCAGTAATAGCATTATTATTAGCATTAATAGCATTATTAATAGCATTAATAGCATTAATAATACAATTAATAGCATTAATATTAGCATTAATAGCATTAATAGTATTATTAATAGCATTAATAGCATTAATATTACCATTAATAGGATAATTATTAGCATTAATAGCATTATTATTAGCATTAATAGCATTAATAATAGAATTAATAGCAATATTATTTGCATTATTAGCATTATTATTACCATTAATAGCGTAATTATTAGTATTAATAGCATAATTATTAGCATTAATAGCATTAATAATAGAATTAAGAGCAATATTATTTGCATTAATAGCATTATTATTACCATTAATACCATAATTATTAGCATTAATAGCATTAATAATAGCATTAATAGCAATATAATTTGCATTAATAGCATTAATATTACCATTAAGAGGATAATTATTAGCATTAATAGCATTATTATTAGCATTAATAGCATTAATAATAGAATTAATAGCAATATTATTAGCATTAATAGCATAATTATTAGCATTAATAACATAAATATTAGCATTAATAGCATAATTATTAGCATTAATAGCATTATTATTAGCATTAATAGCATAATTATTAGCATTAATAGCATTATTATTAGCAGTAATATCATTATTATTAGCATTTTTTTTTTTTTCTTATTTTTTATGTTATTATGTATAATTTTTTATTTATTTTTTTATTATTTTTTAATTATTTTTTTTATTATTAAATTAATTTATTATTTGTTATTTTAAGTGAGCCTGAGCCTGAGACACAGTTCTCCTTCAGGTCCGCTCAAAGGGCTCATATTATTAGCTTTTTTTTTTTTTTTATTATTATTTTTTATTTATTTTTTTATTATTTTTTAATTATTTTTTTAATTATTTTTTAAATATTATTTAATTATTTTTTTTATTATTAAATTTATTAGTTATTTTAAGTGAGCCTGAGGCTGAGACACAGTTCTCCTTCAGGTCCGCTGAAAGGGGTGATATTATTAGCATTTTTTTTTTTTTATTATTATTATTATTTGTTTTTTATTTTTTAATTATTTTTTAATTATTTTTTAAATATTATTTAATTATTTTTTTTATTATTAAATTTATTAGTTATTTTAAGTGAGCCTGAGGCTGAGACACAGTTCTCCTTCAGGTCCGCTGAAAGGGCTCATATTATTAGCTTTTTTTTTTTTTTTTATTATTATTTTTTATTTATTTTTTTATTATTTTTTAATTATTTTTTTATTATTTTTTAAATATTATTTAATTATTTTTTTTATTATTAAATGTATTAGTTATTTTAAGTGAGCCTGAGGCTGAGACACAGTTCTCCTTCAGGTCCGCTGAAAGGGCTCATATTATTAGCTTTTTTTTATTATTATTATTTTTTATTTATTTTTTATTATTTTTTAATTATTTTTTTATTATTTTTTAAATATTATTTAATTATTTTTTTAATTATTAAATTTATTAGTTATTTTAAGTGAGCCTGAGGCTGAGACACAGTTCTCCTTCAGGTCCGCTGAAAGGGGTGATATTATTAGCATTTTTTTTTTTATTATTATTATTTTTTATTTATTTTTTTATTATTTTTTAATTATTTTTTTATTATTTTTTAAATATTATTTAATTATTTTTTTTATTATTAAATTTATTAGTTATTTTAAGTGAGCCTGAGGCTGAGACACAGTTCTCCTTCAGGTCCGCTGAAAGGGCTCATATTATTAGGTTTTTTTTTTTTATTATTATTTTTTATTTATTTTTTTATTATTTTTTTATTATTTTTTTAGAATTTTTTAAAATATTATTTAATTATTTTTTTTATTATTAAATTTATTAGTTATTTTAAGTGAGCCTGAGGCTGAGACACAGTTCTCCTTCAGGTCCGCTGAAAGGGCTCATATTATTAGGTTTTTTTTTTTTTTATTATTATTTTTTATTTGTTTTTTTATTATTTTTTCATTATTTTTTTAATATTATTTAATTATTTTTTTTATTATTAAATTTATTAGTTATTTTAAGTGAGCCTGAGGCTGAGACACAGTTCTCCTTCAGGTCCGCTGAAAGGGCTCATATTATTAGGTTTTTTTTTTTTTATTATTATTATTATTTTTTATTTATTTTTTTATTATTTTTTTATTATTTTTTTATTATTTTTTAAATATTATTTAATTATTTTTTTTATTATTAAATTTATTATTTATTTTAAGTGAGCCTGAGGCTGAGACACAGTTCTCCTTCAGGTCCGCTGAAAGGGCTCATCTTATTAGCCTTTATTTTTTTTTTTTATTATTATTTTTTATTGAATTATTTATTATTTTTAATTAATTTTTTTATTATTTTGTAATTATTTTTTAAATATTTTTTTTATTATTAAATTTATTATTTATTTTAAGTGAGCCTGAGGCTGAGACACAGTTCTCCCTCAGGTCCGCTGAAAGGGCTCATCTTATTAGCATTAATTTGTTTTTTTTATTATTATTTTTTATAGAATTATTTATTATTTTTTATTTATTTTTATTTATTTTTTAATTATTTTTTAATTATTTTTTAATTATTATTTTTATTATTAAATTTATTTGTTGAGGCGCTCTTCTGATTGGTCGGTGTGTACTGCCCTCAGCCAATCAGAAGAGCCCGTCATTTCCCATTGACATACATTAGCGGTGTGTCGGCGATTTTATGGCCGGCCACCTGGTTCTATTTGTCGGCCCTAAAATCGCGGACACACCGCTAATGCATGTCTTTGGGCAGTCAGCCCGATTTCTGATTGGTCGCTCTCTGCTGACGCCGACCAATCAGAATTCGAGCTCACTGGCCATTGACATGCATTAGCGGTGTGTCCCCGATTTTAGGGCCGACAAATAGAACCAGGTGGGCGGCCATAAAATCGCCGACACATCGCTAATGTATGTCAATGGGAAATGACGGGCTCTTCTGATTGGCTGAGGGCAGTAGACAGCGACCAATCAGAAGAGCGGCGCACATGTCATTGAGATAGAATGGTGGATTTTTCGTTCATTCTATCTTAATGAGAAGTGAAGAGGATGTCGGAGCTGGAAGTTGGCGGAAAGAAGACAGAAGACCCCCGGGGCCGGACGAAGAGGCGGAGATGGCGGAAAGAAGAGAGAAGACCCCCGGGGCCGGAGGAAGAGGACTCCTGGCCGGACGGAGGAGTTGTGGATCGGACGGACGATCAGATGACTAAGAAGGCATGTAAGTGATCGACGGGGGCGTTAGGTTAGGGGACGGCGGGGACTTCGGGTGTAGGGCCTTAGGTGTTAGCGACAGCGGCGGGGGTAAGCGGCGGGAGCTTAGGAGGCGGCGGGGCTTAGGGGATAGGGGCTTAGGTGCGGCGGGGCTTAGGGGGTAGGGGCTTAGGTGCGGCGGGTCGGGGCTTAGGTGCGGCGGGGCTTAGGTGCGGCGGGGCTTTTAGGTGCGGCGGGGCTTTTAGGTGCGGCGGGGCTTAGGGGATAGGGGCTTAGATGCGGCGGGGCTTAGGGGGTAGGGGCTTAGGTGCGGCGGTCGGGGCTTAGGTGCAGCGGGGCTTAGGGTGTAGGGGCTTAGGTGCGGCGGGGCTTAGGGGGTAGGGGCTTAGGTGCGGCGGGTCGGGGCTTAGGTGCGGCGGGCTTAGGGGGTAGGGGCTTAGGTGCGGCGGCTCGGGGCTTAGGTGCAGCGGGGCTTAGGGGGTAGGGGCTTAGGTGCGGCGGGTCGGGGCTTAGGTGCGGCGGGGCTTAGGGGGTAGGGGCTTAGGTGCGGCGGGGCTTAGGGGGTAGGGGCTTAGGTGCGGCAGGGCTTTTAGGTGCGGCGGGGCTTAGGGGGTAGGGGCTTAGGTGCGGCGGGGCTTTTAGGTGCGGCGGGGCTTAGGGGATAGGGGCTTAGGTGCGGCGGGGCTTAGGGGGTAGGGGCTTAGGTGCGGCGGGGCTTAGGGGGTAGGGGCTTAGGTGCGGCGGGTCGGGGCTTAGGTGCGGCGGGGCTTAGGGGGTAGGGGCTTAGGTGCAGCGGGGCTTTTAGGTGCGGCGGGGCTTAGGGGGTAGGGGCTTAGGGGCGGCGGAGTTAGGGGGTAGGGGCTTAGGTGCGGGGTGGCTGTGCGGACATGGGGTGGCTGTGCGGACATGGGGGGGCTGTGCGGACATGGGGGGGCTGTGCAGACATGGGGGGTCTGTGCGGACATTGATGGGGGTGGTTTTGTTGCGGGGTGGCTGTGCGGACATGGGGGTGGGTGTGCGGATATTGGTGGGGCTGTGCGGACATGGGGGGGCTGTGTGGACATGGGGGGGCTGTGCGGACATGGGAGGGCTGTGTGGACATTGGTGGGGGTGGTTTTGTTGCGGGGTGGGTGTGCGGACATGGGGGTGGCTGTGCGGACATGGGGGGGCTGTGTGGACATGGGGGGGGCTGTGCGGAGATGGGGGGGCTGTGCAGACATGGGGGGGCTGTGCGGACATTGGTGGGGGTGGTTTTGTTGCGGGGTGGCTGTGCGGACATGGGGGTGGGTGTGCGGATATTGGGGGGGCTGTGCGGACATGGGTGGGCCGTGTGGACATGGGGGGGCTGTGCGGACATGGGGGGCTGTGCGGACATTGGTGGGTGTGGTTTTGTTGCGGGGTGGGTGTGCGGACATGGGGGGGCTGTGCGGACATGGGGGGGGCTGTGCGGAGATGGGGGGCCTGTGTAGACATGGAGGGGGCTGTGCGGACATTGGGGTGGGAGTTGTGGTTAGCGGGGAGCGGAGGCGGCTGTGGCGCCTCCGCTCCATGGTCCCCGGGGAGCGATTTGCGGCTCAGGCAGCGACTCGCAATGGCCTCGCGGCCATTGCTCGCGCTACCTGAGCGGTAACTCGCTAACGTTGTGGCCGAGCCTCTGGTTCGATTTTCGGCCAGCGACTCGCAATGGCCCCTCCAGGGCCACGGAACCGTTCCATGGCCATTACTGACACATTCCCCCTGTGAACAGTCAGCAGGGATCGGTCCCGAGTAACCCACGGCCCTGAAGGCGATGCACTCGCCACATCGTTGGTGTGTCGTTCACGATATCTAGATGTGTGACATCTCACCAAAAAGATGTCCTAATGACTGTACTCCCGTGAGATCATTGGTGATATCTTAGAGAGTTTATCGGATCAGAAATCATGACCAACAGGTCATCAGCAAAAAGGGACGTTTTATGTTATCTCCCACCGATTGGCACACCTCGAATATCTATTTCAGTTTTAATTTTTTCAATGAATGGTTCAAGGAAAAAATTAAATAAGATCTGCGATAATGGACAGCCTTGACGTGTGCCATTAGATAGAGAGAACGGACTGGAGACAATGTTGTTGGCAATAACCTTGCTGTGGGTGATGAATATAAGGCATGTATATTGTTTAAAAGAGAACTGAATTCCTGACCCAATGGATTCCCTTTATAAATCCAAAGGGAGTTTTTAGCTTTTCAGCCACCCTGGATTTCCAGAGAGACTCACTGATACTCACTGAAATTGAAGCATGCATGCGTCCGGGTTCACCTTGGGTGAACTCGCATCATTCAGTCTCCCTACAAGAGCAAATCAGGTGGATGATAAGAGTCCATGGTAGAAACACCTCCTGTATCGAAAACAGTGAGAGGCATGGATTATAATGTTGACAAAAATAATGCGTTTTCCACCTCTGACACTTACAAAACCTTCTAGGAGAGCGATCCAACACCCCTTATTTCATTACCGCAAATGTTCCTAATAGAATACAGACTTTGAATAACAACCAAACTTTTTGAATCCATGAAGTAAGCACACTTCAACCGGACTTGTTGAATGAGCTTATGGATTTTTTTCATTAAGAAAATGTGTTTGTGTGGGATCCTTCATAAAATACGATTGGTAACTCTCCATAATGTTTTCTCATCTATTGCGCTAATAAAATAAGGGGTGTTGGATTGCTCTTCTAGGGGGTTTGTAAATGTCCACATTATAATCCATGCCTTTCACTGTTTTTGATGCAGGAGGTGCTCTCCTCCATGCACTCCTGTCATGCACCTGATTTGCTTTTGTCGCAAGGCTGGATGATGCAAGTTCACCTAAGGTAAACCCAGGCACATGCACGCTTTAATTTCAGTTAGTATCAGTGAGTCTCCCTGGAAATCCTAAATGGCTGAAAAGCTAAAAATTTGTTACTATTTGCTATTCGCATGAATAGTATGGTGTTCGGGTTACTCGTTATTTTGCGAGCATTTGTGTACTCACCTTGCTATATTCGGATGTCCCGCGCTGTACTTTGTGCAAAAAAGGTTGGGGACCCCTGGTTTAGACAATGAACCGGCAGCGAAAGTCAGGATCGTCAGGAATGGGCTCTGAGCTAGCCGGTCTTTCAACTGGAGGAACTCAGTTTCACATGCAGATCCAGAAGAGGTTACAGGCATACATTTTGGTTGTGATGTCAGTGAGGGGTTGTGCTACTGTACTATAATTGGGGATAAACTTTCAATAATAATTTACGGTTCCTAAGAACGCGCGGACCTGTTTTTGGTTGATAGGGTGGGGACACAGGGTAATAGCTTCTACTTTTACAGGCTCTGGACGAATGCACCCACTTCCCCCCTAATGTTTCAGGTACAGCACCTCAGCCATCCCCATTTGGCATTTGTCAGGTCGATTGGTGAGCTGGGCTTTGGCTACACTCTGTACCACCTGGGACACATGTAGAAAATGCTATTCCCAGGTGTCTCTGAAGATAGCAATGTCATCCAAATAGGCCTGGGCATATCCCTGACATCCCTCTAGTAAAAGGTCCACCATCCCCTGGAAGGTAACCAGGGCATTTTTCATCCCAAAAGGCATGCTGGTGAACTCATATAGGCCAAAAGGGGTTATGAAGGCCGATTTCTCTTGAGCCTCTTTTGGGAGTGGGATCTGCCAGTATCCCTTGCTCAGATCGAGGGTAGATATGAACCGAGATCCCCCTAACCTGTCTAGTAGTTCATCCACCCGGGTCATGAGGTAGGCCTCTGTAACTGTGACCTCATTGAGTCGTCTATAGTCTACACAGAAGCGAGTACTCTTGTCCTTTTTGGGCACCAACACAACACTGGCAGCCCATGGGCTATGAGAAGGAACTACGACTTCCATATTTAACATGTCATCCACCTCGGCCTTTATTATTGCCAACACAGGAGGTGTCACCAGGTAGGTGGGTTTTTCTGAGTGGAATGGCTGTCCCTATGTTGACATGATGCTGGACCAGGGGTGTTCGACCAGGCCAAATCATGATAATTTTCCGTTTATGCCTTAGGTGTGCTGGCCGTTGTACCATTACCCGTTTTTCTATCTGTGCTTCACATTTTGTATGATGGTGACCCATTCTATTTGATTTGGTTGATTCATAAGGACCCACAGGGAGATCCTACTGAATATGTTGCGTCTAGATTGTCCCGTAACGAAACTATCATGAAGTCTCAAGCCTTGATGTTAAGAGATTGGACTGTATGCTTGTTGATAAACATCTTCTGTTTAGGTCTGATTTGATATTAACACACATACAAATCAGTTGATATATCTCTTCTTAATGATATAATACATAATATGTTTAGGGTTAGAGATATCCAGACGCAATGTAGGGTAAAAATGTGGTAATTGGTCCTATTTCCTGTAGGGGCTAATGTGCCTGGGATATACTATGGTTTGCTAGGTGTTTACAGGGTTAATGATTTACCTTCCTCTATGTGGAGCTTAATTGCGGGGTTACTAGGCAATGCTTGCAGCATTCCCCGGGCATGCGCTGTGAGTGTTGTGGTGTTCAGCGCCGCCAGTCATTGCCGGGGTGATGGCACGAATGCGTGCTTGCATCATGTGGGGAGAACGCCTCATATAGCGGCGGCAGGTGTCTTTTTAGCCATCGATTATGGGACACATTTAAGGGGCATGAGAAGGACATTTGCCATGCCTTCTGATGAAGCCGCATCTCGCGGTGAAACACGTTGAGGGTGAGGTCTGTGGGTCCAACAGGGTGTACTGCAATCTCCACCTAAGTGACTGTCAAAATGTCTCAAGGTATGGTCTCTTACTGTTATAGTTTTATGCTATACATTTTGCCAGCATGATTTGTTAATGTGTACCTTGGGCGGTGTATAAGTTTAGAGGAAGCAATTTTGCCCAGGATATGATGGATATGTGCACAGCAGTAACTATTATTATAGTGAGAGATCCCATTAACAGGAATAGGGGTGGTAGAAAAATAACAATGGTATTTTGAACCCTCAAAACACAGTGATAAATTCTTTTGTCGATTGCCACAGCATTGTCTATAGGCATTGATAAGTGTTATCACAGTATAAACTCTGCTACTCTCATTTAGAGAGCATTGCCATCAAGGATCTAGCACTTTAGATATTTTTGCAGATAGTCCTTGAAATTTCATGCAGTCACAACTTACAAAGTTCCACAGTTGTCTCTTGTATTCCTCAGCTGTGGTTTGCCACGACTAGTTAATTGCTTGTCACTTTGGTGTATATGTGGCACCCTGTTGCTACAGGTAACCATAGACTCACCTACAGCACGGATGGGTTTCCACAGTGGGTACACAGACACGAACAACACCTACCACCCCAGCACAGTAGGGGAAGCTAAACTTGCTGCTCTTAGGCAAGATCCACTATAAATACTGGTGCTGAGGCGGAGTTAATTAGAGTGTGCAGACACTAGAAGAGCTGTGAAGACGTTCTTGTGGTCGGTGCCGCACTAGGCCCGTGCCAGTGACCCTGAACAGCCTTCAGAGTAGTCGTGCAGGGCCCAAGAGTGGGGTCGGAAGGCAAGGAGAACGTAGAAAGAACCAATTGGGGACCGAGAAGCCATCTTTAGATTAACTCCAGCAAGCACCCCAGACACCGGAGTCCGAGTCTGCCAGAGAGCACCGGTTTACCGTGGAGACTTCAGTCTCCTGGGTATCTCTGCAGTCACCAACAAGGAAGCCAGGCACTGTAAAGAGAGTAACAGCGACAGTCCATCGTTGGTCTCCCAACAACAGCACAGGTGATAGGAGAGCAGAGGAGGCCAGCCTAGTTTCACATGGGGCAGGGGCTTCACACACACGGGGAAACAGACAAGGAGGTCTTATACCCACTCACTGTGGAGATCCTGAAGTGCTTCTTGTCCACCCGACAGTACACCGGACTCTTACCTGCGATACCATCGGTAAAGGTAAAGAAACAACTTACAGTGTGTGTATCAATTCCTCAACCATTGCGCCTGCCATCCACAGAGACTGTCCTGTTACCGAACAGCCCGACCAAATCCCTGCTCCATCCCTCATCATCACTACCAAACTCCCCAGGGATCCAGCTCCACCTGTTGGGAGCTTCAATACCTAGCTGCCCATCCATCATTCCTGGAGGCCCCACACAGCGCTGGTGCAGTCACCAGAAAGCACAGGTGGCGTCACGACGAACTATAACTATTCCCATTTCATTTTCCCCTTTTTTTAAAGCTGACCACCAGGGCCACAGGTCTGGGCCGGCCACCAGTAACATCCCAACCGCAGCTGAGGGCCCAGATAACCGAGTCCACATAACCCTGGGGCGCGTCATATAAACTTTCTGTAATTTGTGTACTCTTTTGTACTTCACAATAAATGGTATTTGCATTTGATAAATAGTCTGGATCTTTTTACCTACCGCTCTTTACCTCCTGATCCAGGTGAGGAGGCAGTTGTGTTGGAGGTGGGTATATTTAGGTTTTGTAGTTGCTGATCCAGCAGGATATTTCAGTCCCATTTTAGGTTATAATCAAATCATGAACAGAGGTTCATAAGTTCCGAACAAGTCTGATAACTGTCGCTTCTGTGATGGACGAAGCCATTTCCCCAGTGAGACATCCTTTACCCCCATTTCCCTTTTGGCATCTACTAATATATATGGGATCTGGTCCATATCTGGGTTATCTAAATCGGGAAAAGAAACTGCTAAGTTGGTGACCTATTTTTCCTCATAAGCTTTCAGCCTGTTGACATGGTACACGAATATCGTCTCGAGCCAAGGCCACGGTGTAGTCAGTATTACCACATTTCCTGGTAATGGTAAATGGGCCCACCCACACGGCTTGCAGCTTGTTTTTGCGTACCAGTACTAGTACTAGGACCTTCTGTCCACAGGTTAATTCTCAGAGATGGGCAGTGCAGTTGTAACATCGTTTTTGCCTTTCCTGAACTACTTCTAAATTCTCGTGGGCTAAAGCCATGATGTGCCTCATCCTTTCCCTAAACTTTTGAACATAGTTCAGGATGGGAACCTCTTCTGTGGGGAAGGTGCTCTCCCAACTCTCTCGTACCAACTCTAGGGGCCCTCATAGTTTTTGGCCGTACAACAATTTGAACGGGGAGAATCCAGTAGAGTCTTGTGGCACCTCCCTATAAGCGAAGAGGAGCTGACGTAGGTTTTTCTCCCAGTGTCCCCCCTCGTACTCTACATAATGACTAATGAGCTGTTTAAGTGTGGCACCCCAGAGTCCGGTTGCCACTATGGCCTTGCATCCCTCGGGGGGTAGGGTCATGCTTGGAAGCAAGATAGGGTATCCACACCAGGTAAGCCCACAGCACACAACACCTCCTGACTCCAGAGCAGAAGAAGGAGCTCTGAAACCCGATTTCAAGGGAGCTCCCCTATAAATTCTAGCCTGGGGGTGGGGTTAGGCAGCTCAGTTCCTAGGAGGACTGTGAAGACATCGTGCGGACTAGAGGAGTGTCAGGCTCGTCCGAGGATACTCACTAGCCAGTGTGAGGGACCCGTAGGAGAGGGTCTGAGGAGGGAGAAGACTAGGCCTGAGGAGAGGAGCCAGTTACTCGGTTCACCCCAGAGTGGAGCCCCAGAACCAGACACTGGAGTCCGAGGTTGTGAGGGTGCTCTAAGCCCAGCAGCCAAAACCGGAGGGCTGTAGATTCCAAGTCTCCGGGCCACCAATGCATCTGGAGGCACAGCAGCGTGAAGAGCTCAGGGTCACTGGCCAGAGGAGAGACACCTGGAAACAGCAAGAGAAAAGGGTCGCAGCTTAGCTACAGGTAGCCAGGACCAGCAGAGAAAAGCGCAGCAGGGAGACCTCAGAACTCGCCAGGTGAGGAGATCCATAATTTGCTTCCAATCCACCCAAATTCCCTACAAAACCTGTGGATTGGGCCCTGGCTCCTACCGCTATAGTAAAGGTAAAGGAAACAACACCTGTGTGTCTGTTGATTATTTGACGCCCTGAGTCTTGCACCTCAACAGCCTGCCACCACCATAGAATTTACCGGTTGCCCCAGGGAGACGCTCCACCCGTGGGGAGCGATATCACTACAGCTGCCCATCCATTGTCCATGGAGATCCTGCAGCACAGCCCCGGCTTCAATATCAGGATGCCACGGGTCGCATCATGACACCTATTCCCTAAATCCTATCCCCCTGAACTTTTCAAAGACTGATACCCAGGGTCACGGAGATGGGTCTCGACCCCTGTGACTCCCTCGGAAGCACCAAAGCCCATTTTCGAGTGCTCCATGGCCCAGTGGCCAGTGAGTTACTTGGCGTCACTAACAGGATCTAGTGCCCGATGCCCACGGGTACTTTGTGTTATTGACTTTATTGAACTGTGAACTGTCGACATTGTTGTCCCTAGTGGCGAGCGGAAAGGAGGAGTGTGCCATCGTGGACGGAACCATAGAAAGGGCGCAAAGAGAAGCACCGCTCTGCCCTCTTACGTCAGCCAGTGCGACACAGGAAACCCGGCGCTGGAAACTCCCTGCATGCTTAACTCCCCGCCTGAGGAGTGGCAGACTGATCAGCTGAAAAAGACCGAGAACCTGGCTGCAGTTCATTAGGTGGGAGAAATGTCTGATCCCCAAGACGTGGCCGCAGCCCAAGCTGATGATGCAGCCATAGCACCCACAACAGCGCCAGTCATGCCATTCTCAATGCTGTATATCCCAGGAGCGACCTGGCTGACGCAGTTCTCACGGGTAGCAGACACCCTGAATGATTTTAAGGAGAGAATGACAAGTTTGTTCGGAGTATATTCTATGACTGAGGACCAGTGAGTGACCATGTTAATGGGACAGTTGACTGGTGCGGCCCAGCGTGAAATAAAGTCCTGGCTAGATACCGACAAACAAACTGTTAAACAAATCTTTTTCGTGTTAAAAGAAACCTTTGATACCCGTACCGCAGCAGAAATTAAAATGAGGTTTTAGGGGTGTAAACAACGGGTGCAGGACGATATACGGGACTATGCCTTAAACCTCCAAAAGGCGCTGAGGGCCATGAAACAGATTTATCCCGACAGCATACGTGATGAAAACAAGCTGTTGACCGAGCAGTTTATTGAAGGGCTCCAGTCTCACGCTCAAAGGACTCGGCTGTGAATATTGACCCTGTAAAACCCTGACCTGAACTTTACCCAATTTAGAGATCAGGCAATCTGCATGCTGCGAGAACCTGCAGTTAGCAGCACAGCACCCGCCTAGTGACTGGCTCTCACGTACCACCTGGAGGTGGCGCCCTCTACTGTAACCACCATGGGAGTCAGTGCTCAGACCTTAGCAACTGTTGCCCCTGATGCCTTACAACTGCAAGTACAGCAGCTGACCAAGGGGATGACTGAGCTAGCCTAAGCTGTCCAGTTCATACAAGGATCCAAACCCTCAGAGAAGATACAATTGGCCTCCAGCCTGGATGACGTCCCATGGATGCGCCAAAGGAGGAATCCGATGACCAAGAGGATGAGCCAGCGAACGCTACAATTGCACAGGACAACCCATCTGCCGCAGCTGCAATGAGGTTGGCCACATTGCAAGGTTTTGCACTTTAAATGAGTAACCCCTGGGGCAGCGGGCCACCCCCCAAGGAGTGAGGCAGCCTAGCCCACAGAACTGGCGCGACAGGTATTTGGGATGACGACCGGTCCTGTCTATCGTGCTGGATGGCATATCCATGAACGCTTTATTGGACACCGGTTTGCAGGTGACAATGATGCCTTATATTCTTTACAAATGGTACTGGGCTAATGCAGACATTACCTGTCACCCAGATGATAGTTTTACAATATATGCTGCAGATGGTTTGCCTTTGCCACAGGTGGGATTTAAAGAAGTAACCATTAAGGTGGGGTGTGTAGAACTAACCGCTCAGGGTATGGTGATTGTTAATGTAGACATTCGAGAAAATAACTCAATGCTTACTCTAGGCACTAATGTGATTGAGAATTGTATAGGGGAGACTATTGTTTTATTACAACTGGTTCCCAAAACTGCCAACCTCAGGCAGCAGCGAATACTGCAAAAAGAAATAAGGGCCCTGATACAGAGGCAGCAGGTGGAGCTGTCTGGTGGAGAAGTCGGCAGTGTAAGAGTAAGTGACCCGGTCCCCATTGCAATACTCCCGAAAAGTGAAATGTTAATCTGGTGTAGGGCATTAATAGGCCTTAGAGGGCAAGATTACCAAGACTTGGTGGAGCCCGTGTAATCAGACAGTAGGCCCACTGTCCTGACAGCCAGGGGGGTAATCGATGTCTGCAAGGGGAGAGTACCTGTACGTGTCATAAACTTTCGGGAGGAAGAGGTCAAACTGCCTAGGTATGCTACCATTTCTAAACTGTACACTTTCAATAACAACGCCATCATGGCAGTGGAGCCCATGGATCGATCGGACCAGGCGGAGGACAATGGCTCTGAGGTGAAGCTGGAGGACTGGTGTCAGAAGCAACATGTAGGCACTGACTCCACCCCTTCGCACCAAAAGCAAGGAGTTTACCGGGTAGTTCAGGAATATGAACGAGTCTTTACTAAGCATCCTTTAGACTTTGGGCAGGTAAAAGGGGTACAACATCACATCCCCACAGGAGAGATACGGGCCTGTACTGCCAGCTCAAAACAAAGTGCCAAAGAGATGTTACGGGAAATGAAGGAGGCTGGGGTGATCAGAGACAGTTGTAGCCCCTGGGCAGCTCCACTAGTCCTGGTAAAGAAAAAAGATGGTACAATGAGAATGTGTGTAGATTACAGGCAGATTAATCGCATAACACATAGGGATGCTTACCCATTACCCAGAATTGGAGAGTCATTAGCTGCATTGAGAACTGCTAACTATTTTTCCACCTTAGTTGGTATTGGCAGGTTCCTGTGGCAGAAGGGGACAGAGAGAAGACTGTGATTACAACACCGATGGGCTTCTGTGAGTTTAACTGCATGCTGTTTGGACTCTGTAATGCACCGGGAACGTTCCAGAGGTTTATAAAGTGTTGCTTGGGGCACAGAAACTTTGAAACCGTGCGACTGTACCTAGATGACATCATAGTCTACTCAAAGACGTATGAAGACCACTTGAAGCACCTGGTCGAGTTATTTGAGGCATTATCCAAGTTTGGTATGAAGGTTAAGCCGTCCAAGTGCCACTTACTGAAGCCTAATGTACAGTACCTTGGACATGTGGTCAGCACTGAAGGTATAGCACCAGTCCCTGACAAGGGCATGGTAATCAGGGTCTGGCTGAGGTCTACTACCATCAAAGAGGGTACGGCAGTTCCAGGGGCTTGTATGCTACTACCAGAGATTCATCATGGGCTTCACGAAGATGGCAGTGTCTTTGCAAGACCTCCTGGTATGCCAGTCCAAGAAGGTCAAGAACCCGAGTCCATTGTTTGAATTGGGCAGCAGATAAGACTCTTTCAACCAGCTGAAATGGGCCCTGACAGGGAATGAGATCCTGGCCTACCCTGACTATGGCCAGCCGTTTGTGTGTTACATAGATGCGCGCAATGTGGGATTGGGAGTTATGTTATCCCAGGTGCAGAGAGGCAAAGAGAGAGTGATTGCCTATGCTAGCAGGACGCTCCGTCCTACAGAAAGGAACCCTGACAACTATAGATCGTTCAAGCTTGAGTTCCGGTGATCTGGGCAGCAACTGAAAATTTTAAGCATTCCCTGGCTTCAGCAAAATGTATAATCTATACTGAAAATAATCCACTGACCCATCTAGAAACTGTAAAGTTGGCTGCACTGGAGCAGAGATGGATGGCCTGGTTGTCCAATCACAACTTCACCATAAAGTACCGGGCAGGGCATAAGAATGCCAATGCTGATGTGCTGTCAAGAATGCCCCACTTGCCAGATGAGAGAGATGACCTGGAGGAGCTGGAAGAAGTAGACATACCAGCTTTTCACCACAGCAAAGTGTCTCGGTGTTCCCATGAGGTGAGAAACAGACGGCCTGTCATGCAAGAGGCTACATTCAATCCGTTACCCCACCATGGTTGGGCAGAGGCGCAAGACAGCAACCCAGCCATCTTCTTTGTCAAGGAGCTACTGAAGCAGGCTGATTCACGCCTCATTCCAGATGTTCCACAACAAGCACAACAGTTGTGGAAACAGAAGAGCAAGTTGTTCACATATCAAGGTAAGCTGTGCAGCCGACACATCAGTGCACAAACACATGAATTGGTGTGACAAATAGTGATGCCGAAGAGAAATGTCCAGATGGTCCTGCAAGCGTACCACAATGGAGCAGGGCACTTTGGGTGGAAGAAGCTGGAGGTGCTGTTACGTGAAAGATTCTACTGGGTTGGCATGAGGAAAGCCATCGGGACATGGTGTAGAAACTGTGGCC
The DNA here is from genome assembly GCA_033576535.1 of Allobates femoralis. Classification (NCBI taxonomy): domain Eukaryota; kingdom Metazoa; phylum Chordata; class Amphibia; order Anura; family Aromobatidae; genus Allobates; species Allobates femoralis. The sequence continues at coordinate 17,820,281 of JARQOC010000007.1, forward strand.
CGTGCAACCTGAGAAGGAAGGATCATGACAGTCAGAGAGCTCCTTTACAGCCTATTTTCACCAAGCAGTCGCTTGAACTGTTAGTCTTAGACCATGTGAAGTTGACCCCGAGCCAGTCAGGCTATGTGTACGTCCTCACCATTGTAGATCACTATTCACATTTCTTGGTCGTAGTGCCGGTGAAAGCCCTGACAGCGAGGACTGCGACAGGAGCCTTCCAAGCACATTTCTGCAGACCCCATGTGTCAAGCTGGGTGTGGGGAGACACCCAGCGCTGGACAATGATAGGGGGGGGAAGAGACCCTGATGCTAAGGGCAAAAGGAGAGATGGTGACCCCCTAGATAAACTAGCACTGGCACTTGGCTCCCCTAACCTCCCTATACAGTTTCCACAACTGTCACCGCCAGGATACCTATTCCCTGACTGACCCTGAACTGCTACTAAATAATGATCAGAGCGAGTGAATGAAGGGCCCCAGGGCAGTGGGATACTCGGAACCGGGTGATAATGTCTCTGGGAAGTCACAGGGGCTGATGCCCGGGCTTCCGTGACCCTTGGTTCAGCTTAAAAAGGTGGGTTTCTGGCTTGGTTAAGGAAGGGGATTGTGGAATGGGAAAGTTTCATGATGCCACCCGTGGTGTGTGGCTATAGTAGGCCACCGCTGCTGCAGAACCTCCAGGGAGATGAACGGGCAGCTTGGATGGAGTGGCACTCCAGGGGTAGAGCAGCTTCCCTAGGGCAGTGACAGTAGTGTAGAGTGTAAGGTGCGGGACGACAGGCTCAAGCAATACTCATGCAAAGGGAAGAACAGCGCCTCACAAGCTGGTAGCTCAAAACTTCAAAACTTTATTCCATCCACCACAGCACAACGTTTCGGTTAAAGAACCTTCTTCAAGTGCATACATTACACAGATATACCATATGTTTTATAGTAAAAAACTCCACCCCCACTAACAAGCAACCAATCAATGGGGAGTGAAAGATAAACAAAGTTAAAAATCACCTAATCACGGTTTACATAGGTTTTAATGTTAATCCAAACGCCGGTTTGGATTAACATAAATTTACATGAAATTTATGTAAACCGACCGGCGGTTTACACATCTAAACCAACCCTAACCCGGCCATTGTGCACATACCCTTAAAAATCACCTAATCACCAGACATAGATCGACTACCAATACAACAACATAATGGGGGCATATATGTAAGCAGGAACGCACATACAGTTTACCCATCGTCCCATTAATAGTCCAGTATTCTCGATTGCCAGTGATAACGGAGTACAGCCAATCACCTCCAGGCATCGCCCGTCGTCATAGTGACTCTCCGTCACATTGATCTTCCACCTATCGGGACCGCGCACTTCCGGGATATTCTTGCGCATGCGCCGGTGTCCGTCATCTATTGGATAGTCCTCCTGTCATTCTACAGGGAGAGCTCCTGACATGTTCCGGATGTCGGTGTCGGAGCAAAATACGTAATTCCGGCGCGAGCTTACAAAATACACACAAAGTGGCAGCACATATTACATCATCCTATATCACAATAGATTACTTAACCCATAAGCGAAAACCCGGTTATCTGCCCATTGGAATACTGTATTACATAGCCGATTAGCACAAGGAAATCCTAATATGATAAAGTTGTTAAAGGGACAGTGCATACCTCTAAGAGAGCATTTTAAATATAGTCAAGGCCAGCAACGTATAATTAATCATCCTATATCAAAATAGGCAATATCCAGAATACTATAGTACATAGCCCATCCATATAGAGAAACCCTTTTGTAATTAAATCATTAAAGGGACAGTACATAGCTCCTAACGAGGGCACAGATAGAATCATTTTCATATACACATATATGGGGGGAAAAACACTTGCAAAAAGCCATATATAGATATATACAGTGTTAAACTACCCACACATACCCATATACACATATTTATTCAGAGTTTAGGTACCAATGCACATCGATACTCTGGATCACTAATGTACCCATATATAATACCAGGGACCACCTCAGAGTGCCAAGTGGTAATAATAACAAATCCTAACATGGATAACAACCCACTTAGATACTGAAGTGGACCATTTCATTTTATACTTGATATGTAATCACCCTCATCGCTATACATTACCAGACGATGCCCTCGTACAGAATCCCTTTCCACTTAATAGAGGTTTAATACAATTATCCAACAACAATTGCCATCCATTAAAGATTGATAGTCTTCCATCTAAATAAATCAAAAGTGATGTTTAAAAACAAAATTTAAAACCATTATTACATGATGATAAGGAAGGAGAAAAAAAATCAACAGGAACCAAGTAGACATCCCCGCTGGTCGTAATCTACGTTCATGCCTTTTGGGGACAAGGTATCCAACTCAAATATCCATTTTAATTCTTTCATCTTTAATTGAGCCACACGGTTTCCACCTCTTCTTAGGGGAGGTACATCGTCTATAACCCTAAATCTGAGTTGGTTGACCGTGTGACCCATTGCATGAAAATGTCTAGGTACCGGCAGATCAGTCAAACTCGTTCGGATAGTGCTTTTGTGCTTCCCTATGCCGGCTTTTACCTCCATAGTCGTCTCCCCTACATAGAGCAGACCACATGGGCAACAGATTGTATAGATAACAAAATCACTGTTACACGTATATCTCCTTCATATACAAGGGACACTGGAGACTTTATCTGTTCCTTGGCAGAGATTACAGTCAGCGACACGACCTGACTTGTGTCATTTGACGTTGTGTCGCTGTACACATCAATCGAACATACAAGAGGATTACACGCTGTTGATGTGACGCTCGCCGCCTCTGACATGTCGCCAAGCTGTACACTGTTCGCCCTGGCGCTGTTGGAGTTTGTCCTCAGGAGAAATTATTTTCTCTTTGGGGACGATTACTATCTGCAGCGCCGGGGGACAGCCATGGGGTCAAATGTGGCCCCAACTTATGCTAACATCTATAGGGCTGTCCTCGAGGGCGAACATGTGTACAGTTCTCCTTATTGGCGCCATGTCAGGGGCTGGCGACGTTACATCGATGACATCTTCTTTGTATGGGAGGGGAGTAGAGAGGAGTTGGATAGTTTTTTGAACTATCTTAACAATATACACCCTGGTCTGGGTTTTACTATGACATGCTCGCTTGATGATATGCAATTTTTGGACACTTTAGTCTATAAGGATGATGGGGTATTAAAAACTGATCTCCTTATTAAGAGCACTGATAGAAATAGCACATTGCATTTTTCAAGTGAACATCCCAGAAAAATGGTGGAGTCACTCCCTTGGAGCCAGATGTTGCGAGTACGTAGGATTGTTGCTGATGACACCAAAATTGATAGCCGATTACAGGACATGACTAATAGATTTTTGAAAAGAGGGTACCTAAAGAGTGATTTGGTACGGTTCAAAACAAAAGCGTTGAAAATTGAGCAAAAGGAATTGCTGAATCCAAAATTGAAAACGACTCCTCCTAAGAGAATTCCCATTGTGATCACATATTGCAAGTCCAGTAGGAAAATTATGGATATTGTTAAAAAACATTGGCCTTTGCTTATGAAGGGACATGCCGAAGTTGAGGAGTTCAAATTGTTCCCTCTAATATCTTATAGGAGGGGACATAGTTTGAAAGACGACTTGGTCCATGCAGACATTGGTAGCACAAAAAGAGATATCCAAAGAACTTTTGCACCACCCAGTTTGGGAAATTTTCCCTGTCTGGGGTGTGCATGTTGTGGTAACTTTTTAAAGGGCCGGCACTTTAGTCATCCACGTTCGGGGAAAAGATATGAAATCAAAAGGAGATATACGTGTAACAGTGATTTTGTTATCTATACAATCTGTTGCCCATGTGGTCTGCTCTATGTAGGGGAGACGACTATGGAGGTAAAAGCCCGCATAGGGAAGCACAAAAGCACTATCCGAACGGGTTTGACTGATCTGCCGGTACCTAGACATTTTCATGCAAGGGGTCACACGGTCAACCAACTCAGATTTAGGGTTATAGACGATGTGCCTCCCCTAAGAAGAGGTGAAAACCGTGTGGCTCAATTAAAGATGAAAGAATTAAAATGGATATTTGAGTTGGATACCTTGTCCCCAAAAGGCATGAACGTAGATTACGACCAGCGGGGATGTCTACTTGGTCCCTGTTGATTTTTTTTCTCCTTCCTTATCATCATGTAATAATGGTTTTAAATTTTGTTTTTAAACATCACTTTTGATTTATTTAGATGGAAGACTATCAATCTTTAATGGATGGCAATCGTTGTTGGATAATAGTATTAAACCTCTATTAAGTGGAAAGGGATTCTGTACGAGGGCATCGTCTGGTAATGTATAGTGATGAGGGTGATTACATATCAAGTATAAAATGAAATGGTCCACTTCAGTATCTAAGTGGGTTGTTATCCATGTTAGGATTTGTTATTATTACCACTTGGCACTCTGAGGTGGTCCCTGGTATTATATATGGGTACATTAGTGATCCAGAGTATCGATGTGCATTGGTACCTAAACTCTGAATAAATATGTGTATATGGGTATGTGTGGGTAGTTTAACACTGTATATATCTATATATGGCTTTTTGCAAGTGTTTTCCCCCCCATATATGTGTATATGAAAATGATTAGGAGCTATGTACTGTCCCTTTAATGATTTAATTACAAAAGGGTTTCTCTATATGGATGGGCTATGTACTATAGTATTCTGGATATTGCCTATTTTGATATAGGATGATTAATTATACGTTGCTGGCCTTGACTATATTTAAAATGCTCTCTTAGAGGTATGCACTGTCCCTTTAACAACTTTATCATATTAGGATTTCCTTGTAATAATCGGCTATGTAATACAGTATTCCAATGGGCAGATAACTGGGTTTTCGCTTATGGGTTAAGTAATCTATTGTGATATAGGATGATGTAATATGTGCTGCCACTTTGTGTGTATTTTGTAAGCTCGCGCCGGAATTACATATTTTGCTCCGACACCGACATCCGGAACATGTCAGGAGCTCTCCCTGTAGAATGACAGAAGGACTATCCAATAAATGACGGACGCCGGCGCATGCGCAAGAATATCCCGGAAGTGCGCGGTCCCGATAGGAGGAAGATCAATGTGATGGAGAGTCACTATGACGACGGGCGATGCCTGGAGGTGATTGGCTGTACTCCGTTATCACTGGCAATCGAGAATACTGGACTATTTATGGGACGATGGGTAAACTGTATGTGCGTTCCTGCTTACATATATGCCCCCATTATGTTGTTGTATTGGTAGTCGATCTATGTCTGGTGATTAGGTGATTTTTAAGGGTATGTGCACACTGGCCGGGTTAGGGTTGGTTTAGATGTGTAAACCGCCGGTCGGTTTACATAAATTTCATGTAAATTTATGTTAATCCAAACCGGCGTTTGGATTAACATTAAAACCTATGTAAACCGACACCCGGTGTCCACACACCGGCGGTTTACACATGCTCATCCGTTGCTAACCCGCTAGGTTCCCAGCGGGTTAGCAACGAATGAGCATGTTCTATAAACCGGCCGGTTCTGTAGCGGCTGCAAGCAGAATCATGTGCTGCTTCCAGCCGCTGCAGCACCGCCGCCGCTAACCCGCCCGGCACCCGCCCGGCACCCGCCGCACATACCCGCCAGGATGCCGGTGGACGGCTCCGGAGCTTCCTGGCGGGTCCGCCCAGCCGCCGACCAACCCGCCCACAAGTGTGCACTTACCCTAACTTTGTTTATCTTTCACTCCCCATTGATTGGTTGCTTGCTAGTGGGGGTGGAGTTTTTTACTATAAAACACATGGTGTATCTGTGTAATGTATGCACTTGAAGAAGGTTCTTTAACCGAAACGTTGTGCTGTGGTGGATGGAATAAAGTTTTGAAGTTTTGAGCTACCAGCTTGTGCGGCGCTGTTCTTCCCTTTGCATGAGTGTTGTCGTTGCCGGGTGGATCTCCCTGGTCCTGGACGTGCGCCCAAATGTGAGGAACCCAAAGGATTCCCTTTCCATGAGGTGCTGTGGATAATCCTCTTTGTGTATATAGGCTCAAGCAATAAGCAGACTCAAGGTTTTGTTGATCACTTTGTCCTTTACTGACAGCAACAGTTATGAGCAGCTGTCCACGGGGTCCTTGCTGAGAGCAACTTGGGATCTTTCTCACCTGGCCGGTTCTTTGGGCTCCCTCACTGCGCTCTTTGTGTTGGCTCCTGCCACTGCATCAGCTAAGCTGCCGGCCCTGTCTCTTCCTGCGAAGTGCCGGTATGACAGGCCATTCGAGTCCCTTCTAACCCTTGTCTTGGGTATCTCTTCCTGAACTCTCTCCATTGCTGTGTCATCAGGCACGGTGTGGCTGGGGCATATGGAATTCCTCACCTATCGGTATTAACTGCTGGGACGTTAGATCCTGCACAGTCTCGGACTCAGTGTCCATTCTCTATGCCTTCCTCTGGGTTGAGTACAGGATCACTCACCCTCCCAGGTGTGTTCCTGCGACTCTCTTCAGACCCTAGCATTAGGCCTGGAGCCAAGTTAACGATCCTGAGATGAGCTGAGGAGCTACTAGTCCACCAGGATGTCTTCCTCAGTCCCTCCTTGAACTGAACTATGTGGCACCTGAGATGAGCTTAGCACAGCTCTTTTACTTCTAGGTCCTCTTCACAGTCCTCCTAGGAACTGCACTGACTGGCTCCTGCCTAGATCAGAATTTATAGGGGAGCTCACCCTGAACCCGGGTTTGGTCTTCCCCTTTGCCCTGGAGGCAGAAGGTAGTGTGAGTGCGTGTGTGTTGCCTGATGAGAAGACCCGTTTGTTGCTCTCAGTGTGAAACCACCACCCGGGGGCAAAGATGACACAGTGGCACTTAGACCCTGGGGTGCCACATGAACACTAGTAAGCCCGGCTACCAATTAAAGATAAACACAAGGGAAACAAACAAAGAGAGAAGGGAAGAAACACTTAGCTTGAGAACATCCACACAGCAATTCAACAAAATTTGCCACATTCCCCCTGTGTGAAAGACAGTACTCCGGGACTGTGACAACTTTTCAAAAACTAAACACAAAGAATCAATGACAATTGAATGGGTAGAGAGCCTTAAAATGCAAATATTTACAAAAACCAAGTAAATGTAAAAATGCAAAAGTTCAAAAAGCAGTCACTCCGGTAATTAGTCCTTCCACCTTTGGCTGCTCATTATTTACAAGAATGTCTTTACCACAACCAGTCCAATGGTATTACAGTCCATGTTTAATTAAAAGTAAAGTTCAAGACTATGTAAAAGTTCTTATAGGAAATTCTCTGCAGGTCCGGTGCTTAACAATTGCAAGGTTACACGTATTTATAAAACAAACATTTTCCTAAGGGTGTCTCAGCTTAGGAGTCCGGGTTGCTACCTTCCACCCCCAGGAACTTTCTTTTCCTAAGTTAATGTGCTTGGGGGTTAGTCCAGTTCCTCCACCCTTCTGTACACTATTCTTTCTGGTCAACTATGTACACATCTTAACATATATACATTTTCTAATCTTGGTAACGGGATGGTATTTCACCTTTGGTACTATGCTGTGATCTCCTAAGCTCTGGAGTGTCTACTGCAGGTGTACTCAACACTAAGTTATGTGTGTAGGCGTATCTTGCAGGCATCTCGGTTTCTGAGTGAGATATGGATCTGACAGCAGAACTGGCATGTTCACTGGGAGCAGGAATCTGTTCTTCCTGTGCTTTCTCCACTGGTGCCACTTCTGTTTCTTGGGACTTCTTGCTGTTTCACTTCAGGTGTTATGGGAATGCTAACATTGGTATGATGACTGCTTCATTGTAGTTTGTCCACGTCTTTGGAAAGTCTCCCAATACGTTATGGAACACATCTTCTTTCTTCAGAGGTGGGGCAGTTACAGGAACTGGGATTTCTGGTGTCTTCAAGGTTTCAGGACACAACTTTAGGTGGTCTCTTGATACTGCTGATGTGGTTTTCCCATCGTCCTTGCTAACCAGACTTTTGTGTTATCAAAGTTGGGTGGTAAGACGGTGTAGGGTGTTGTTTCCCATTGATCATCCAGTTTATGAGTATGTCTTTTTCTATTTATAACTTGCTCACCAAGTTGTAAAGGAGTTGCAGGAGCATGCAGATTGTAAGTTCTTTCTTGTCTCTCTCTGGCTTGTTGGAGACTACTTTCTACGCACTGTTGCACTTGGCGATACTTCTGTTGGCGAATAGTATCCCAATTGGTTGCTGGTACTTCAACATCTGACTTTAAGATTCCCATATCCAAATCCATTGGCAGGTTACCAGGTCTTGCTCTCATAAGATATGCTGGGGTGCAATTAGTAAAACTCACCGGGACATGGTTGTACAAGTCTACCAGGTCAGGTAACTTTTCTGGCCATAAGTTCCTTTCCGCTACTGGTAAACTCTTCAGTAGGTCAATAACTATGTGGTTCATATTTTCACATGAGCCGTTTGTTTGCGGATGGTAAGGTGTTATGCGGATCGTCTTGCAACCATACATGTTACAGAATTCTTGAAACACCTCTGCTTCAAACGCTGGACCTTGATCTGTTAGAACCTGCTCTGGGTAGCCACGAGGCCTACAGAAGTGGGTTTGAAATACCTTAGCGCTGTTCTGGCTGTAAGATCCTTTACGTGCACCACCACTAGGAAACGGGAATAGTGGTCCACTATGGTCAAGGCATAAATATAGCCGAATCTGCTTGGTGTTAATTTGACATTGTTAAGGGCTACCAATTCAATTGGTTGTTTGGTGACAATGGATTGGAGTGGAGCTCTCTGACTTTCTTGATCTTTTCTTCTTAGGTTGCATGGACCACAGTTTCTACACCAATCTTCAATTGATCTTCTCATTCCAACCCTATAGAATCTTTCTCTCAGCAGAACTTCCAATTTCTTCCATCCAAAATGCCCTGCGCCATCATGATAGGCTTCCACCATCTTGACATCTCCTTTTGGTACGATGATGTGCCAAACCAATTTGTGAGTTCTCGGGTTCATATACCTTCTACACACTTTACCTTCATACAGGAACAATTTGCCTCTCTCCTTCCACAGCTGTTGAGCTTCAGATGGGGTATCTGGACCAGGGTACGCACCCTCCTGCATTAGTAGCTTCGTGACTAACTTCATAGCTGGGTCACTGTCCAGTGTTTCAGCCCATCCATGATGTGGTAATGGGTTTAAGGTGGCTTTCTGATGTTGATGGTACACACCTGTTCTGTACTGTGTTGCCTTAGGGTGGTAAAAGGCCGGTAATTCTATTTCTTCCAGCTCTTCCGGATTCTCTTCCACGTCCTTCAGGGGCGGCATCCAGAATAAGCCATCAACATTGACGATTTTGCGGACTGCTCATACTTGATGGTAAAATCATAATCAGACAGCTGGGCCATCCATCGCTGCTCCAGCGCACCGTGCTTTGCGGAGTCCAGGTGGGTAAGCAGGTTTTTATCAGTAAAAATGGTACATTTTGCTGCAGCCAGATAGTGTTTATAGCGTTCTGTAACAGCCGAGACTACTGCCAATAGTTCCAACTTGAATGAGCTATAGTTCTCGTGATTTCTTTACGTAGGACGGAGCTTCCTGCTTGAAAAGGCTATATCTCTCTTTACCTCCTTGCACTTGGGACAGCACCGCTCCCAATCCCACATTGCTGGTAAAGAGAGATGCATAAAGTGCATGTACACTAATGCCAGAAGCCTCACCAACAAAATGGAGGAATTAGAATTGATTTTGTTGGAAAATAATTATGACATGGTGGGGATTTCGGAGACTTGGCTGGACGAGAGCCATGACTGGGCTGTTAATTTACAGGGCTATTGTCTGTTCAGAAATGACCGCACAAATAGGCGAGGAGGAGGTGTATGTTTATACGTAAAATCATCCTTAAAACCCATCCTGCGTGATAATATAGGTCAATCTAATGGAAATGTAGAGTCCCTGTGGGTGGAGATAAGGGGAGGGGGAAAAAATAATAAATTACTGATAGGGGTTTGTTATAAGTCCCCAACAATAATGGAAGTGGAGGAGAATATCCTCATAAAGCAAATAGATGAAGCAGCGACTCAGGGAGAAGTCATTATTATGGGGGACTTCAACTACCCTGAAATACATTGGGGATCAGAAACCTGCAGTTCCAGCAAGGGTAATACGTTTTTGAAAACTGTGAGAGACAATTACCTTTCACAACTGGTTCAGGACCCAACAAGAAGGGGGGCACTGCTGGACCTAATATTAACCAACAGGCCAGACTGCATATCAAATATACGGGTTGGAGGTCACTTGGGTAATAGTGATCATAACTTAATAAGATTTCAAGTATCCTTTACTAAGACGTGTAGTAGAGGGGCTACAAGGACACTAAACTTCAGGAAGGCAAATTTCCAACGGTTGAGAGATGATCTCAGTGCAATAAACTGGGATGATGTCCTGAGGCATAAAAGTACACAACACAAATGGGCGATGTTTATTAGCATCCTGAATAGGACCTGTGCACAATATATACCCTATGGGAATAAGCATGCTAGAAATAGGAGGAAACCACTATGGCTAAATAAAGCGGTAAGAGGTGCAATATGTGACAAAAAGAAAGCATTTAGGGAATTAAAGCAAGTAGGTAGTGATGAGGCATTAAATAAATACAGAAAATTAAATAACATTTGTAAAAAGCAAATCAAGGCAGCAAAGATTGAGACAGAGAGACTCATTGCCAGAGAAAGTAAAAAGAATCCCAAAATATTTTTTAACTACATAAATAGTAAGAAACTAAAAATTGATGGTGTTGGCCCCTTTAAAAATAGTCTGGGTGAAATGGTGGATGAAGATGAGGAAAAAGCCAATATGCTAAATGACTTTTTTTCAACAGTATTTACACAAGAAAATCCTATGACAGACAATATGATCAGTGATAACAAAAATTCTCAATTAAATGTCACCTGATTAACCCAAGAGGAAGTACGGCATCGTCTAAAAATCAGTAAAATTGACAAATCCCCGGGCCCGGATGGGATACACCCCAGAGTGCTGCAGGAATTAAGTACTGTCATAGATAGACCATTATTTTTAATATTTAAAGATTCCATAATAACAGGGTCTGTACCACAGGACTGGCGTATAGCAAATGTGCTGCCAATATTCAAAAAGGGGACAAAAACTGAACTTGGAAATTATAGGCCAGTAAGCTTAACCTCTACTGTGGGTAAAATCCTAGAGGGTTTTCTAAGAGATGCTATACTGGAGTATCTGAAGAAAAATAACCTCATGACCCATTATCAACATGGTTTTACGAGGGACCGTTCCTGTCAAACTAATCTAATAAGCTTCTATGAAGAAGTAAGTTCTGGACTGGACCAAGGAAATGCAGTGGATGTGGTGTATATGGACTTTTCAAAAGCTTTTGATACGGTGCCACACAAAAGGTTGATACATAAAATGAGGGCAATGGGGATAGGGGAAAATATGTGTAAGTGGGTTAAGAACTGGCTTAGTGATAGGAAACAAAGGGTGGTTATTAATGGAACACACTCAGAATGGGTCACAATTAACAGTGGGGTACCACAGGGGTCAGTGTTGGGCCCGCTTCTATTTAATATATTTATTAATGACCTTGTAGGGGGCATACAGAGTAGAATCTCAATATTTGCGGATGACCCTAAACTCTGCAGGGTAATCAATACAGAGGAGGACAATTTTATATTACAGGAGGATTTATGTAAACTAGAAGCTTGGGCTGCTAAATGGCAAATGAGCTTTAATGGGGATAAATGTAAAGTCATGCACTTGGGCAGAGGAAACAAAAGGTATAATTATGTGCTTAATTGTAAAACACTGGGCAAAACTGTCACTGAAAAAGACCTGGGTGTATGGGTTGATGACAAACTCACATTTAGTGGCCAGTGTCAGACAGCTTCTGCAAAGGCAAATAAAATAATGGGATGCATTAAAAGATGCATAGATGCTCATGAGGAGAACATAATTTTACCTCTATACAAGTCACTAGTGCGACCACACTTAGAATACTGTGTACAATTCTGGTCTCTGGTGTATAAGAAAGACATAGCTGAACTAGAGCGGGTCCAGAGAAGAGCGACAAAAGTCATTAGAGGACTAAGGGGTCTGCAATACCAAGACAGGTTATTAAGCTTGGGGTTATTTAGCTTGGAAAAACGAAGGCTTAGGGGTGATCTCATAATAATGTATAAATATATGAGGGGACAGTACAGAGACCTTTCTAATGATCTCTTTACTCTTAGGCCTGAGACTGGGACAAGGGGGCATCCTCTACGTCTGGAGGAAAGAAGGTTTAATCATAATCACAGACGCGGATTCTTTACTGTAAGAGCAGTGAGACTATGGAACTCTCTGCCACATGCTGTTGTAATGAGTGAGTCACTACTAACATTTAAGAAGGGCCTGGATGCCTTTCTTGAAAACTATAATATTACCAATTATACATACTAGATTCTTTGATAGGGCGTTGATCCAGGGAATTAGTCTGATTGCCGTACCTGGAGTCAGGAATGAATTTTTTCCCCCAATGTGGACCTTAGTGTTGCCACATGGGGTTTTTTTGCCTTCCTCTGGATCAACATGTTAGGCTATGGGTTGAACTAGATGGACTTAAAGTCTTCCTTCAACCTTAAAAACTATGTTACTATGTTACTATGTTACTATCTGTATACAGGATGAATGGCTGGTGTCAGCCCAATCGCACTTGATTCCTCCCAGCTCCCAAGTCTCGAGCCGCCCTACTGTGTCTGGGGTAACAGACATGGTGTTAGGTCTCCTGGCATCTCTCCCCAGCTCTCCCGGGTCGGTATCCTCTGCCCCTCTGCCGACCGGGTATCCAGCGTCCAGGCGTACTGTGTCTCGGAGCCGTTGCCGGGTTCCCTTCCTGCCAACTGACCACCGGGCTCACACATGAGCACATTACAATGGTCGTGTTCATGTGACCAATCAGCGGTGCACTAGGTGCACTCCTACTGTGTGACTCTAGGGGCCGGCACGGTCCAACCTGAAACTCCCCTTGACCAATAGCTGCTCTTCCTCTTTTATATCAGGCCATCTCCACTGATGGGAGGTGCCTGATTATTAAGTCAGTTTGCTTCTGCCTTGCTGACTGTTGGACAGGTGTTCCTTGTACTCTGTTTCCTGGAACCCTTGCTGTGCTCTTCCCCAGTAGCACTATTCCTGTTCTTCCAGCCTTGTACTCTGTTTCCTGGAACCCTTGCTGTGCTCTTCCCCGGTAGCACCATCCCTGTTCTCCTAGCTTTGTACCCTGTTATCCCGGTATCCTTAGCTGTGCCGTAGCATAGGCTAACCTTACAAGCTGCCCCCTGGTACTAGCAGCTGTGGTATTTAGACCCCCTGGGTTTGCCCTTGACAATCCCTGTATAGGGGTTGGGTAAACTAGGACCAGCTCACCCAGGGGAGTTCAGTACCACGGCCCAGTGGGTCCACTCTAGAGCGCCTTCCCCCGGAATCGTGACACATGGTTGAGTCTGCAGTCACACAATAGCCTGACAATCAGAGGTCTTCTCCAAAGCTGCAGTGAGTCCAGACGAGTTAATGATCTGCCCTGATGCCCAGAAGCTTTGTGAGTCAGATCCAGCCCCAGATGAAGAAGGTTCTGACCTTCATGTAGACCCTCATTCCTTAACAGTAACTACTCTTACTGAACACAAGGAGGATGATGCTGATGAGACTTAGATACCGTATTAGATTGACAAATTAAGTTTTCAGTCAAGGCAGGTAGAGGTTGTTTCTGAGGACAAGGGGTGTGAGAACACAGAAGATGATGATGAGGTTGGAGATCCCACTTACTGTCATCCCACAGTCAGCCAGTTAATCACTAACAAAATTCTTAGATCCATTATCTTAAGTTTGTCACTAGCCGCATAATCTCACCTTGCTAGTAAACCAAAGATTTACGTCAATTTCAACTCAACACTTGGGTTTATAAATACATATAAGTTTTTATTATTAAATTGATCAAGTCACACAAAAATAAAACCATCCCCTAAAACAACTCCAAGACAGTGTGGTTACAGTTCTATATTTATATTTACAGGCTTATATACCGTAACAGTACAATAAAAAATGTCAGCATAAGATAGTTTTAAAATTTACATTGGATCATATACCTCCCTTCTCCCTATTATGTCCTTACTTGAGTGCAGGGATACAGAATGTACATTGTAAAGAGATATCCCATACCCATCCTATTGCACATCTACCCATATCAAGATTGTCTGCATACCGCACCACACTGCCCAGCACCTCAACGTTTCGCTCACTGCTTCGTCAGGAGGCACTGGGACAGTGTAGTGATCACCCTTTTATGCCGGTATCCATTACCTGAACCTTCTGCAGCTGCTTAATGGCGCACGCATGTCTGCGCCTACCCGCATCCTCCCGCCCCCGGCATTCCAGAAGTGACTACCGCGCATGCGTTCGCACGGCACACTCAATTGGACGCCAAGATCACGGGGGAGGCGGGGATGCACCAGACATCGTGCGCACACAGCCCACAGCTCCCGCACCATATTAAGTGTGGGCAACTTACCCACTTACTCTATAGTACCCTTATACACTTGGTCAGACTCACAATTTCTTATTATATTATTGCACATATACCCAAAAAGGCACCTTTACACGCTGCTACAGAAGGTTAGAAACAACCGGGTGTTTCACGTGCACGAGCACGTACCAACGGTTGCAAACGGTACCCTATACCACCTTTACACGCTGCTACAAAGTGCCCTACAGAAGGTTTAATCTATCTCAGGAGGCACCGCCAGGTGCCACAAGTTACCTTCTGTAGAGCACCGTCCCTCATTTACACGCCGCTACAGAGGGTAATATGGGAGGACTTGGGGCAGCAGGGACAACACATAGGCGTGCTAGAGTTGTGGATTACGAGACGCTCGTACGATGATTGGACAACGCTATAGCATCATGATTGGCCAGCCAGCGCAGGAAGGCTGGCTAATACATGATGCTATCGCAATTGTGTAGTGTGACTGGTCAGCTCCTTAAATATGCCGTCCTATGCATCGACAACCAATCGTAATGCAGGAGCTTCCACCAATGATTGCTGAAGGGGGGCGGTTTCCCGGAGGCTGTGTCACGCCCCAGGGAGTTAACTAGGTGACGAAAAAACCTTACCGTACCTTATTTAGACACCGCTACCATCGGGTTGAAATCAACCTGTTTTACAGCACTGCTCTGAAACAGGTGCCGAAAGTGACGGGTGGCAACAACCTAGTTTACACGCCGCTACCTTGGGTTGATTTGACGGTGCAAGATATATTTGTCTCTGAAACCCGGTTGTTTTCAACCTTCTGTAGCGGCGTGTAAAGGGACCACAAGAGGTTTTTTTACCTCCTCACTATAATCTGTATGCACATACGCTTTCAGCACCCTCTGCCAAGATATATATAACATTGTGTCCAACAGCCTCTCCTCATTATTATCATACATATAGATAGTCACATAATTTACAACTGTATATCCATAGAAGCTATGGGCATCATAACAAATGCATCCTCCTGACGAAACGGTGACATGGTTCTTGGGCAGTGCAGATCATCAGACTCCATTTGATGTTTTAACATGGTGCATCGATTCTACACAATTATTTCTTTTGCAGGCAGATATTGGACTAGCTACATCACAAAGTGAAAACTTACATTTAAAATCAGTGACCACCCATTAAAAGAACAATGAGATGCTAGGCGTAGCAGATCAGCGGGCTTCTCCCCAAATCATTTTTTCATTTACCGTATATAACATTTAAATCTAGGTTCATACAGCGTCTACCTAATCCCTGATCTCAGTTTAAAAAAGGCTTGAATGAAATAGCATCATTCCAGCCTCCTGGCTTGATGGTCTCCAACATGGTAATCCATTTCACCTCTTTCTGAGCAAGAACCCATTTTACATTTCCACCCCTCACCCCCATATGTACTTTATCAATCCCCCTAAACTTTAGTAATCGCCAGTTACAGTTGTGCACCTCTCTGAAGTGTTTCGGGATGTTTTTTAGGGCAGCTATTTCTTCACTGGTGATAGACTCCACTGCCTTCCTGATATCCCTCAGATGTTCTAAGACTCTCATCCTGAATTCACGGGACGTCAACCCCACATATATCAGTTGGCATGGACATTTTGCCCAATAAATCACCCCAGTCGTGCGGCAATTTATTGAGTGTACAATTTTGAAATTTGTGCATGCCCCACAATCCCCACAGGGGAAAGTCCCCCATCTTGCACCCCTACCACCTCCTAGGAAGGTGGATGGAGGCGGCACATATAAACTACGAACTACCAAATCCTTCAAATTTTTAGACCTACGGGGAGTGATTCCAGGATACTTAGAAAGTACTCCTGTCAAATCTCTATCCATATGAAGAATTGGCCAGTACCGTTTTACCACCTCTGTCATCTCCCTCCATTCTGAATGATATGGTGTGATCAGTCTTTTTTTGCACAGGTTTCAATAGATCGTCACGTGTTGTTCCTTTCGCTCTTTCGTATCCTTTCTCTATTGGACCCATCCTATAATGATGAGACAGAGAGCGATTTCTTAGTTTCTTAGCCTCCTCTTCAAACAACTCATCTGTGGAGCATATCCTCCTGGCTCACAGAAACTGACCTGTAGGGATTGATCTTATCACTTGCGCCGGGTGAGAGGATCTTGCACTGAGGACTGAATTCACCACTGTGTTTTTCCGAAATATATTCGAAGAAATTGACCCATCACCTTCTCTCCTCACTCTGACATCCAGGAAATCTATAGAATCAGTGCTGTAAACATAGGTGAGTTTTATGTTAAGTCTGTTTCCATTTAACGACACCATGAATGCTTCCAAATCCTTCAGACCCCCCTGCCACACCAGAAAGATGTCATCGATAAACCTGACCCACATTGGCACTGAGCATGCCATATTTTCTGGAAAATCAATAGACCACTCCCAGAGCCCCAGGAAAAGGTTTGCATATGAGGGCGCACATGACGCCCCCATAGCGGTACCCCTCTCCTGGAAATAGAAGCGGTCTTTAAATACAAAGTAATTGTGGGTCAGGATGAATCACACCAGTGTGACACGGAGGTCCCTCAGGTCACTCCCAAGATCAGTTGTTCTCAAAAAGAACTCAATCGCCTCTATGTCCTCCTCATGTCCAATGGACGTGTAAAGGGACTCTACATCCGCCGTCACCATCACTACATCGGTCCCCAACCGAAGATCCAGTAATCTAACCAGGAAATCAGTTGAGTCCCTGATATAGGATGGCAACGCACGGACGAGAGGCTTAAGATAGTAATCTAGGAACCGACATACAGGTTCGCAAAGACTGTTGTTCCCCGAAACAATTGGCCTGCCCGGCGGGTTTTGGATGTCCTCATGGACTTTCGGTAGAAAGTATAAGCCAGTTAATTAGGTCAGCAGAGGAGGTGGAGGAGAATGCTACTGACAACGAGGTTGCGCCTTACTGGACATAGACGGAGTACTGGAAGCACGTCAACAACTGCATCCGCAGCCACAACTCTGCCTCTGTGCAGAAGTCGTGGTGGCTCTGCAGCTCACATGAGCTCTAAGCCTTGCCTAGCCTGGGCCTTTTTTGACATTGCCAAGGATCTCCCAGCTCATGTGATCTGCAAGATTTGTCACCAATCTCTGAGTAGAGGCCAAAAACTCACTAGCTTGAGTACTTCATGTATGAATCGCCACATGGACATGAAGCACAAGTCATAGTGGGAAGCTCACTGTGCTACAATGTGGGCTAGCGAGGTGGCACTACCACCATCTGCCCCATCAAGTGCATCCATGTGCTCTTCATCGTCTGTGACTGTGGGGACAGCTTACAGGACAAAGGGGGTTTTTATCGGCTTGCGGAGAGCTAAATGAATCACAAGCAGAGCGACAAATAAAATCAGACCTTTATTGGCCCCTTGTGCTGACACGACGCGTTTCAACAGTACTATACTGTCTTCCTCAGGTGGTACAAGGGGATACCAGGGAAAAGGGGGTGTTTACTTACAATTAGCTAATTGCACACACTAATTGAACAATGTTTAACTTTATACACTCCACATAGATCTTTCTCATCCATATATATATTCTCCTGGGGCTACAGAATTAAAACCAATCACACTAAAATCAACCAATTACAAATGGTTATAAAAATCCTAAAATAAAAAATATCTAAATACATAAAATTCTATGCATACGTAGATGATGTATTTTTACGCACATAATGAACAAAAATCAGACATCAAAATCAGAAAAATTATTAATAAAATTATTAATAAAACTATCAATAAAATTGTGCTTCCTTCCGTGCTTTTGGACATCATAACCCATTTTATTACATTTTGTCAACATTATCCGGAGCTAGATTAAGTCCTTCAGGGACAAGTGTCCCCAATTTAAATATCCAAAAACTTTCTTTTTAATGAGTTTTGTTAGACTATTTGGTTGCTAATGGTCCACTTTATCTGTCACTATTAGGGTGTGTGCCCACATACCGGCTTTGTGCCGGTGGGCGGCTGGGCGGACCCGCCAGGAAGCTCTGCAGGCGTCCGGTGGCTTCCTGGCGGGTATGTGAGGCGGGTGCGGGCGGGTGCTGCGGGCGGGTGCACAGCGGGTTAGCGCCGGCGGTTCTGCAGCGGCTGGAAGCAGCACATGATTCTGCTTGCAGCCGCTGCAGAACCGGCCGGTTTATAGGACATGCACATTCTTTGCTAACCCGCTGGGAACCCAGCGGGTTAGCAACAGATGAGCATGTGTAAACCGCCGCTGTGTGCACAGCGGGTGTCGGTTTACATAGGTTTTAATGTTAATCCAAACGCCGGTTTGGATTAACATAAATTTACATAGAACTTATGTAAACCGACCGGCGGTTTACACATCTAAACCGGCCCTAACCCGGCATGTGGGCACCCAGCCTTAGATTCATCTGACCCGAATCCTTATGGTCAACGCTATTAAAATGTCGGGATACACTATGTAACTGAAAACCAGATTTTATATTCTGTCTGTGCTTATTTAGACGGGCATGCATAGTCTGCACCGTGCGACCCACATACTGTAGGCCGCACGTGCACTCCAACAAATAAACTACATGCATAGATTGACATGTTAATCTATGTTTGATGGTAAACACTTCTCCAGTCGTATTTGAGGTGTAAGTCTTACTGCCATTCTTTATAGTATGACAACATAAACATTTTGGTGTTCGGCATGCGTAGCAACCCCAATTAAGAATATCCCCATCCTTTGTAGGTATTTTTTTTAAAATAGGATTACTTGGAGCCACTATGTTCCCCAGACTCCTGTTCTTTTTGAAAATAACCACTGGTTTATCGGGTACATGGCCAGCCAGAACTGGATCTCCTTTTAGAATAAACCAAAATTTTGATTAAAAGTTGTAACCATACTCCATTTTATACAGTCTGGAGCCAATTCACCCTAGCCTTTGGAAGTACACTGAGCTGTAGGCTGATTTTCTGCTAAGGAGAAAAAAAAAATTAAATCTTAGCTCTTAGCAAGTGTGACCGCGAGCTTAGTGTGACCGGGAGCGTAAGTGCGGACGGAAGTAAGTGTGTGACTTGTGATTCATTGACTTTGAATTCAGGGAGTTTGGAAGGGAGGACTTACTAAATTGCTGGTTGTATTTTATTAATACTGTGCTTTTCTTTTTACTTATCATTTCTGTCTGGTGCAATCCCCATTAGCAAATGAGCTCCATAATTGGCAATGCCATACAGTGTACATCTTGCCACATGTATGCATTCCTTGAACAGTCGGTCGAGGGTGCATACTGCTGTGTGAGATGTGAGTATGTTGTAAATTTGGAAGCCCAGATACTGAATCTAAATGAACAACTGACAACACTGAGATCCATAGACAATATGGAAAGGAGTCTGCTGCTCACTGAACAGTTGCTCAATGGGATAGATGTGGGGGAGGATGGTAGCATGGACCTGCAGGACAGTGAGGTAGCCAGCTGGGTGACAGTTAGAAGGCGGGGTAGAGGGAAGATTTCCAGGGAGGCTAGTCCTGATCTGGCACACCCCAATAAATTTGCTAAGCTGGCAGATGAGGGGGGTGCGAGTTCAGGGATAGCACTGCTGCAGCAGGACATGACCTCTGAAAGCCAGAGGAGTGTCTGCTCCAGTAAGGGGGAAAACAGGAGAGCTGGGCATGGACAGACAGGTGCTGGTAGTGGGGGACTCAATTATTATGGGAACAGATAGAGCAATTTGTCACAAAGACAGGGATTGTCGAACAGTGTGCTGCCTACCTGGTGCTCGAGTCCGGCACATCGCTGATCAGGTTGACAGATTACTGGGAGGGGCTGGTGAGGACCCAGCGGTCATGGTGCACATTGGCACAAATGACAAAGTTAGAGGTAGGTAAAAGGTCCTTAAAGATGATTTCAGGGAATTAGGCTGCAAGCTTAAGGCAAGGACCTCCAAGGTTGTATTCTCTGAAATACTGCCTGTACCACGCGCCACACCAGAGAGGCAACGGGAGATTAGGGAGATAAATACGTGGCTCAGGAATTGGTGTAGGAAGGAGGGCTTTGGGTTCCTGGAGAACTGGGCCGACTTCTCTGTTGGCTACAGGTTCTATGCTAGGGATGGGCTGCACCTCAATGGAGAGAGTGCAGCTGTGCTGGCGGAGAAAATGGCTAGAAG
Organism: Allobates femoralis; assembly: GCA_033576535.1. Lineage (NCBI taxonomy): Eukaryota > Metazoa > Chordata > Amphibia > Anura > Aromobatidae > Allobates > Allobates femoralis. The sequence goes on from JARQOC010000007.1 coordinate 17,841,021, forward strand.
GTTGGAGGAGTGTTTAAACTAGGGAATGGGGGGAGGGTATTCATTGTACAGGAGGGGAAGATAGTGTAAATAGTAACCTGGGCACAAGTAATAAAATTGGGGGTGGCATGGGGGGTGGGGTTAGAACAGTCAATATAGTAGGAAAGAATAGAGGTAAAGAGAGATGCATAAAGTGCATGTACAGTAATGCCAGAAGCCTCACCAACAAAATGGAGGAATTAGAATTGATTTTGTTGGAAAATAATTATGACATGGTGGGGATATCGGAGACATGGCTGGATGAGAGCCATGAATGGGCTGTTTAATTTACAGGGCTATAGTCTGTTCAGAAATGACCGTAGAAATAAGCGAGGGGGAGGTGTATGTTTATACGTAAAATCATCCTTAAAACCCATCCTGCGTGATAATATAGGTGAATCTAATGGAAATGTAGAGTCTCTGTGGGTGGAGATAAGGGGAGGGGGAAAAATAATAAATTACTGATAGTGGTTTGTTATAAGTCCCCAACAATAATGGAAGTGGAGGAGAATATCCTCATAAAGCAAATAGATGAAGCAGCAACTCAGGGAGAAGTCATTATTATGGGGGACTTCAACTACCCTGAAATACATTGGGGAACAGAAACCTGCAGTTCTAGCAAAGGTAATAGGTTTTTGACAACTATGAGAGACAATTACCTTTCACAACTGGTTCAGGACCCAGCAAGAAGGGGGGCACTGCTGGACCTAATATTAACCAACAGGCCAGACCGCATATCAAATATACGGGTTGGAGATCACCTGGCCAATATTGATCATAAAATAATAAGTTTTCAAGTATCCTTTAATAAGATGTGTAGTAGAGGGGCTACAAGGACACTAAACTTCAGGAAGGCAAATTTCTAACGGTTGAGAGATGATCTTAGTGCAATAAACTGGGACGATATCCTGAGACATAAAAGTACACAAAGCAAGTGGGAGACGTTTATTAGCATCCTGAATAGGGCCTGTGCACAATATATACCCTATGGGAATAAACATGCTAGAAATAGGAGGAAACCACTATGGCTAAATAAGGCTGTAAGGGGCGTAATAAATGACAAAAAGAAAGCATTTAGGGAATTAAAGCAAGTAGGTAGTGATGAGGCATTAAATAAATACAGAAAATTAAATAACATTTGTAAAAAGCAAATCAAGGCAGCAAAGATTGAGACAGAGAGACTCATTGCCAGAGAAAGTAAAAATAATCCCAAAATATTTTTTAACTACATAAATAGTAAGAAACTAAAAAATGATTGTGTTGGCCCCTTTAAAAATAATCTGGGTAAAATGGTGGATGAGGATGAGGAAAAAGCCAGTATGCTAAATGACTTTTTTTCAACAGTATTTACACAAGAAAATCCCATGACAGACAATATGATCAGTGATAACAAAAACTCTCAATTAAATGTCACCTGCTTAACCCAGCAGGAAGTACGGCATCGTCTAAAAATCACTAAAATTGACAAATCCCCGGGCCCGGATGGGAAACACCTCAGAGTGCTGCAGGAATTAAGTACTGTCATAGATAGACCATTATTTTTAATCTTTAAAGATTCCATAATAACAGGGTCTGTACCACAGGACTGGCGTATAGCAAATGTGGTGCCAATATTCCAAAAAGGAACAAAAACTGAACTTGGAAATTATAGGCCAGTAAGCTTAACCTCTACTGTGGGTAAAATCCTAGAGGGTTTTCTAAGAGATGCTATACTGGAGTATCTGAAGAAAAATAACCTCATGACCTAATATCAACATGGTTTTACGAGGGACCGTTCCTGTCAAACTAATCTAATAAGCTTCTATGAAGAAGTAAGTTCTGGACTGGACCAAAGAAATGCAGTGGATGTGGTGTATATGGACTTTGCAAAAGCTTTTGATACGGTGCCACACAAAAGGTTGATACGTAAAATGAGAGCAATGGGGATAGGGGAAAATATGTGTAAGTGGGTTAAAAACTGGCTTAGTGATAGGAAACAAAGGGTGGTCATTAATGGAACACACTCAGAATGGGTCACAGTTAACAGTGGGGTACCACATGGGTCAGTGTTGGGCCCACTTCTTTTTAATATATTTATTAATGACCTTGTAGCGGGCATACAGAGTAGAATCTCAATATTTGCAGATGACACTAAACTCTGCAGGGTAATCAATACAGAGGAGGACAGTTTTATATTACAGGAGGATTTATGTAAACTAGAAGCTTGGGCTGATAAATGGCAAATGAGCTTTAATGGGGATAAATGTAAGGTCATGCACTTGGGCAGAGGAAACAAAATGTATAATTATGTGCTTGTAAAACACTGGGCAAAACTGTCACTGAAAAAGACCTGGGTGTATGGGTAGATGACAAATTCACATTTAGTGGCCAGTGTCAAGCAGCTGCTGCAAAGGCAAATAAAATAATGGGATGCTTTAAAAGAGGCATAGATGCTCATGAGAACATAATTTTACCTCTATACAAGTCACTAGTGCGACCACACTTAGAATACTGTGTACAATTCTGGTCTCCGGTGTATAAGAAAGACATAGCTGAACTAGAGCGGGTCCAGAGAAGAGCGACCAAGGTTATTAGAGGACTGAGGGGTCTGCAATACCAAGACAGGTTATTAAACTTGGGGTTATTTAGCTTAGAAAAACGAAGGCTTAGGAGTGATCTTATAATAATGTATAAATATATGAGGAGACAGTACAGATACCTTTTTAATGATCTTTTTACTCTTAGGCCTGAGACTGGGACAAGGGGGCTTCCTCTACGTCTGGAGGAAAGAAGGTTTAATCATAATCACAGACGTGAATTCTTTACTGTTAGAGCAGTGAGACTATGGAACTCTCTGCCACATGATGTTGTAATGAGTGACTCACTACTAACATTTAAGAAGGGCCTGGATGCCTTTCTTGAAAACTATAATATTACCAGTTATATATACTAGATCCTTTGATAGGGCGTTGATCCAGGGAATTAGTCTGATTGCCATATCTGGAGTCAGGAAGGAATTTTTTCCCCCAATGTGGAGCTAGTGTTGCCACATGGGGTTTTTTGGCCTTCCTCTGGAACAACATGTTAGGTTATGAGTTGAACTAGATGGACTTAAAGTCTTCCTTCAACCTTAAAAACTATGTTACTTTGTAACTTCATTACTTTCCCGCATCTTTTCCTTACATTGTTGTGTCAAATAGATTTTTTTTTAGGCGTCTACCAAGATCCTATTAGGGTAGCCCTTTTCCCGAAACCTCTTTTTAAGCAGTTGGAACTCATTATGGAAATCACTGTTCGTGCAATTTTTACGGACTCTCCAGTATTGACCATATGAGACATTCAGGATCCAGGTGGGGAGGTGCCCACTATCAAACCTGAGATAGCTGTTAACATCCACAGGCTTGAAGTTGGTGGATGTTCTAAACCCTGCAGCTGGTCCATCCGTATTTGTAGGTCCAAATACTGGAGCAAACTCCTAGACATTTGAGCCGTAAAATGTAGTCCCCCAATCATTCTTATTCAGATGTGATACAAAAATGAGAGCTTCCGGTTCCGACCCTCCCCATACCATGAATAGGTCATCTATGAATCTTCAATAGAATTTAATCTTACCTGCACTCACCTTTGACTGCGCAATGAGGACGGACTCAAACACACCCATGTACAGATTAGCGTAACTAGGTGCGAATCTCATGGACAGGGGCGTTACATGTTGCTGAATGGGCACTGGTTAACTACAGTGAGAGCTGGAGAAGGGTCTGCTATCCAAGTCTTGCCGTGCCCACGGGTTGTGCGTAAATCCTCTGTAGGTAGTATTTCCTCCACTGCTTCTGCCTGCTCAACTGCGTCTCAGTCCTCCACCTCCGCCCAAAGCCTGTCTGGTAATGCCACCCGCGTTGTAACTACACAGAAGGAATCCTGCACACCTCCTTACTATGGTGGCAGCAGGGCTCAATGCCATCAGGTGGTCTTTACCTTGAAATGCCTGGGAAATGTGAGTCACACAGCTGAGGAGTTGTGGTCAGCTCTGGCGACCGAGTTTCATCAATGGTCGTCTCCACTCAACCTGCAGCCAGGGAAGGGCGTGTGCGACAATGCTGCAAACCTGGGTGCAGCCCTTCGCAAGGGCAATGTCACACATATGCCTTGTATGGCTCACGTGTTGAATCTGGTTGTCCAGCAATTTTTGACACACTATCCCGGCCTAGATGGGCTTCTGCAGAGGGCACGGTCACTGTGTGCTCACTTCCGGCGTTCGCATCCCGCACCTCAATGACTTGCTTTGCTACAGAGGTCTTTAGGCTTGCCTGTTCTCCAGCTGAAATGCGATGTGCTAACACACTGGAATTCTACTCTGCACATGTTGCAGCAACTGTGGCAGCACCGCCGTGCCCTGGTGCAATACGTTATGATGTATAGCCTGGGCCAACGAGATCCAGAGGTGGGGCAGATCACACTGCGTCTCAGATCAAGGACCTATGCACCCTTCTGCACAGTTTTGAGATGGCGATGAAGATGTTTAGTGCTGACAATGCCATTATCAGCATGAATATTCCGGTCATCTACATGCTGGAGCACACTCTAAACAATATCCAGAGTTAACTGGTGGGACAAGAGGAGGTGGAGTATGTACAGGAGGAGTCCTATGCAGAAGGGATGACAATATCTCCAAGGTCCTCACGGTCGGCAGCACCAAGACAGCAGGGATGGGAGGGTGGTGGAGAGGGATTAACAAGGGCGCATGGTAGCAACCAAACTCTTGTGGAAGGTGCAGGGGCTTGGGAATAAATGGAGGACGAACTGGCGATGGGCATGGAAGAGTCAGCAGATGAGGGAGACCTTGATGACATTTCTGTTGTGCGAGGTTGAGGGGAGAGGGCAGAGGAAGGAAGCATCGTTCTCCCCTCCCCACCACCAACACAACAAGGACTTGGTCTTCCTGGATGCGCAAGACACATGAGCACCTTCTTGCTGCACTACCTGCAACATGACCCTCGGATTGTCCGAATTAGAAGTAATGCCAAGACCAAATTTGCCGAAATAATTTTTGCTGTACAAAGGGACGCACACATGTAGGAGTATCAGTAGAAGCTGATACTTAATCTCAAATCGGCTTTTCCACAAAACACACAGTGAATCTCACAGTTCTAACTTGTCAACCGTGGGACTGTCGAGTCATCATCACTCACACCGTACCAGTAACACCGTATCTGGTGGTGGTAACAGCAATTTTGTGGCCTCGTTTCACAATTTTTTTAAACCATCATTTGCAAGGCCTGAAGATACGAGAAGTCTGACACATAGTCAACGCCTGGAGCGGATGGTACACGAGTATCTCCAACTTAACATCGATGCCATGACTGGGGAACTGGAGCCTTGCTCATTTTGGGCTTCCAATCTGGAAAAATGGCCTGAGCTCGCCACTCACGCCTTGGAGATCTTGTCATTCCCCGCAGCCATTGTTCTCTCAGAACTTGTCTTCAGCGCTGCTGGTGGTGTGCTGACAGAAAAGCGCACGCGTCTGTCCACCCAGAATGTGGACAGACTAACGTTCATAAAGATGAACAAAGCATGGATCCGCAAGGACTTTGCTATCCCTGTGTCATCCTGGGGAGACTATAGCCTTGTGGATTTTTGCCTAAAAGTAACCATTTAAAGTTTGCAACTGTGGGGCAATTGATGTCACTTAAGTGGTGTCTGTGCCCTAATTTTTGGAAAAAATGGAGACTCTTCCTGTAGTCCCCTAAATGTGACACAATACTCATCGTCTGCACGAGGCCTTACAGATACTGATGAAAAACATCACCAAATACTCATTGTCTGTATGAGGCCTTACAGATACTGAGGAAAAACCGCACCAAATAGTCATCGTCTGCACGTGGCCTTACAGATACTGAAGTAAAACTCACCAAATACTCCTCGTGTGCGTGATGCCTTACAAATACTGGAGTAAAAACGGATTTTAGAAGGGCATGACATGCCTATATCTGTGTCTTTTCTTTTCTTTTTGCATTTTTATATGTACTTGTCACTTTACTATGTGTTTGTTGTATCTTCTGAGTAGTTTATCACCTTTTGGACACCTTAGAAGGTGTTTTCTATGTGTTTTCTATGTGTTTATATGTGTTTGTGTTTGCCTGCCATTGTTTTCAATGGAGTTCAACAGTGTTCGACGAACAGCCCCCCAATTCGACGAATCGAATTCGAACACTAGGGTGGTGGCTCATCTCTAATAATCAGGGTAAGCTAAGATTTCATCCCCTGTCAGGGCCTACTTCAGCTTCTTGAAGGATTCTTCTATTTCACTGTTCGTTTGAAAGGAGGACTCGGAGTTTTAGCCTTTTTAGACTGTGCTAACAGGAGATCTTGAGGGGGGGCTGTCATCTTCATAAAACATTTTATGAATCGTCTGTAGTAGCCTACCAGGACCAGAAACTGCCTCACTTCTTTCACGCTTGTGGGTTTTGGCCAATCCCTTATTACTGTGACTTTCTCGGGGTCTGGTGCTACACTGTCAGAGCTTACAACATAGCCGAGGTACTGTACCTTTGGTTTCAACAGATGACACCTGGATGGCTTTATTTTCATGCCGTAGCCGGACAAGGCTTCAAACACTTCTTCCAAGTGTTCCAGGTGCTCTTCATACGTCTTTGAGTGGACTATGACATCATACAGGTACAATAAGACGGTCTCAAAGTTCTTGTGTCCTAGGCAGCACTCCATCAGTCTCGGGGGCGTTGCAAAGTCCAAACAGCATGCAATTGAACTTGCAAAGGCTCGTTGGCATGGTGATGCTGTGTGTCTTCTTGCGGTCAGCCTCTGCCACAGAAACTTGCCAATACTTAATAGTCAGATCTAAAGTGGAAAAGTAGATACATATTTTTATGCAGCTAGTGATTTCTCAATTATGGGTAATGGGTATGCATCCTTGTGTGTAACGTGGTTGATCTGCCTGTAATCTACGCACATCCTCATTGTCCCATCCTTTTTCTTGACTAAGGCTACTTTCACATAACGATTTTGTCAAATCCGATGCTGTCCGATATAAATCGAACAGCATCGGATCTAAACTGATCCCTGTAATCGGATGCCAAATAGGCATCCGATTCCGACATTCTGCAGGATCAGTTTGCCGGATCCTCCTGTCACCTGTCAGCTGTTCTCCTCTGTGTGTCCCCCTCATCTCCCCTGGTGCTCCCCCTCATCACCCTTGTGTGTCCCCCTCATCTCCCCTGGTGCTCCCCCTCTTCTCCCTTCTGTTTCCCCCTCTTCTCCCCTGTGTGTCCCCCCTCTTCTCCCCTGTGTCCCCCTCATGTCCCCCAGTACTCCCCCCTCCCCGCGGTAACCGGTCATGTGACTGTGACATCACGGCAGGTCCTACAGGCAGGAGATGCTGGACACGCCGAGGGACTCGTGGACAGGTGAGCATAGATGGTTTATTATTTTTAACCCCTGCCTTACTTAATTTTACTTCCGCAATGTATGTATATACATTGCGGAAGTAAAATTAGATGGTTAGGAGCAGTTTTACTGTACTGAGCATGCTCAGTACAGTAAAATCGTGTCCGAGGATACATCATATGTTTCCTCAGACCCTGCTCCATAGGGCCCCATGTTAAAAACATCAGACAGGATTGGATGTGCACTAAATGCCATCCGATTTGATCCAATCCGATTTTGTCCGATTTTATTTTCGGTGCAAAAATTGGAGCATGCTCCGATTTTTGCACCGATAAAAAAATCGGACAGAATTGGAACTGACCAAATCAGATGACATTTAGTGCACATCCGATTCGGTCCAATGCCCATAGGGCTGCATGGAGGCCAAAATCGGTCCGATGCTGTCCGATTTTTATCAGACAGCATCGGAAATGAAAAATCCGTAGTGTGAAACCAGCCTAAGACTAGAGGAGCTGCCCAGGGGCTACAACCATCTCTGATCACCCCTGCTTCCTTAATCTCTTTTAACGTGTCCTTTGCACATTGGTAGTGAGCGGACTATACTGGTCTATACCTCTCTTTAATGGGTGGATGTTTACCTGTGGGTATGTGATGTTGTATCCTTTGATCTCCCCAAAATCTAGAGAGTGCTTACTAAAATCTTGTTCATACTCTCTCACTACCCAGTATACTCCATGCTTGATGGGAGGGTGTAGAGTCGGTACCTACATGTAACTGGTTGGATGGGTTCAAGGGTTCAACTGCCGTGATGGAATTGTTATCGACAGTGTACAGATTAACCATGGAAGCATACTTTGGCAAAAAGACTTCCTCTTCTCCATAGTTTAGAAGGCATATTGGTACTTTCCCCCTTTGTACCTCAACTACTCCTCTGGCCGTCAGTACAGTGGGCCTACTGTCTGAGTACACGGGTTCTACCAGGGCTTGACAGTCTCGTCCTCTAAGGCCTATTGCTGCTCTACACCAGACCAACATTTTAGTTTTGGGGGGATATCACAATGGGTACCGGGTCACTTACCCTTGCACTGCCAATTTCTCCTACGGACAACTTACCTGCTGCTTTTATTTCCTTCCGCAGGCTCGGCAATTTATTGGCAGTCTCGGCAATCTGCTGTGACACAACAATTATTTCTGCAAGACAATTCTCTATCACATTAGTGCCCAAAATAATCACTGGATTACGTTCATGCCGGTCAACATCAACAGTTATCAATCCTTGACCCTTTAACTCTACGTGGCAGGGGGGAGGAGGGAGGACGGAGCAGCAGGGGGGAGGAGGATGGAGGACAGAGCAGCAGGGGGGAGGAGAACGGAGGACAAAGCGGTGGGGTGGGGGATGACGGAGCAGCACAGGCAGGGGGAGGACAGAGGATGGAGTGGCAGAGGGGAGCAGGACAAAGGAAGGAGGAGGAAGCGGTGGGGTGGGGGAGGATGGAGCGGCACAGGCAGGGGGAGGATGGAGCGGCAGGGGGAGGATGAAGCACAGAGCGGCGGGGGGTTGGAAGACAGGATGAAGCGGCAGGGTGGGGGAGGACGGAGTAGCACAGGCAGGGGGAGGATGGAGGATAGAGTGGCGGAGATGAGGAGGACAAAGGAAGGAGGAGGAAGCGGTGGGGTGGGGGAGGATGAAGTGGCACAAGCAGGGGGAGGACGGAGCGGCAAGGGGAGGACGAAGCACAGAGCGGCGGGGGGAGGAGGATGTAGGATGAAGCGGCGGGGTGGGGGAGGACGGAGCAGCACAGGCAGGGGGAGGACAGAGGATGGAGTGGTGGAGGTGAGGAGGACAAAGGAAGGAGGAGGAAGCGGTGGGGGAGGATGGAGAGGCACAGACAGGGGAAGGACGGAGCGGAAGGGGGAGGACAGAGCGTCAGGGGGAGGACAGAGTGGCACGGGGAGGACAGAGCACAAAGCGGAGGGGGAGAAGAGGATGGAGGACGAAGCGGCTGGGGTGGGGGAGGACGGAGCAGCACAGGCAGGGGGAGGACGGAGGATGGAGTGGCGGAGGGGAGGAGGACAAAGGAAGGAGGAGGAAGTGGTGGCTTGGGGGAGGATGGAGCGGCACAGGCAGGGGGAGGACGGAGCACAGAGCAGCAGGGGGGAGGAGGACAAGGGACAAAGCGGCGGGTGGGGGAGGATGGAGCAGCACAGGCAGGGGGAGGACGGAGGATGGAGTGGCGGAGGGGAGGAGGACAAAGGAAGGAAGAGGAAGCGGTGGGGTGGGGGAGGATGGAGTGGCACAGACAGGGGGAGGATGGAGCACAGAGTGGCGGGGGGGAGGAGAACGGAGGACAAAGCGGCAGGGTGGGGAAGTCCAGAGCAGCACAGGCAGGGGGAGGACAGAGGAAGGAGTGGCTGGGGGGAGGAGGATAAAGGAAGGAGGAGGAAGCGGTGAGATGGGGGAGGATGGAGCGGCACAGGAAGGGGTAGGACAGAGCAGCAGGAAGAGGACGGAGCACAGAGCGGTGGAGGGAGGAGGACAAAGGATGAAGCGGTGGGGTGGGGGAAGATGGAGCAGCACAGGCAGGGGGAGGATGGAGTGGCGGAGAGGAGGAGGACAAAGGAAGGAGGAGGAAGTGGTGGAGGAGGATGGAGCAGCACAGGCAGGGGGAGGACGGAGCACAGAGCATTGGGAGGAGGAGGACAAAGCAGCGGGGTGGGGGAGGATGGAGCAGCACAGGCAGGGGGAGAGCGGAGTATGGAGTGGCGGAGAGGAGGGGGACAAAGGAAAAGGAGGAAGCGGTGAAGTGGGGGAAGATGCAGCGGCACAAGCAGAGGGAGGATGAAGCGGCAGCTGGAGGCCGGAGCACAGAGCTGTGGGGGAGAGGAGGATAGAGGACGATGTGGTGGGGTACGCTGGAGCAGCACAGGCAGGGCGAGGATGGAGCGGCACGGGGAGGACGGAGCACAAAGCGGCAGGGGAGAGGAGGATGGAGAACAAAGCGGCGGGGTGGGGGAGGCCGGAGTAGCAGAGACAGGGGGAGGACGGAGGATGGAGTGTCCGAGAGGAGGTGGACAAAGGAAGGAAGAGGAAGCGGAGCGGTGGGGGAGGACGGAGCGGCAGGGGGAGGATGGAGCACAGAGTGGCGGGGGGGAGGAGGACGGAGGACAAAGCGGTGGGGTGTGGGAGGACAGAGCAGCACAGGCAGGGGGAGTATGGAGGATGGAGTGGCGGAGGGGAGGAGGACAAAGGAAGGAGGAGGATGGAACGGCACAGTCAGGGGGAGAACCGAGCACAGAGCGGTGGGAGGAGGAGGATGGAGCACTGTACGGCAGCTCAGTGGTTAGCAGAGTATACAGTGGCTCAGTGGTTAGCAGAGTATACGGTGGCTGAGTGGTTAGCATTGCGCGGTGGCTAAGTGGTTAGCACTGCGCGGTGGCTCAGTGGTTAGCATTGCGCAGTGGTTCAATGGTTAGCACTGCATGGTGGCTCAGTGGTTAGCACTGCGCGGTGGCTCAGTGGTTAGCACTGCGCGGTGGCTCAGTGGTTAGCAAAGTATGGTCGCTCAATGTTTAGCACTGTACTGTGGCTCAGTGTTTAACACTGTACGGTGGCTCAGTGGTTAGCAGTGAGTGCGGTGGACAGAATGGTCAGCGCAGTAGCGCGGTTGGCAGAGTGATCAGCGCAGCAGCGCGGTGGGCAGAGTGGTCAGCGCAGCAGCGCGGTGGGCAGAGTGGTCAGCGCAGCAGCGCGGTGGGCAGAGTGGTCAGCGCAGCAGCGCGGTGGGCAGAGTGGTCAGTACAGCAGCGCAGTGGGCAGAGTGGTCAGCGCAGCAACGCAGTGGTCAGAGTGGTCAGCTCAGCAGCGCGGTGGCTAGAGTGGTCAAGCGGTGGGCAGAGTGGTCAGTTCAGCAGCTCGGTGGGAGAGAGTGGTCAGTGCAGCAGCGCGGTGGGCAGAGTGGTCAGCACAGCAGCACGGTGGGCAGAATGGTCAGCGCAAGCAGTGCAGTGGGCAGAGTGGTCAGCGCAGCAGCGCAGTGGGCAGAGTGGTCAGCGCAGCAGCGCGGTGGGCAGAGTGGTCAGCGCAGCAGCGCGATGGCTAGAGTGGTCACGCGGTGGGCAGAGTGGTCAGTGCAGAAGCGCGGTGGGCAGAGTGGTCAGCGCAGCAGCGCGGTGGGCAGAGTGGTCAGCGCAGCAGCACAGTGTGCAGAGTGGTCAGCGCAGCAGTGCGGTGGGCAGAGTGGTCAGCGCAGCAGCACAGTGGGCAGTGGTCAGCGCAGCAGCACGATGGGTAGAGTGGTCAGTGCAGCAGCGCAGCAGCGCAGTGGGCAGAGTGGTCAGCGCAGCAGCGCGGTTGGCAGAGGGGTCAGCGCAGCAACACGGTGGGCAGAGTGGTCACGCGGTGGGCAGAGTGGTCAGCACAGCAGCATGGTGGGCAGAGTGGTCAGCGCAGCAGCGCGGTGGGCAGAGTGGTCAGCGCAGCAGCGCAGTGGGCAGTGGTCAGCGCAGCAGCGTGGTGGGTAGAGTGGTCAGCGCAGCAGCGCAGTGGTTTACAGAGTGGTCAATGCAGCAGTGTGGTGGGCAGAGTGGTCAGCGCAGCAGCGCGGTGGGGAGGGTGGTCAGTGTAGCAGCGCGGTGGGCAGAGTGGTCACGCGGTGGGTAGAGGAGGATAGAGGACGAAGTGGTGGGTTGGGGGACGCCGGAGCAGCACAGGCAGGGGAAGGATGGAGCTGCAGGGGGAGGACGGAGCACAAAGCAGCAGGAGAGAGGAGGATGTAGGACAAAGCGGTGGGGTGGGGGAGGCCAGAGCAGCAGAGGCAAGGGGAGGACAGAGGATGGAGTGTCCGAGGGAAGGTGGACAAAGGAAGGAAGAGGAAGCGGAGCGGTGGGGGAGGACGGAGCGGCAGGGGGAGGATGGCGCACAGAGTGGCGGGGGGGAGGAGGATGGAGGACAAAGCGGTGGGGTGGGGGAGGACAGAGCAGCACAGGCAGGGGGAGGATGGAGGACACAGTGGCGGAGGGGAGGAGAACAAAGAAAGGAGGAAGAAGCGGTGGAGGAAAATGGAACGGCACAGGCAGGAGGACGGAGCACAGAGCGGTGGGAGGAGGAGGATGGAGCACTGTACGGCAGCTCAGTCGTTAGCAGAGTATACAGGGGCTGAGTGGTTAGCACTGCGCGGTGGCTCAGTGGTTAGCACTGCGTGGTGGCTCAGTGGTTAGCACTGCGCGGTGGCTCAGTGGTTAGCACTGTGCGGTGGCTTAGTGGTTAGCACTGCGCGGTTGCTCAGTGGTTAGCACTGCGCAGTGGCTCAGTGGTTAGCACTGCGCGGTGGCTCAGTGGTTAGCTCTGTGCAGTGGTTAGCACTGCGCGGTGGCTCAGTGGTTAGCACTGCGCGGTGGCTCAGTGGTTAACAAAGTATGGTCGCTCAGTGTTTAGCACTGTACTGTGGCTCAGTGTTTAGCACTGTATGGTGGCTGAGTGGTTAGCACTGCGCGGTGGGTCAGTGGTTAGCACTGCGCGGGCGGCTCAGTGGTTAGCACTGCGCGGTGGCTCAGTGGTTAGCACTGTGCAGTGGTTAGCACTGCGCGGTGGCTCCGTGGTTAGCACTGCGCAGTGGCTCCGTGGTTAGCAAAGTATGGTCGTTCAGTGTTTAGCACTGTACTGTGGCTCAGTGTTTAGCACTGTACGGTGGCTCAGTGGTTAGCCGTGAGTGCAGTGGACAGTAGTGGTCAGTGCAGCAGCGCGGTGGGCAGAGTGGTCAGTGCAGCAGTGCGGTGGGCAGAGTGGTCAGCGCAGCAGCGCGGTGGGCAGAGTGGTCAGGCGCAGCACAGCGCGGTGGGCAGAGTGGTCAGCCCAGCAGCGCGGTGGGCAGAGTGGTCAGCGCAGCAGCGCGGTGGCCAGAGTGGTCAGCACAGCAGCGCGGTGGGCAGAGGTGGTCAGCGCAGCAGCGCGGTGGCCAGAGTGGTCAGCGCAGCAGCGCGGTGGGCAGAGTGGTCAGCGCAGCAGCGCGGTGGGTAGAGTGGTCACGCGGTGGGCAGAGTGGTCAGGCGCAGCAGCGCGGTGGGCAAGAGTAGTCAGCGCAGCAGTGCAGCTTCGCAGTGGGCAGAGTGGTCAGCGCAGCAGTGCGGTGGGCTGAGTGGTCAGCGCAGCAGTGCGGTGGGTAGAGTGGTCACGCGGTGGGCAGAGTGGTCAGCGCAGCAGCACGGTGGGCAGTGGTCAGCACAGCAGCGCGGTGGGTAGAGTGGTGTCACGCAGTGGGCAGAGTGGTCACGCAGTGGGCAGAGAGTGGTCAGCGCAGCAGCGCGGTGGACAGAGTGGTCAGCACAGCAGTGCGGTGGGCAGAGTGGTCAGCGCAGCAGCGCAGTGGGTTGAGTGGTCAGCGCAGCAGTGCGGTGGGCTGAGTGGTCAGCGCAGCAGCGCGCGGTGGGCAGTGATTAGCGCAGCAGCGCGGAGGGCAGTGGCCAGTGCAGCAGCGCGGTGGGCAGAGTGGTGGTAAGAGCAGCAGCACGGTGGGCAGAGTGGTCAGCGCAGCAGAGCAGTGGGCAGAGTGGTCAGCGCGGTGGGCAGAGTGGTCAGCGTAGCAGCGCGGTGGGCAGAGTGGTCACGCGTTGGGCAGAGTGGTCACGCGGTGGGCAGAGTGGTCAGTGCAGCAGCGCGGTAGGCAGAGTGGTCAGCGCAGCAGCGCGGTGGGCAGAATGGTCAGCGCAGCAGTGCGGTGGGCAGAGTGGTCAGCGCAGCAGCACGGTGGACAGAGTGGTCAGCGCAGCAGCGAGGTGGGCATATGGTGGGTGGGACCCCCCTCCCTCTGCCCCCCCCCCCCGCTCACTGCGGCCCCCTCTCCCCGCTCCCCCCACTCCTCAATGCTGATAAAAATAAAAATATCCCATAAGGACCTGTCGTTGGCTGGGGAACCGATCAACGACAGGTCCTGTCCTGGGCTGCGGAGGGTGAGTATCCTTATGGGATTTTTTTGTTTTATCAGCATTGAGCAGTGAGGGCCGTGGGGAGCGAGGGGGGGCCGTGGGAAGCAAGGGGGGCCACGGGGAGCAAGGGGGACCGCGGGGAGTGAGGGGGGGCCGCGGGATTGGATCGGGGCAGGAGGGTGTGGGGCGCAGGAGAGGCCGCCGATGGCGTGAGTGGGGAAGTATTAGCCCCGCTCTCGCTAACTGTCGGCCATCTTGGTACACCCTTAGTGGGTGTACAGCCAGCTTCTGTCCGGATCTGACGTCATTTCGAGCAGAAATGGACGGAAGCTGGCTTAGGCAATTATTATATTAGATGAATGTGCGATGACCGTAAGCCACCGAAACGTGATATTGTTTAGTAGGGTTCTCTAAGAATAGTCATGTTTCATATCCAGACGAAGATAAAATCATAATTGAGAATATGAAAGCATTGTCTTCCGTCTGTGATGCTCCCAGACAAACCTATGACAGATAATAAGTTTTGGATATCTATATCTCCACTCAGAGGGGTGGGTGTTATGAGACAGCCCAGAGGTGCGAGATGGGTGAAGACAGTCAGCCCCATAATGTATAAAAATCTGCTGCCCTATCTCCATATGGTATGTCTTCTGAAGAGGCATTATTATTCCACCAAAGCTAGAGAATACCCCAGGAAGAGGTTGGCATCACGCCGCCCTTGTGGTGCCATCAGCATTAAGGTAACTGATCACATGTGTGTGTAATTCTGTGTATTCCGTTTATCCTTTTATTTGCATAACTGACTGTAATATTTGTAACATCTTAATAATAACTATAAATATATCTAGTGTACCAATAGAGTGATTAAATATATAAATTTAATCTTGAGTTGCTCTTTTTATCTTGATCAAGCATTTCCACATCCGTGTGCTCATTTAACGCTACCTGGGTTGGTTTCTGACCTGATATAAGCCCGACCACGGACCAGACTTATGTTAAACGAGGAACTGGTGGCAGCATTTAGTGCTTGGGGTTATTCAGAGTCTCTATCAGTGACGGGGTGGAGGTTATTATATGTGCTTTTGGTCGTGGATCAGAAGGCATATACCACACTCACTGAGAGGTGCCATAATAAACCAGCACTGACAGGGCAGCTGCAGCCCTTCTTTATTTTCAGGCAGTTCTCTGAATGACCTGGGTTTAACGGGAGGCGCTGGGGAGCAGCCAATTAGGTGGCCGATTCACCACAGTAACTGTTCAGTCTGTCCCTGAAGTCCGTCAGGGTATTTGGTTCCCCTGAGAATTGCGGCAGCCACGTCGCTCCCGACGCTCGCACTCTTAGGAGGGTGTCATCCACGATGACATGCCCCCTTGGCTTCCTGTGCGCCACGCGCATTAGTCATGGTGACAATCAAAACATGTATTTTACACAGTTCACGGCACACATCACCCGGTTTAACTGGGCTACGGTATCCTATTCATGACGCCAGGAGCTGCAGGGCCCCAGGGCGAGGGGTACCCAAATCCGGGTGATAATGTCTCTGGGGAGTCACAGGGACCGATGCCCGGGCTTCCGTGACCCTGGGTTCAGCTTAAAAAAGGGGGGATGGTTCTGGCTTGGTAAGGGAAGGGGATTATGGAATGGGAAAGTTTTGTGCCGCCACCCGATGTGTGTGGCTATAGTAGGCCACCGCAGCTGCAGAACCTCCAGGGTGATGGATGGGCAGCTGGGATGGAGTGGCTCTACACGGGCAGAGCAGGTTCCTCGGGGCAGTGATGGTAGTTTAGGGTGTAGAATTCAAATCATATATTTGAAAAAGGGCCCCTTTATACTAGTTTAGGGTGTAGGGTGCAGGACGACAGGCTCAAGCAATAGGCGGACTCATGGTTTTGTTTATCACTTTGTCACTTTGTTACTGGTGGTAACAGATAAGAGCAGCTATCCACAGGGTCCTTGGTGAGAGCAACTTGGGATCTTTCTCATCCGGCCGGGTCTTTGGGCTCCCTCACTGCGCTTTTTGTGATGGCTCCTGCCGCTGCATCAGCTACGCTGCTGGCCCTTTTTCTTCCTGCGAAGTGCCAGTATGACAGGCAACTCGAGTCCCTTCTAACCCTCGTCTTTAGTATCTCTTCCTGAACTCTCTCCGCTGCTGTGTTACCAGGCACGGTGTGGCTGGGGGAACTGGAATTCACCACCTTCTGGTTTTAACTGCCGGGACGTTAGATCCTGCACCGTCTCAGACCCGGTGTCCTTTCTCTGCGCCTTCCTCTGGGGTGAGTACGGGATCGCTCAGCCTCCCAGATGTGTTCCTGCGACTCTCCTCAGACCCCAGCCTTAGGCCTGGAGCCAAGTTAACGATCCTGGGACAAGCTGAAGAGCTACTAGTCCACCAGTATGTCTTCCTCAGTCCTCCCTGGAACTGAAATATGCGGCACCTGAGATGAGCTTAGCACAGCTCTTTTACTCCCATGTCCTTTTCAAAGTCCTCTTAGGAACTGCACTGACTGGTTCCACCACAGACCAGAATTTATAGGGGAGCTCACCCTGAACCTGGGTTTGGTGTCCCCCTTTTGATCTGGAGGCAGAAGGTATTGTGAGTGTGTGTGTTGCCTGATGAGAAGACCCGTTTGTTGCTCTCAGTGTGAAAGCCCCACCCGGGGGTAATGATGACACAGTGGCACTTAGACCCACGGGTGCCACATGAACACTAGTAAGCCTGGCTACCAATTAAATATAAACACAAGGGAAACAAACAAAGAGAGAAGGGAAGAAACACTTAGCTTGAGAAGATCCACACAGCAAATCAACAGAACTCCAGGAGAACCTGCTGAGCTAATAAGTTTCCTCCAAACACCTGACAATCTATCACCAACAGTGTATCCTGGGAGTCAAGGGGAATATATAGACAGCTCAAGGTAAGGGATCAGCTGGGTCTTAGTGACCTCCAGCTTTCTCTAAAAGGGAAACACCTTTTTAAAGCAACAGAGACTTTTTTTTAGGATTTGGACTGTTTGTCCAAATGCTGGGACCGTCTGAGTGGCCTCTACAGTCTCATCCGTGCCTCCTGACACACCCGTGACACCATGGCTATCCTGAACAGGTACTTACAGATCAAGGTCCAGCATTCGAGGTGGAAGCACTCCAGGAGTTTTAAAATTCATACAGATGCACGAAAATAAGAACAACATCATACCATCCAAAGACCAATGGCATGTGCGAGAAGATGAAGCAGGTAGTGCTAGCCCTGTTGAAAACACTGTCCTTAGAAGAAAAGAAGTATGCGGCCAGAAAACTTGCCAGACTTAGTGGACTTGTACAATCATATTCCTGTGAGTTCCACCAACTGTACCACTGCATATCTAATAAGAGCAAGACCAAGCAAGTAACCCATAGACCTAGACATGGGAGTGTTGACACCTGAAACAAATCCACCAGAAGCAGATTGGGATACAGAATATCAACAGAGATACTGTAAAGTACAAAAGTGTGTAAAGAAAAACACGCAATAAAAAGGCAAGAGAAAGCCTTCAATGAAAATGCACCTGCAGTTCCCTTAACAACAGGAGAGCAAGTTTTAAAAAAAGTAGAGAACCAACAAACTGGATGACCAGTGGGAGACAGAGCAATACACCATATTTCCCTCAAACTTTGACAACACTAAAGTCTGCTTAATCAGTAAAGATGGAGGAGAGACCTCAGCGGCAGTTTCAAGAGATCCACTAAAGAAATGTCCTGAACAATTAAGTCCCAGATCTATCTAAACCCTTAAAACAGAAAGAAGAGATGATTCATACAGTTCTCGGAGACTTTCCCAAAACATGGACCCAGATCAATGGAGCCATCATATTCCCTGTATTGACATTTCTCCAGCGTTTTGTTCCTGAACCAGTTGAGACTCCAGAACCTCCAGAAGAACCACCAGCTGCAGTAGAACAAAAGAATCAACCCCCTGCTAGCGGTGAATCTGTCAGTCCCATGGTGAGTCTAAAGGTACCGTTACATGTTAAGATATCGTGAACGATATTGCATAAACGTCACGTGTTTGGAGTCGTACAAATCACATCGTTTGTACGTCGTTGCGTGTAACACTGCGGTATGACTACGATAAATCGTTGAATCGTTGATCGCAGATTTGAGAACATGTTCTCAAATCACACGATCCACGATCAGCCAACCTGCTGTATTGTTCCATGTGACACCGCAATAACAATGTCATTCATGACTTCGCTCATTCACATCAGTGAACAAGTATCATTCGCTGGTTTGTGCGAATGATACCTGCTCGCTGGACGGTCGGTGCATCGTTTACGATTTCTATGTGTATGACATCTCACCAATGATGTCAAAACGATGTCCTAACGACCGCACGCCCCTGAGCTCGTTGGTGAAATCATTTCAACAATTGAAGCGTTTAATGGTACCTTAAGACAACACTCTGGTACACCTGTGCTACGCAAGTCTACATGTAGAATAGTGGATAGTACACCCACAACATCAGCAGTAGAAACTAGCAACCAGACCGGACAATCAGAAATACCTGTACTGCGTAAATCCACTTGTAGTTACCTAGGTCAGATCCCATCACTTTATAGGGACTGTTAATAAGTTAAATGAATATGTTTAATCAGTTGAAAATGTAAATATGTTTCATTTCCAATCAACTAAGTAAATATGCAACCATCAAGCGTACCGTGCCTACAGGACTTACTATATGAATTGAACATTTATCTTTAAATATGGACCAATAAGCCACAGGACTGGTAGTGGTAAAGACAATTTTGTATATAATTCTCATCAGCCCACGATGGAAGGACTAAGTGCCGTAGTGACTGTGTTTTCCCAATTTTTCTATTTTTTTGTAATTTTTCACTTTTAAGACTCTGCAATTTATCTACTGCTATTGTTGTTTCTTGTGTTATGCAAAAAGTTTTTTTCTCAGTCCAGGAGTATTGAATTTCACTAGGGGTAAATGTGGCACCCCAAAGTCCGGTTGCCACAGTGGCCTTGCCTCCCTCGGTGGGGTAGGGTCGTGCTTGTAAGCAAGATATGGTATCCACATCAGGTAGGCCCTCAACACCTCCTGACTCCAGACCAGAAGAGGGAGCCTTGAAAGCCGAGTTCAGGGGAGCTCACTTATAAATTATGGCCTGGAGGCGGGGTTAGGCAGTTGAGTTCCTAGGAGGACTGTGAAGACATTGTGCGGACTGGAGCAGTGTCAGGATTGTCCGAGGATACTCACTAGCTAGCATGAGGGACTTGTAGGAGAGGGTTTGAGGAGGGAGAGGAGTAGACCTGAGGAGAAGAGCCATTTACCTGGTTCACCCCAGAGCGGAGCCCCAGAACCGGAACTGGAGTCTGAGGCTCTAGGCCCAGCAGCCAAAACTGAAGGGCGGGAGATTCCAAGTCTCCCGGCCACCAAAGCACCTGGAGGCACAGCAGCATGAAGAGCTCAGGGACCTTGGCCAGAGGAGCTACCTGCCAGACCAGTGATAGACTTTCCAGCAGGAGAAAAGGGTCGCAGCTTAGCTACAGGTAGCCAGGACCAGCAGAGAGAAACATGGCAGGGAGGCATCAGATATCACCAGGTGAGGAGATCCTTAACTTGCTTCCAGGCCACCCGGATTCCTTACAACACCTGTGGACTGTACCCAACTCCTACCGCTACAGTGAAGGTAAAGGAAACAACACCTGTGTGTCTGTTGATTATTCAGCGCCCTGAGTCCAGCACCCCAATGGCCTACCACCGCCATAGATTTTACCGGTTGCCCTGGGGAGCTGCTCCACCTCTGGGGAGTGATATCACCACAGCTGCCCATCCATCATGTCTGCTGGTCCAGCACTGCAGCCTCGGCCTCAATAGCTGGATACCACAGTTGGCGTCACAACACCCATCTACTAAATCCTATCCCCTTGAACTCTTCAAAGACTGATCCCTAGGGTCACGAAGCCAGATCTCGACCCCTGTGACTCCCCCAGAAGCACCAAAGCCCGGTTATGAGTGCCCCACGGCGAGTCAAAAGTGTTCATTTAAGCGCTCACACAATCTATTTGGTTCAGGATGGTAGGGGGTGTTGCGCATGGGGCGAACTCCATGTTTCTTCCAGAGGGTCTGAATCAGGTCACTTTGGGACTATGCTCCCTGGTCAGTCAATACCTCCTGTGGAAACTCTACCCAGCTAAAGATGCCCAGTAGAGCTTGAGCCACGTGCTCTGCATCTGTAGAGGGCAAGGCAACGGCTTCTAGGTAGCAGGTTGCAAAGTCTACCAGGGTGAGTTCACCATCCAACTTGCTCAAGGACTGAGACACCACACCCCTTATTTAGTGTAAGTACCTCTTCGTGGTGACCAGACTGGTGGTGCACCACACATGCGCAAGAGTTGGGTTCTCTTTTCCTGGGGTACCAGAAGCAGATGTACACGGGTCCAGGGTTTTTCTGAGCAGGATGCAGGCTTTTCCTGATATAAGAGTCCCTTCTTCCATTTATATACCTCCCCCTGATGTCCTCCCCCAGGTTGGGAGCCACACTACAGATAAAGTTTAGAGTGGGATCTGTGAGTTGGGCTTCCCTGAACTCCTTACGAGTATCTCCCACCAGTCAATGGCCACAGTTTGGTTAGATGTACTCACATTTGTTGGCTCAGAGGAGGAGGCTGAAGATTGAGGAAGAGGGTTATCCTCAGATGGGATAATAGAAAGATCCACACAAGGATGGTGATTGGCTTGGCTGCCGGTGATAGTGACAAACTGGCTAGATAGTCCTTATCCTAGGGCATTTTCCAAAATAACAGGAGTTGGGAGGCCGTCCATGAGCTCCACTTCAACCTCTCCCTGGTCAGTTCCCCAGTCCAACTTCACATGTGCCAGAGGGATGTTCAAGTGCTGGCCTCAGCAATGGAGATGGTCACTTGGTGGCCTGGTAAATGATGTTCTGTGGGAACAATATCTGGGCTCACCAGGGTGATGGAAGATCCAGTGTCTCAAAATCCCTGAGCCTGTATTTCACAGACCTTGACGGTCTGGATGTAGCGATGGAGGTTAGATGGTGTATGATGTCCGAGCCGCCGCAAAATATGGACAGGTATATAACTTCTTTTGCTACTGGTGTGTCCTGGGGGTGGCATTCCTCAGACCCTGGTGGCACATCTCGGTCATGATTTTTAAGACAATTTTTGGCTATATGTCCAAGGTGTCCGCACGTATAACAATGACGTGAGTTAGGCAAGACACGGGCCCTGCTTGTAAACATTTGTCCTGGTGGCTGCTTGAATCTGTGGTTGAATGGCCTTCTGGGATTGTTGAGCCTATTGGGTCTCCAGCTGGATCGGTTGACTGTAAACTCGTTTGCCAATCGGGCTGCTTGTTCTGGGGTGTTGGGCTTCCGGTCAGCTACCCATGCTTGTATTTCCGGGTCCATCTTCCATATACTGTAAGTTTTTCAAGCACTATTATGTCCCAGAGGGCAGCAGCAGAGTGAGCAGACCGAACATCGAGCCAGCGGTCACAGTGTTGTCAGAGTCAATGGCCAAATTCTACATATGAGGCACCTAGAGAGACAAAATCTGGAACTTGGTGCGATAGCTTTCTGGGGTAAAAAGGGTCAACAAGGTTTTCTTAATAGTCCCAGGCATTCCTGAGGCTCAAGTGATTGGACAGCCTCCTGGGCGTGGCCAGTCAAACTAGTCCACAGATATTTGACCTAATCATGTACCTGGTGTATCTCAAAATTTAGCAAGTATTCATCTACCTCAGTGCTAGACCCATTAAACTCTGGCACATCCCTGTAGCGGAGATAATTTCCTTGGTGGTGGATCAGCATGGGGTTAGTCGCTGGAGGTATGGAAACTGAAACTCTCAAAACTGATGGCAAAACGCAAGCCCTCTCCTCTCTTTAGGCTTCAGGCCCCAATTATTATTATTTATTCATTTATATAGCGCTATTAATTCCATAGCACTTTCACAATCTAAACATCCTATCAGTATGTCTTTGAAATTGGGAGGAAACTGGAGTGCCTGGAGGAAACCCACCCAAGCATGTGGAGAACATAACACAAACTCCTTGCAAGTGTTGTCCTTGGTGGGAATTGAACCCAGCACCTCAGTGCTGCAAGGCTGCAGTGCTAAGCACTGAGCCACTGTGCCCCCCCAATGTGGCCAACAAATCCTTGGCTTGGGCTGCTTGGGGACAGGTTGTTTCCAGACTGTCATTGGATCCATGATGCGACACACAGTTGAAATCCTCTGGTTCAATATCAACGGGGTCCATATCATCCTCCACATTCTTCTAGGCATTCCAACCGACCAATTCCTTGATTGAATCTGTGAGGTTAGTGCCCTGCGTAAAGCAGTAGTCCAAACATTTCCTACTGGCTGCTATCAGCATGCACAAGCCCATTTTCCCCATTGTTTTTGGGGTCAGAGCATGGCTTCTTTGGTCCACATTAGTACACTTAAAAAGGCATTTCGTGCACTCCACAAAGCAGTAGTCCAAACATTTGCTACTGCCTGCTGCAAAGCACGCATCAGGCTATTTTCCACGCTGTTTTGGTGGTCAGAGCCTGGCTTCTTCTGTCCACATTAGTCCACTTAAAGGGATCCTGTCACCCCCAGAACACCTCCTAAGCTATCAAAACATGTCCCTGCACCATCCTATCACCAATCACACACTCCTTTTGTCTCCTAAAAGCATCCTGTGAAAGTCCATAAAAACGTTTTAATACTTACTCATTAGTGAGGGCTGGCTGTTTTGCAGCCTCGAGGATCCACCCTCTCTCTATCTTTTTGCTTTCCTTGTGCAGGCATTGCCCTCCCCCTCTCTATCACTCACAGAATGCAAATCATTAGTCCTGCCTTCAGCTGCAGATCACAGCAGCACAGACAGAGAGAGGGTGGATCATTCAGGCTGCAAAACAGCCCGCCCTGGTGAGTAAAGAATATAGCCCCTGCTAATTATAATTACTAATGAGTAAGTATTAAAACGTTTTTATGCACTTTCACAGGATGCTTTTAGGAGACAAAAGGAGTGTGAGATTCGTGATGGGATGCTGCAGGGACATGTTTTGATAGCTTAGAAGGCGTTTTGTAGGTGACAGGATCCCTTTAAAGAGGACCAACCAGCAGGTTTTAGGGCTCTAAAATGAAGCCAGTTCCTTACAGGCGCTGGGATGCTGAGTGCAATCATACCTTTACTTCAATGATTCCATGTATAATTACATGTAAAACGGTTATAGAAGTCCTTAGAAAGTGGGCAGCAGGGGGATGGCATGTGCAGCAATTAGCAGAAGGGGTGCTGGGTTTCTCTTTATTACTCCACAATTTTCTCTAATCCAAACCCCCCTCCCCCTCCCTCCCTCCCTCCCCTCTCACTCCCTCCCTGTCACTATATAGAGTAGCAGGTACATTAGGTCTGACATTGAGCATGCAGATCAGTGTCAGGCTCCTATGTGCCCCAGATCCTCCCTCCTCTCTCCTGCCTGTGTCTTTGGCTTCTAGTTCTCAGCTCTCTCCTCACAGTCACAGGTCTGTGAGAGCAGAGAGCTCGGGACTCGCAGACTGGAGGGGGCAGGGCCTCCTCCTGAACTGTGACACTGCAATTACACACAGCCAGAGAAGAAGCCTGAGAAGCCAAAGACACAGGCAGGGAGGAGGAATGATCTAGGGCACATAGGAGCCTGACACTGTGCAATCAGGATGCACAATGTCAGACCTAATGTGCCTGCTACTCTATATAGTGACAGGGAGGGAGAGGGAAGAAGGTGGAGGGTTTGGCTTAGAGCAAACTGTGGAGTAATAAAGAGAAACCCAGCCCCTCTTATGGTAATGTGCTACACACTCCCTCCCATGCTGAACACTTTTTAAGGACTTTTATAACATTTATCTCTACAATCATACATGGAATCATTAAAAGTAAAGGTATGATTGCACTCAGTATCCCAGAGCCTGTAAAGGTAGTGTCCTCATTTTATAGACCTAAAACCTGCTGGTTGGTCCTCTTTAAAAAGGCAGTTAGTGCTCAACGCAAAGCAGTAGTCTAAAAATTTCCTACTGCCTGCTACCAAGCACACAGAATGGAGCCTGGCGCCGCCTTTTCAGTCCCCAGACTCAGGGACTCCTGTAAGTTATAAGTTATTTTTCTGCTGTTTTATAGGGTGGATTTAGCTCAGAGAGGGATAGATAGGGAGCAGCTAGGAAGGTGCAGGGACAGGTAGTGATAGTGTAGGGGCTTAGATCCAGGTGACAGGTTCCCTTTAAGGTTGTGGGAACACAGTCTTTCCGTAATCTCTTGGCTTTGGCTGCCCATGATGCAGTGTTTCCAGCCACCACTATTTTGTTCGGTGTGCTGTCCCTGTGTGTCACAAGCATGTGTTAAATAATCTGAACCGTGCTCTCACCAACACCGCAACAGGGAAGGTCCACCTAACAACAGACACCTGGACAAATTGTTGTGGACAGGGATGTTATATTTCTGTCATATCTATAAAATGAGAATGCGCATAGGGTCTTATCCTCAATAGGAATCAAATCTCATACAGTATGAAAACTGCTCACCTGATTTAGTTGTGAAGCCCACAACTAGCTTGATCGCTCAAACACAGCAGCCGCAGCCGGGACCACACTTCCACAAACGTGGGGGTGAAACTCTATCAGGGACCAAGTGTCTTTCGGTCCGCGCCGCTGCTCCAATGAGTATCAAAAAACACTGGACTGCTTTGAAACAAGATATCTTCAGCTTTATTTCCAACGCGTTTCGGAGCTAACACCCAGCTCCTTCCTCAGGGAATGACCCTGAGGAAGGAGCTGGGTGTTAGCTCCGAAACGCGTTGGAAAATAAAGCTGAAGATATCTTGTTTCAAAGCACTCCAGTGTTTTTTGATACTCATTGGAGCAGCGGCGCGGACCGAAAGACACTTGGTCCCTGATAGAGATATTTCTGTCATGGCACATTGGGTGAACCTGTTGGAGGGTGGAAACTGGAACATCACACATCCTACCCACGTCAAAAATAGCAGACCCAGCTTCTGTAGGGTTTCCACCTCTTCATATTCCACTTCGTCTCTCCCCTCTTTCTGCTCCTCATCTTCTGCAGAATTAGCCTGCTCATCACTGCCAAGCTGGGACCTGTGCAGCAGTGCATACCAAAGCGGCAACATGCTTTGCTTAAGCTGATCTGTTTAGGTCAGAAACCAGACTTTGCAGCAGAGCTGTGGTAAGCTTTAAAACAACACATTGATCAGTGGATCTCTCTGCTGCACCTCCAACCCGGTCTGATCATCTGTGATAATGGGCGTAAACTGGTGGCGGCTTTAAAGGTTGGCAAGCTGGTACACATGCCATGCATGGCTCACATGCTGAACCTAGTTGTTCAGAGATTTCTGAAACCTTACACTGACTTGACGTCCCTCCTTGAGAAGGTGCACCATATTAGCGACCATTTCCACCATTCCTCTACAGCTTTTCCTGCTTTTACTACGCTGCAAAAGCACTCAAATTTGCTAAGATCCCGACTCTCTTGCGACCTGCCAACGCGGTGGAACTCTACCTATCATACGTTGGTGAGGATTAGTGAGCAGCAGAGGAAAGTAGCTAAATACCAGCTTCAACATGCCTGTCAGATTGAGAGTCAGCCACTACACATAACTGTCGAGTGTTGGTTCTTGAAGACTTTGACTACAGCACCAACGTTGTGAGCGGTGATCAGGCTATTATCAGAGTAACCATCCCGCTGCTGTGTCTTTTGAAACAATCACTGTATAATCTCAAAGAGGAAACTTTGAGTGGCCAGCATGTTGGTATGGAGCAAGATTTCCCAATGGGTAATGCTACCCAGCTCAGCTAATATTCTGAGGCAACATTGGGTGATGACGAAGAAGATGAGGAGAATTATGAGGGAGAAGACTTTTTTTTCTGTGCTACCAAGGGGACTCCTAATGCCACAGAGGGGACACTCAACCCAAGCTTCATGTCTGTCCTGACTGGATGGGCTGGAGAGGAGAAGGTGGAGGAGGAGGAGGCGAGTCAGCATGAGGAGAGGATGGGTACTGTTCCTAATTTTAGGGACACAGAAGATTTGACTTTTGGCTGCATGGCCTACATGGCACAGTTTATGTGTAACTGTCTGTGGCAAGACCCTTACGTGATACACATTTTATGCAGCAGACTATACTGGTTGGCCACCTTTCTCGATCCACGGAACAAGAAGAAATTTCCTTCTCTCATTTTGGGGTCACCAAAGGTTTTACAAAGGAATCCTTCAAGAGGGTCATTGTAGATCAGTTGCTGAAAATATCACCCTAGACAATGCTGGTGGCAAAGGTACGGACTCTTTTCAACACCAAGGGATAATGGGGAGAGACATGAAAATCAGGTCCAGCAGAGGTGGGTGGGGGGGAACGTGCACAAATTGGGCAATTTTCAGTAAACCAGCGCAACAGCAAGGCCTGTCTGTGCCTGTAACAATGCCAAGAAGGGAGAAGTTACATAACATGGTCAAGGAGTACTTTAATGACCATATGCACGTCCTTTCTGATGCTTCAGTTCCCTTTAATTATCGGGCGTCCAAGCTGAACACTTGGCCCAACCTCACCTTATATGCCTTGGAGATGAAAGCCTGCCCGGCTGCTAGTGTGATGTCAGGGCATGTTTTCAGTTCCGCTGGGTCAATCATCACTGATAGGCCCACATGCCTCTCAACGGAAAATACAGACAGACTTACTCTGATTAAATTCAACAAGGACTGGATATCTCCAAAGTTTGTAATTCCTCCATATGACAGGGTGGCACCCCAGGGTTTGGTTGTCATAGATACACCTGGCACAGAGAAGGATCTCCACATAAGGTAAGCCCGCACACACCTTCCACTCCAGACCTGAAGGGGGAGCTCTACAAGCAGAGTTCAGGTGAGGTCCCCTATATATTCAGTCTTGGAGGCGGAGTTAAGGAGTGCAGTTCCAGGGACGACTGTGAAGACATCCTGGTGATGGAGCTGTGCTAAGCCCGCACCTGTGAGCACTACTAACCTGCGTGAGGGACCCTAAAGCGAGGGTCGGGGCAAGGAGTAGCAGTAGCAGGGGGAGTGAAGCCATACTGGTTCGTCCTCGAGGAACAGCGCCCGAAACCGGACACCGGAGTCCGTGACTGCAAGGATCTATCAGCCCAGCAGTAAAGACCAGAGACCACTTGAGACTTCAGATCTCCTGGTCACAGCAGCACTTGAGGCACAGCCACTTAGCAGAGCCCGGGACCGCAGTGGAAACAGCGGTGCCCACAGCAGAGCTCTCACCGCCTGCCATACAAGTGAGGACAGCAAGAGAGGGTCAGGGCTTAGCTTCAGACAGCCTGGGACCAAGACACACACAGCGCAGCAAGGAGGCCTTATAACTCGCCAAGTGTGGAGATCTTGAACTGTTACCAAACCACCCGGACCCGTAACATCAGAGACTGTACCATGGACTATAAATGAATCATCAGTAAAAGGTACGAAAACATCAACCCTGTGTGTGACTGGTATTGCTGCCCCTGCTCCCGCTCCCTGCATAGACTGTCCTGCAATTCCTATACACTACAACTGCCCCGAGGATTGCGCTCCACCTACGGGGAGCGTAACCATCTTGCTGCCCAAACATCACCCTGGAGATATGACCCACAGCACCGGTAACCATACCGGAACCATATGTGGCATCACAAAACATTTTTATTATTTTTATTGACTTTTTTCAGCGACCACCAGGGCCACGGGACCGGGCACAGGCCCCAGTGAAAATCACAGTGAATCAACACCCGGGAATGGGTACCCCATGGCCACTGCGGTGGGTCAACAGCAAGCCAACCTAAATTCACCAAAATTGATAATTTATGCTACTGTTGTTCACGTCAACACCTTCCCATAAAAACCCGTTTCCAGCATCAACCTTCACTCAACCCATAGGACTAATTTTTACAATCTCTATGCACATTGTGCAGTGGACAAACCAGGATAGTATTCGTACTCCAGCCTAACTACTATTTGTGGTTGGAGGCCCTTGGAATGGTGGATTCCTGCGTCAACCTTCACTCAGCCCATAGGGATACTTTTTACAAGTTCTATGCACATTCTGCAGTGCACAAATCTGGAATATACAGTGGTCCTACAAAACTAATATTTGTCATTGGAGGTCCTTGTCACAGATTGTGCCACATTGTGACTGAGATAGGGGTTATATATTCAACAGAAATCTGTCAGTCACTCTATTTGGCAGAAAAACATCCCTAACTTGTGCCACATTGTGACTGAGATAGGGGATACATATTCAATAGACATTTACACTGACTGTTTCTGACCGACTGATGGCCCTCTAAAATCTTGAATTGAGGACCACAACTACTATAGTAGTCCATCGTAGATAATGTTTGTCAAGGGAGGCCCTTGTCATGGTATCTTCCTGCACCTATGCCACAGTTCTCAGGAGTACTTTTTGGAAATACGATGCCCATTCTGCAGTGGACCAAGTAGTAGAGTATCAAGATGTATTCTCTTCCTATATAATATAAATTATATATTCTGAGGAATATTGCCAATCTCAATCTTTTTTTTTTTTCAAATTCTTTATTTTATATTTTAAACTCAGAAAAGAAAACCGTGTACAGAGACACATATCAAAACTATTAGTGGAGCAGTTATAGTCACTGAAATACACAGACAAATTACAGTGAAAGTAGATTTAGCAGTTTCCCCGAAACAGACCGGGAGCCAATATAACTTAGAACAAAACAAACAAAACAAAACAAAACAAAACCTTCCCATTATAGAGGAAAATCAGAGATGTTGCCCACATCTCGAAAAATTCGACAATTTTTGCAGGTCACCGGACTTAAGTGTGCTAAAGAGAGATCTGAAGCACCCTAATCTTAGTCTAAATGACACTACACTGATCAATCTCGTTTTTCATCTTCCTGCGCCCATAACTCCTGTGGTTATAGACCTCTTCTTCTATTCCTAGTACGCTTCCCCAATTCCCTGTATCTACGGTGTGATGTCGTTTAGATATTTTGTCCATGGTGTCCAGATCTTCTTAAACTTATCATGGGTCAGAGAGTCCCAGCTTGTCAATTCCTCCAGTCTAAACAGATCTCTTATTTTACCTTTCCATTCTTCCAATGTCAGTGGGTTACGTTGCTTCCACTTAAGGGCTATCAGTTGTTTTGCCGCCCCCAACATCAAAGGGGCCAACTCATGTTTCTTGGGGCGGAAATTATCCGTAGGAAGGGACAAGATCACCTCTGCAGCTGACAAATCTGTCTCTATTAATTTAAGTGAGCGCATAACCCCCATAACCCCAGACCATAAGCCACGAATGGCCGGACAAAACAAGAAGGTATGGGATAAAGTGCCTCGCTCTTTCTCACATCTCCAGCATTGAGGGGAGCTAACGTGTCCCAAGTGATACAGCTTGTCCGGTGTGTAGTACCACCGTGAGAGCAGTTTATATGCCATCTCCTGTGATACCACGCACCGTGAGAAACCATGTGCATTGCGGCACACTCTTCGTCTATCTA
The DNA here is from genome assembly GCA_033576535.1 of Allobates femoralis. Classification (NCBI taxonomy): domain Eukaryota; kingdom Metazoa; phylum Chordata; class Amphibia; order Anura; family Aromobatidae; genus Allobates; species Allobates femoralis. The sequence goes on from JARQOC010000007.1 coordinate 17,870,870, forward strand.
GTGCAGAAAGAGTGATGTTCAGTTCAGTCTCCCAAGAGTGTAGGAATAACGGTGTGGTGTTGTCTATGGTACTCGTGAGATTAGAGTAGAGTTTAGATACAATTTTTGGAACAGGGTGAGTGACCTTCATTAGGATCTCCAACCAAAGCAACTTGGTGTGGGGCTGGGGCAATTTAGAGGTCAGTTTCAAGTAATGGGCAACATGAAGGCGTTGTAAATGGTTAAGGGGGCGTTTCTTCGCCTCCAACGGCTAGCCGTTAGCACACGGTATTTTTCCTTGTAGCAGGTGTGAAATAGGTTTGTGTGGCAGGGAGGACCACAGGTCGTAAGGATCCGTGAAGTCTGGGTCAAAGAGGTAAGGTATTAGTCCTATTGGGATTTTATCTAGAAAATTGCATGTTGGGGAGCGGAGTGGAATCAGTGTACGCCTAGCTTGTAGGGTAGCGAAGAGAATATCCCCCAATCCTTCTGTCGGAAGAGAACAGTCCGTCCATAAATATTTCGCTGCACGTTTTCCCAAGATTTGCATCTCAATGTGTGAGACATGGTCCACATCCAGCCATCTTATTAATTTCAGCCAGTTAGCCAAAAGGATGGCCTGGTGATAGAGAGTTAGATTAGGCAGACCTGCACCTCCCTCACATTTCGGGCGCATTAATAGGTTCAGAGGTAATCTGGCCTTTTTGTATTTCCAAACAAATTTGCTAATTGATTGGTTAAGAGAGCGAATAAAGGAGGCTGGGAGTCGGATTGGGATCATGTTCATCACATAAAATACCTTGGGAAAAACATAGGACTTAAACACATTAACCCTACCGAGCCATGACAGGTGCGGGGTATCATATGAACGTAGAAGAGTTTCTATTTGTCGTATCAGTGGGGAGAAGTTATGTTGGAAAAGCGTATTAGGGTCGTCCGTTAAGTATATCCCAAGATATTTGATTTTATGGGGTTGCCATTTGAAGGGAGCTAGGCCCTTCAGGATCTGTACATCTTCTATGGGTGCAGATATATTCAGTGCTTCTGATTTGTTCAGGTTAATTTTGAAATTGGAGAGTTCTCCAAATAGGGAGAAGAGTTCCAGAATTTTTGGGATAGCCAATTTTGGATTAGATAGGAGAAGCAAGAGGTCGTCCGCAAATGCAACCGCCCTCAGCTCCAAACAGTTGATCCTCATCCCCTCGATCTCAGACTGTTGCCTAATTGCTTGAATAAACGTCTCCATCACCAGGACAAATAAGGAAGGGGAGAGAGGGCACCCCTGCCTAGTGCCATTAGAGATATTAAAATGAATAGACAGTATCCCATTCACCCTGACCTTAGCTGTAGGAAGAGAATATAATGACATAATTGCGTCTATGAAAGGAGGGGGGAAGGCAAACCTCTGAATGACATGCACCATATAGCGCCAACTTATGCGATCGAACGCCTTTTCGGCGTCCGTAGATAGTAGTATAAGCGGTTGACGATGGTGTCTAGCATAGGAGATCGCCTGTAAGACTTTAGAGGAGTTGTCTCTTCCCTACCTACCTCAAACGAAACCGGCCTGGTCAGGGCGAACTAGATCAGCTAACACTAAGTGTATTCTATTAGCTAAAATTTTAGCCCAGAGTTTGAGGTCTGCATTAAGCAGTGAGATGGGACGGTAGCTACTGCATAGGGTGCTGTCTCTCCCCTCCTTAGGGAGTACAGCGATATGAGCCTCCAGGGCCTGTGATGGGGGCAACGATCCCGAGAGGAAAAGGTTAAATAATTCGACCAGTTGGGGGACGAATACCTCCGCAAGCTTTTTATAATATACTATAGGGAGGCCGTCCGGACCTGGGGTCTTTCCTCCAGGAGTCGAGGCCAGTGCTTCCTCGACCTCCCGAGAGGAAATTGGGGAAAGCAAACCAGAGTGTCCCGAATCAGATATCTCAGGCAATTCAAGAGAAGAGAGAAAGTCTTGTATGTGTTGTAGTGCGACAGGTGGGTCGGACATGGAGTCATGGGGGTTGAGATTGTATAGAGAGCTATAATATGAGCAGAAGGCCTCCGCTATTCCCTCGGAATCTGAAATTACGTCCCCCTTCTCCGTACGAATGTTCCTAATAAAGCACTTCTCTCTGTGCTTTTAGCATTCTGGAGGTGAGTTTACTACCTCTGTTGCCGTGAACATAGATTTTCTGTCTGCACCGTGTATACAATTTGGCAGAACGGACATTGAGTAAGTCTTTTAGTTTTTCTCTCAACTCCACCAACTCCCTTCGGACATTATCTGAATTCTTCTGTTTATGCAGACGCTCCATGACACTAATTTGGTGAAGAAGAGAGAAAACCTCTTTGTCCCTTTGTTTTTTTATGTGGGAGCCCAGAGATATCAGTTCCCCGCGTATAACGGCTTTATGGGCTTCCCATATCATGGGAGTGAGTTTCCCGTCACCCTTATTCTCCCTGAAAAACCTCTGCAAACAGAAGGCGATCTGTGAAACATGTTCAGCGTTACTCAGTAGTGTTTCATTTAAACGCCATGAAAGTGGGGGTCGTGTAAAGGAAGCTATTTTAACAGCCAGGAAGATCGGTGCGTGGTCCGATAAAGTTATGGCACCAATTGATGTGGAGGTGATCATATTGATGGCCGAGGATTGGACTAGTAAATAATCGATTCTGTGATATGTGTCGTGGGGGAGGGAATAAAACGTATAGTCCTTTACATTTGGGTTGGCCACTCTCCAGGGATCTAACAAATGGTTGGCCTGCAGTTTACTGATCAATTTTCTACGGCCTTTTTGAGGTATTGTAGACTTCCCTGAGGAAGAATCCACTTCGGGATGTAACGACAGGTTGAGGTCTCCCCCCACAATCAATAGTCCCTCCATGAACAGCGAGAGCGCGTCCAAAGTGTCTGACAACCACTCCACCTGTCCATGGTTGGGGTCGTAAACATTTGCAAAGGTAACAGGGGCATTAGCCAGAAAGCCTTTCACAAAAACGTATCTACCTTCCGTGTCCGTGATACCATCTTTCAAGGTGAAAGGGAGTCCTCTCCTAAAGGCTATACTAACCCCCTTAGAGGCCGACCCTGAGCAACTGTGAAACCAAGTTTGATATCTAGAATAGGACATGTTGGGGGCTCTACCTTTTTTAAAATGGGTCTCCTGGAAGAAAATATCCTGGGAGTGGGCTTTATTTAAGAGGGCCAGGACCTGGCTACGCTTAGCGGGATTATTCAGACCCTTTGCGTTTAGGGATGCCACAGTGAGCGAACCTCTCTCAATGTCACTAGCCATATTCGTATATGTCAACGGTGATTTCTACCTGCAAGATAGGCCTATAATGGGAATAAAACAATTTTAGTGTAAAACTATATACAGAAACAGAGGTATACTCATCTTCCGCAGGGGGGGGGGGTAAGAAAGACCCAATTGTTGAAGATGAGGTACCGTAGCAACCAAGCGGTATTCAAGGAAAATTAGTTAGGAATTCAAATAGTTATTCATAAATAACACGAAAATAACCTGTACACAATAGACAGGCAAAAAAATAAATAAATAAATAAAATAAACCAGAGAGAGATGCAGATGACAGGCACCATTTCAGACCACAAGGCCTGCACCTATGAATGCAGAAGCTCACTGCCTCTGCCTGCCCAGGCGGTCTAAGAAGCTGAAACTGGGCGCTTATGTAGGAGAACCGGGTGCCAAAAAAAAAAGAGAGAAGAGAACTGAGGACCACAGCTACTCCCTTGGCCCTGTGGGAAGGGATGAACAAAGTTAGGCACCGGTCTCAGCGTCCCCTAGTTGGACAAGTAAACCAATTTGAGAAAGAACAAGTGTTCGAGGCTACATGTGACCTCCGTACGACCCTGAATAGATAGTCATGGGCCAGACTCGTACAATAAGGGTCGCTACAAAAGTAAATTAAAAGGTCATATTCATGTGGGCTGGCGTTTATTCAGCTGTCTTTTGGATTTAGGAGATGTCGTTTTCTTTCTGGTTGACCAGGCTTCCGGTTTATCCAGTCGGGGCATAGGCAAACCCATGTCAAGGGGCATCCAAGAAGGTATGAATATGGGCTCGATCTGAAGGGTCTCCCAGGCAGCTTCTAGGTCTTCAGGGGTGCGGATGGTGATTTGACGACCCTCCTTGCTGATACCAACCCCAAAGGGGAAAAGCCATTTGAATCTCATGCCTTGGCCCACAACATCATCAGTCAAGGGTTTAAGAATTTTCCTCTTGGCCAATGTAGTTGGTGAGATATCTTGAAAGACCTGGAAGGTGGCCTCCCCGTACGACAGCGACGATTTTTCCCTTGCTCCCGATAAGATGGCTGCTGTGTCAACATAGCTGAGGAAACCGCAGATTATATCCCTCGGGCGTTCATTCGGTTTGGGTTTTGGTTTAAGGGCTCTATGGACCCTCTCGAGGATGACTGAGTCTGCCCTCTCTTGACCGAGAATATCTGCGAATATTTTTTCTCCGACTCCTGTTCTCTTGGTCTTCAAGTGCCAAGTAGACAGAGTTTAGATGTTGCCGGTGCGCCTGAATATGGTCACAAAGGGTATTAGAGGTGTCTATTAAATCCAATTGCGTATTCTCTAAACTCTATGGCCTATGTGTCTCACATCAGATCTAAGGTCGGCCATTTCTTTAAGCAAGGGTTGCATTGAAGCTTCCATTAATTCTTTCATATACGACCTGGTGACTGGTGCTGTATCTTCATATGTGGTCTCGCAGTCGGAGTCTCCCAGATCGGCTTCCGAGTCGCCCGTGGTAGCAGCATATGAGGCATTGCGGGCCTTTGGCTTGTCAGGCGATGGAGACATTTCCAGTTTTTTTTTAAGGTATTTGTCCAGTTCTCCCTTGGATGTGAGGGATGAAGTTGATGGTGTGTGTCTTGTGAGACTTTTAGCCCGTAATTTATGAGTTGTGCGGACCATTCTGAGGCTATTGATACGGGCTGCTGCAAACACCACTTGGTTGCACGGCTACATCAGGGGGTTTATTGTATCATCACGTTCATATTGATATGTCTTTGGGTTGTGCGAAACAGTAATAAGCAAAAAGGGGTGTTATAATTCTAACAGTCCAGCAGATGAAGCTCTCATAGAACATTCAGATGTAGTGGTTGTGGAGGACCACCAGGGGGAGTACTGATATTGCAGACTGTATCTCTTCAAAATGGAATAAGGACTATGCAAACATCATGACTCTTGGTGGCCACCAGATGGCGAGGTAGAGTTGTAGAAAAGTAAAATTGTGCAATGTCACAGCAGATCCTGCTGGGATTGGAGATTTCCTGCTTTTTAATTGTGCAGGAAGGTTTAAGGTGTTGTTTTACTTTATGGATTTCTTCTTTAGACAGTAGTGGGTTGTCTTCAGCCCTTTATGTTAGTGTCAGCTTGCACTGTCTCTTATAACCCCTACTTTGCTGTTTATTTCTGTGGCTCTGCAGGTGGGGAATGTCTGGTAATTGTGGTGCCGTTTATAGTGAGTGGAGCTGTGTATTTCCCACAGCAGGTCGGCTGGCTACTTCTTCACACTTCTTATTGCCTCTCCCTCTAGGTAGTGCCTGTGTGTTTTCCAATCACACCCTGTATGCCCTGCTTTCTGCTCCCCCACCGCTGCTCCCAGCTCCCTGGTGTTTGATGTACAGTGCCAGCCACGGGGCGCTTTACTGATAATGGCGGCGGGTCGGAAGTGAGCTCCTCGTGCTGTTAACTGTGCGCTCATACAGCTCCTCCACTCCTCCCAGGCACGCAACTGTCTTGTTCTCCCGCCGGCCGCGGGGAGGTCCAGGGCCGCCGATAGTGCACTGCTGTACGCCCTCAGTAACAGGAGCTGGTTGCTGAGGAGCGGTCTCCGGGTGTCGCGGGTGTCAATCACCGCTTCCCGCGCCGATGTCTCCGCTCCACAGCCCCGCAGCACCAGCTGATTCTTCGGCTGCTGTTGGCTCTAATCAGAGGGAGAGCCAGTCGACAGGGCAGGTGGGGATTAGTGCGGGAGCGCGGGATGGGCTTATGCCGGGCCCAAGATGGAGGAGGCCTGGGGCTCGTGGGAGACCAACCTGGGATGAGCAGATGTAAGCTCCGAATATTTTTTTTTCCAGGTCTCCTGGGTCTTTGATGGCTTGCAGAGCTGTCGGTGAGGGTAGACAGGCAGTTTGAGGGCTCTCCTGTGATGGATGGCTGTGGATGCTGTAAATCTTAGTGGAGCTGTGTCAGGAGCAGCCTCCTCAGTCAGCGGCCATCTTGGATCCCCGCCAATCTCAATCTTTGGGCCATTTGGAGAAGCTTCTCCAATCCATCCTGGATGGGTGGCACCATATATCCTTTATCCATTGACATGCACAAGAGATATATTTGAGCTCAACATCCAGTTGACTAGTGCAGCTTTTTTTTTTTCTGATCCACAGAGTTCAGCTAAACTTGAGGATCGCAGGCCACACTCACTGCTACCTTCTATTACTCCATGTCTCTTGCCCTATTTCCATGTATTCTCTGCCCTTAAATAAGTAGCATAATAGAGTGAGGGCCCTACAATATTAATAAGTGAGGCCACTCTCAAATGTACACAAGAGGTACCTCAAATGTCTAGAGGAGGGCACTTCCAAACGTATGTTACAGGGTCACATTATGCCTCTCACTAAATTCAGGTTTCCTGCCTGCTGCATGCCCTCTGAACATTTGAATGTAGGGCTGCGGAATCAAATGGCACATTACAATGGGCACATTGTAAATTGATATGGAATATGTATTCCACTATTACAGTGTCATTGAGGGAGGGACCGCCCAAATGTCTAAGTAAGAGCGGTTCCTCCAAAACGTGAGTTACAGGGACCCCTCAGGGCTCTCAGCAAACTCAGGTTTCCTGTCTACTGCAGGCCCGCTGAACATTTGAATTTAGGGCTGCAAAATGTCATGGAGGTGGAGTAGGAGCCGAAGTCCATCGTTACAATGGGCACATTGTAAACTGCTGTGGAATATGTATGCCACTATCACAGTGTCAATGAAGGGACCACCCAAATGTCTAAGTAAGAGCAGTCCCTCCAAAACGTACGTTACAGAGACACCTCTGGGCCCTCAGCAAACTCAGGTTTCCTGCCTACTGCAGGCCCTCTGAGCGTTTGAATGTTGAGCCACAGAATCACATGGCGGTGGAGGAGTTGGAGGGTGAAGCCCAACGCTACAGTGGGCATATTGTAAACAGCTATGGAATATGTATTCCACTATCACAGTGTCAATGAGGGAAGGACCGCCCAAATGTCTTAAGTAAGAGCGGTCCCTCCAAAATGCATCTGTGGCGCCCCGCAACGAGTGCGTCACAAGGGAGTATTGCAGCCGCAATATTCTCTGACACAGCAGTGATATAGTTAACTTTGAGATCCAACCCAACATGCATCACCTAGAACAGAGGGCCAATCCTAGGTCCTGGTGGGTGAAGTGTTAGGGAAGTGTAGGAGAACACACAATAATCTAGAGAGAAGAGTCTAGAACTCGGAGAAGAAGGGTCTAGGACTAGAACTTGGAGAGGAGCGGGGGCTCCGCACTCCGTGCGGGCCCCTGGGCCGTCACCGGTCGAGTGTCAGCACCTGAGGCCTTAACTACCGGGATTGGGCATTATCTACACGGGTCCCCAAAAGACTCCCGTGCCCACAACCTACAGCCGGTTCACTGGTACCGAAGCTGGCAGCAGTTCACCTCTGCCACGCGAACCAGAAGCGTGGAGGAGCAGCTTCACAGGAGCACCCCACCACCAGCCAACTTCCAGTCGTCTAACCAGCGGTGTACCCACCGAGGGATCCAAAGCTCCCCAAAATATCCAGAACGTACATCATGGATAGGGCATTGAAGCAGCCTCCCCGTACCCGACCTGGTATTCCTGGGCGACACTGGCAACAAGTTAGGTAGAATGGAGGAACACTTGCGGATCTCTGAGGGACACTATCACTGCTGAGTCCACCCGGTCTACTACTCAACCACTGTATGCCATGTACTGCCTGCTGGTTACAGTGAAGACCCGTTATAGAGACTTTCTGTGTCTGTGCTTCCTTATGAACTGTCCGTCCGCACTCAAAGGTAACCGCAGCTGCCGCACAACATCTTGAGCAGCTCCAGCTTCCGGGGATCACCGCTCAGCCTGTGGGGAGCGTAACATCTTGCTGCTGTCCATCCCCCGGAGGTTCCGCAGCGTCGGTAGTCCTTACCGAATCTACTCATAGGTGGCGTCACGAATAAATTAAAAAAAACCCTTTAATCTGTTCCACCAAGACGTCTTCACTTTTGATCTGCACTACACCGGGCCCCACTGCCGGCAGGCGCGGTCCACCCGTGACAAGGAGGAAGGAAGCATCGCCTGTCTAAACCGGAGTCCCGGCCACGGTGAGTCACATCTTACAGGGCCACCTGAAGCATCTGAGGTCAAAGATCAACATACCTACTGGTACATTGTAGCTGGTTTTTGTAAAGTGCTGGGAAATAGCCAACCAAAAAATGATGTATGACAGAGAGACTTACAAAATGTATAAGTGAGGGCCCTCCCAATTGTAAAAGGTGAAAAAACACCAACAGTACATGTGAAGAAACGCTAAAAGCAGTATTTTTTTTCTCTGCTTTATTTAGCCTTGTATACAAGTGATTATGCAGGAAAAACTTTCTGAACCTATTTGGCCTGTTAAATGTAATTTAGGTTAGGTTTAGTAGTTGTTCTTGTGTTTCTGTAACAGTGGTGTAATCCTGCGACAAAGTTATTCCCACAAACCATATGTGAGTCAGAAATGCATGCAGGCATAGCCTCCAGGCTCTTCCCATTCTGCTTCATCACTTTCCCTCCCATTTCAGCCTTTTCGTCAGGCTCCCAGACCCCTTTATAGGGTCCAGCAGAAAATTACTCACATTTCCCATTGACTTACATTGTACTCACTATTTGGAAGTTTTATTGAAGTGTGGTTTTATAAATTTTAAATGTGTGTGTTTTTATATCTTTTCATAATTCATGGTGATTGTTTTATATTGATTTATGTTGTTTCATAATGAGATTAGGGCAACCAATGAAATCCTTGGGGTGGGGTGTGCTAATCCTTGCATTTTCTATGTAACATGTCTATATATGTGTGATAGTTTGAGATGATATAAGGATGTTTGCACTGAAGAAGTAGCAAGTCTCCTATCAAAGACGTAGGCTAATAAAAATATTAAAGAAGATTCCCTTATTGATTAGCAGTGCAGGATTTAAAACTAGATATTGTATGCAAGCTGGTTTATATAATACACGCTTTCAACATTATGTATTGAATTACTGAAATAAATGAACTTTTTCATAGAATTCTAATTCATCAAGATGCATCATATATATGTGTGTGTATTGTGATGGGTCCACCGCCTGTGTCAGGAGAGACAGGTATGTGTCGAACAGACAGAGGGCTGCAGTGATCTTAACCCAGGTTGACTGCTGAGACTTGTTGTCCAACACCTTTCTATAATGTGATGTGGGCTGGAGGTAAGGGTTAACCAGAAGCACTGGGTGGGTCTGGGTAACTACATACCTCCCAGGGGAGGGTGTGTGTTGCTGTTATCAGGTAGTCACTCCCTGGTCACATGTCTGTGATGTCAGCTCAGGTCCTGAAGCCTGAAAACTGGCTGTTTGGGAAGCACATGAGAAGGCCCAGGTAAGGAGCTTGGAGCAGCTCCTGGTAACAATGGACTGTCAGGAGACAGTATGAAAGAAGCCTGCTATGATTGCTGGACAAGGTAACCTCTTGAGAAGGGGGCTGTGTACTGACAGAGGTCAGTGAATGAACTGTGCAGACCAATCCCATGTGTGAAGTGATGGACTGTGTACAATAATTATATCAAGTGGTTTATGTGGCTAAATAAACCATCTGGATTTGAGTTAACTAGAAACCATTACTGTCTGCTTGAATTACGCTGTCAAGTGAGTGTACCTCGACCCGGTCCGTGAATGCTATACCACAGTATCTATAATATAAAAGCCGAAGGCCACTTCCGGAGAACCCGAAGGTTACTTCCATGATGGCCTTAGACCATGCTGCTGACGTCACAGTGCGGGGTAGCCGCGCTGAACTTTCAGTGCAGCTACAGGCACCGGTGTTTGAACGTTCCGCTCGCCCAAGTTCCGCCCTTCGCCGTAACCCATCCGCCCCTCACTACTGTCTCATCAAACACACATCCTCTCACTACAGTCCTCCCAAACACACACATACCATCCCAACCACATCACACATACACACTCACACACCCACACAAACACACACACACACTGTCAGGTTCCACCCGTAGTTCATACCTACCACCCCGTCTTTCTCGATCGTCCCGTCCTCCGGGTCATCCAGACGTCTTCCCTCCGATCCCGACCTCTTCTTACTCCGGCCGGGAGCTCCACGTCCTGCTTCCTCTTCGCCAGCATCTTCCCCGCAAAATGCCTCAACCAAGATGGCGGCCGCAATCATTCTTTAGTTCCCGCCCACAGTCCCCGCCCAGTTCCCGCCCACAATTACGCCCCCTCAGGTCGCACCCGCCATCTTGGTTGGGGCAAATACAGTTTCAGGCGCGAAATTTGAATTTTTATCTTCACAGGACATTTCTCCTGTTTCCCCTCTGCCCCTCCTGCCTCCGCTCTCCCCTCCAGCCTCTGCCCCTCCAGCCTCTGCCCCTCCAGCCTCTGCCCCTCCAGCCTCTGCCCCTCCAGCCTCTGCCCCTCCAGCCTCCGCTCTCCCCTCCCGCCTCCGCTCTCCCCTCCAGCCTCTGCCCCTCCAGCCTCTCCCCTCCAGCCTCCACTCTCCCCTCCAGCCTCCGCTCTGCCCTCCAGCCTCCGCTCTGCCCCTCCAGCCTCTCCCCTCCAGCCTCCGCTCTGCCCTCCAGCCTCCGCTCTGCCCTCCAGCCTCCGCTCTGCCCTCCAGCCTCCCCTGTCCTCTGCTCTCCAGCCTCCGCTCTGCCCTCCAGCCTCTGCCCTCCAGCCTCCCCTGTCCTCTGCCCTCCAGCCTCCCCTGTCCTTTGCCCTCAAGCCTCTGCGCTGCCCTCCAGAGTCCGCTCTGCCCTCCAGACTTCCCTGTCCTCTGCCCTCCAGCCTTCCCTGTCCTCTGCCCTCCAGCCTCCCCTGTCCTCTGCCCTCCAGCCCCTCTGCCCTCCAGCCTCCCTGTCCTTGCCCTCCAGCTCCGCTCTGCCCTCCAAGCCTCCGCTCTGCCCTCCAGTCCCTTCTTGCCCTCGTCCTCTGCCTCCAGCCTCCCCTGTCCTTGCCCTCCAGCCTCCCTGTCCTCTGCCCTCCAGCCTCCCCTGTCCTCTGCCCTCCAGCCTCCCCTGTCCTCTGCCCTCCAGCCTCCCTGTCCTCTGCCCTCCAGCCTCCCCTGTCCTCTGCCCTCCAGCCTCCCCTGTCCTCTGCCCTCCAGCCTCCCCTGTCCTTTGCCCTCAAGCCTCCGCTGCCCTCCAGAGTCCCGCCTCTGCCCTCCAGACTTCCCTGTCCTCTGCCCTACCATGCCTCCCTCAGTCCCTCTGCCCTCCAGCCTCCCCTGTCCTCTGCCCTCCAGCCTCCTCTGCCTCTGCCCTCCAGCCTCCCCTGTCCTTTGCCCTCCAGCCTCCGCTCTGCCCTCCAGCGTCCCGCTCCTTGCCCTCACGCCTCCCCTGTCCCTCTGCCCTCCAGCCTCCCTGTCCTCTGCCCTCCAGCCTGCCCTCCTCCCTGTCCTCTGCCCTCCAGCCTCCCCTGTCCTCTGCCCTCCAGCCTCCCCTGTCCTCTGCCCTCCAGCCTCCCCTGTCCTCTGCCCTCCAGCCTCCCCTGTCCTCTGCCCTCCAGCCTCCCCTGTCCTCTGCCCTCCAGCCTCCCCTGTCCTCTGCCCTCCAGCCTCCCCTGTCCTCTGCCCTCCAGCGTCCACTCTGCCCTCCAGCCTCCCCTGTCCTCTGCCCTCCAGCCTCCCCTGTCCTCTGCCCTCCAGCCTCTCCCCTGTCCTCTGCCCTCCAGCCTCCCCTGTCCTCTGCCCTCCAGCCTCCCCTGTCCTCTCCCCTCCAGCCTCCGCTCCCCCTCCAGCCTCCGCTCTGCCCTCCAGCCTCCGCTCTGTTCTCCAGCCTCCGCTCTCCCCTACAGCCTCTGCTCTGCCCTCCAGCCTCTGCCCTCCAACCTCCGCTCTGCCCTCCAGCCCCCGCTCTGCCCTCCAGCGTCAGCTCTGTCCGCCAGCGTCCGCTCTGCCCTCCAGAGTCCGCTCTGCCCTCCAGCCTCCCCTGTCCTCTGCCCTCCAGCCTCCCCTGTCCTCTGCCCTCCAGCCTCCCCTGTCCTCTGCCCTCCAGCCTCCCCTGTCCTCTGCCCTCCAGCCTCCCCTGTCCTCTGCCCTCCAGCCTCCCTCTCCCCTCCAGCCTCCCCTCTCCCCTCCAGCCTCACCTGTCCTCTGCCCTCCAGCCTCACCTGTCCTCTGCCCTCCAGCCTCCGCTCTGCCCTCCAGCCTCTGCCCTCCAGCCTCCCTTCTCCTCTGCCCTCCTGCCTCCACTCTGCCCTCCAGCCTCTGCCCTCCAGTCTCCCCTGTCCTCTGCCCTCCAGCCTCTCCTGTCCTCTGCCCTCCAGTGTCCGCTCTGCCCTCCAGCCTCCCCTCTCCTCTGCCCTCCAGCCTCCCCTCTCCTCTTCCCTCCAGCCTCCCCTGTCCTCTGCCCTCCAGCCTCCGCTCTGCCCTCCAGCCTCCGCTCTGCCCTCCAGCCTCCGCTCTCCCCTCCAGCCTCTGCCCTCCAGCCTTCCCTCTCCTCTGCCCTCCTGCCTCCCCTGTCCTCTGCCCTCCAGCCTCCGCTCTGCCCTCCAGCCTCCCCTGTCCTCTACCCTCCAGCCTCCCCTGTCCTCTGCCCTCCAGCCTCCCCTGTCCTCTGCCCTCCAGCCTCCCCTGTCCTCTGCCCTCCAACCTCCCCTGTCCTCTGCCCTCCAGCCTCCGCTCTGCCCTCCAGCCTCCCCTGTCTTCTGCCCTCCAGCCTCCCCTGTCCTCTGCCCTCCAGCCTCCCCTGTCCTCTGCCCTCCAGCCTCCCCTGTCCTCTGCCCTCCTCACCCCTCCAGCTTCCGCTCTCCTCACCTCTCCTCACCCCTCCAGCCTCCCCTGTCCTCACCCCTCCATATGCAATGTGCAGTATGTGTAAATATGTGTGTATGTACTCACTTCCCTCACTTTGTCCGCACTTCCCTCACTTTGTCCGCACTTCCCTCACTTTGTCCACACACATACACAGGCACACACACACACTCCGCTATAGTTAGCACCGGCCCTGCATCAGCCGCCTGGATCCTCAGTCGACATGTCGCCACCCCCCAACTACTGGATCCAATATAGCGTCCAAGAAGTGTCGCCAAACTTCCCCGACGCCATATTGGATCCAGTCGTCCGCGGGTGGCGACATGTCGACTCAGGATCAAAGCGGCGAGGAATACGCAGGGTCGGTGCTAACTATAGCGGAGTGTGTGTCTATGTATGTGTGTGCTGACAACTCTGCCCACGCCGCTGCGCTAATAACTCTGCCCACACCGCTGCGCTGACCACTCTGCCCACGCCACTGTGCTGACCAATCACACCGCACTCACTGCTAACCACTGAGCCACCCCACTCACTCCCCTCGGGCCCCCCTCCATCCCCTCGGCCCCCTCACTCCTGTCTATTTGGTCTGTCATTCAGTGTGACGCACTTCACTACAATCAGAATAGCGGCGCGCGCCATATTTCAAATACACGGAGTACAGTGTATTTGAAATATGGCGCCATGGCGCGCGCCGCTATCCTGATTGGTCGCCGCGTTCAGTGCCAACCAATGAGAGAAGCTGCATTCAAACCGCGCACCAAGCCGCAGTACCCTTTTGATTGGTCGCCGTGGCGACCAATCAGAGGAGCGGAATTCAAACCGCGCGCCAAGCCACGCTACTTCTCTGATTGGTCGCCGCGGCGACCAATCGGAAGAGTACTGCAGCTTGGCGCGCGGTTTGAATGCAAACCCCATCCTTACAGCCTCCTCCATACCCTCAGCCTCCTGCATCCTCACAGCCTCCTCTATCTCCTCAGCTTCCCCATCCCCACAGCCTCCTTCATCCCCACTGCCTCCTCCATCCCCACTGCCTCCTCCATCCCCACTGCCTCCTCCATCCCCACTGCCTCCTCCATCCCCACTGCCTCCACCATCCCCACTGCCTCCACCATCCCCACTGCCTCCACCATCCCCACTGCCTCCACCATCCCCACAGCCTCCTCATCCTCACAGCCTCCTCATTCTCACTCCTTACTCCTGCCTATTAGGTCTGTCATTCAGTGTGACACAGTTTACTCCTGTCTACAAGGTCTGTCAGTCAGTGTGATGCACTTCACTCCTGTCTACAACGCTGTCAGTCAGTGTGACGCATTTCACTCCTGTTTACAAGGTATTCCAGAATACCCGATGCGTTAGAATCGGGCCACCATCTAGTGTGTGTGTGTGTGTGTGTGTGTGTGTGTGTGTATATGTGTATATATGATTAGTGCCTTCTGATAGTATTTGGCCCCCTTGAACTTTTCAACCTTTTGCCACATTTCAGGCTTCAAACATAAAGTTATAAATTCTAATTTTTTTGTGAGGAATCAACAACAAGTGGGACACAATCGTTAAGTGGAACGAAATTTATTGCATATTTTAAACTTTAATCTGGTTATATCCACCCTCTTCAATAACAGGGGTAGAGTCTGTAGAGGATATAGGAGTCGAGCAAAACTGATCATTTTCACAAAGTGGCTGCGGCCCAGCAGCGATAATGGTAGATCCCTCCATTTTTTGAGTTCTTTCTCAATTTTTTCAATAAGTGGACCATAATTAAGGGCATAGATTTGTTCCGAAGTCCGCCCCAATTTCAGCCCCAGGTATTTGACGTATTTCGGTACTATTGGGATACCTAACTTTTTTCTAATGTTCCCCCTCTAGTCTCCCCCCCTCTAATTTTTAACAGTTCACATTTTGTCCTGTTTAACTTGAAGCCCGAGAAACCACCATAGCTTTTGATTGTTTTTAAGAGTATAGGGAGGTCCCGTTCAGGGTTGTACATGAATAGTATTATATCGTCTGCAAATAAAGCGGAGTTCAGTTTCTGCTCCCCTATTGGTATGCCTTCAAAAGGATTACAATTGTTTATGTATCGTGCCAGGGGTTCTATAGCCAAGTCAAACAGGAGTGGTGATAGCGGACACCCCTGCCTTGTGCCTTTCTGCAGAGGAAATGTGGGGGAAAGAAAACCCGGCGTATGGACTCGAGCTGTTGGGTTAGAGTATAGGGACCCTAGATATTGTCTGAATCTCCCCTGTAACCCAATGCGGTCCAATACCAGACCCAGCCATGGCCATCTCACATTGTCAAATGCTTTTTCTGCGTCTAGTGTGACCATGGCTGGGTCTCCCGTTCCCTCTCTGTTCCCAAATCTAACCGCATCCAGTGCTAGAAGTGCTTTGCGCACATTTGTTACTGCTGACCTCCCTTTAATGAAACCCGTTTGGTGACTTTCAATCAAGTCTGGCAGTACCCTCGCTAATCTGTCTGCCATCAGTTTGGATAAAATTTTAAGGTCTAGGTTAATTAAGGATATGGGTCTAAAATTTGCTGGATCATCTCCCCCTCCCTCCCTTTTGGAAGTAATTTGATATAGGCCATGTTCATGGCATCTGTTATGGGTTCTCCTGCGAGTATGTTGTTGTAAAGGCCTGTCAATGTTGGTGTCACTTCCTCTCTCAAAAGTTTATAAAATTCCCCTGTAAAGCCGTCTGGTCCCGGTGCCTTCCCATTGCCTAGGTTTTTGATTGAACAGTCTACCTCTTCCTCCGTTATTGGTCTATTTAATTCCTCTAAATTAAGCTCCGTGATCGGAGTAAGGGGAACCCTATCTAACCAGTCGCTCCCCTCCCCATTGGGTGTATCCGAGATCTCATATAGTTTTTTATAATATTTTCCTAGAATGGAGTTTATTTCCTTGGGGTTTGTCGTAATGAGTCCCTCTTTGTCCCGTAGAGCTCTGATTGGATTAGGTAGTCTCCGGCCCTTTGCTAACCCTGCCAACAACCGACCCGCCTTATCCCCAAACCTATTAAGATCCGTTTCCAATTCGCCTTTCAATAATTCCTCTCTCCTACTGGCCCATAACTCAAACTCTGTTTTGGCATCCACCCAGTCTTTTTTGTCTCTTGGATCTTGTGATTGTCTGAACCGTCTATAGGTGGATGACACTTTTCCACTAGCCTTAGTGTATCTCTCCCTTATAGACTTTTTATGTTTAGAGGCATGGGCCCGTATGAGACCTCTTAGTACTGCCTTCCCTGTTTCCCAGAAAAGACGATGATCTGTTTTATGCTCTATGTTATCAGAGGCGAAGCCACTCCACCATTCCTTCAATTGTGTCTTAAATTCTCCATCCTTAGCTAGGTAGGAGGGAACCTCCACAGAAAATCCGTTCCTCTCTGATGAGTCTCTGTAAATTCAATGGTTATTGGACTATGGTCAGATATGACCATATTCTCTAGTGTGGCATTTTCTGTCCTCCTCCATAGCTGCTCGGACGCCAAGAAAAGGTCAATGCGCGACCAAGAACCATGCGAGTGAGAGAAATGTGTATAGTCTAATTCCTGAGTGTGCATCACTCTCCACACGTCAATTAACCCCGTCGTCTCCAAGAACTCTGCGAGGTCGCTACTTTTTTTTGTCGGCAAGGTCTGTTCACTCCTCCTCCCCCCTTTTCTCCTGTCAATATCCTCTATCACCACTTCATTAAAGTCCCCTCCAATTAAGATATTGGTTTCCCTATCTCCCATAATAGAAATAGACAAGTCTGTGAAGAATTGGGTTCTGGGGGTGTTAGGTGCATAGATGTTGTGTATACTCAGTTGCTGATCTTGGAGCTGTAACACTACTTGTAATCTTCTCCCTTCAGAGTCATGTGATATCGACAGTACATTGTGTGCGAGATGTTTATTAAGCAATGTCAGCACTGCAGCCTTTTTACCTTTAGCACCTGATATCCATCCTGCTCCCACCCATAGCTTCTGCATATATTTTAGTTCATGTGATTGGAGGTGGGTCTCCTGAAGAAGAGCTATGTCAGCCTTTAGTTTCTTCAGGTGGCGTAAAATCATATAGTGCTTATTGGGAGACCTCAACCCCTTCACATTCCATGAGATGATTTGCAGCATTGCTTAAATTCCCCTGTCCCTACGTACCCCATGACCTTTTTGTTTAACAATTTCATCGGCTGTGCCTCCCCTGTATGTCCACCACCCGGCGTCTGAATAACGAACTTTTGAACTACGTATCCTTTTGTTTTCTGTAACACATATGTAAAACCCAACAGTAGTTTCCAACAAAATGTAACCCCCCCTTTTATTCCCATTCTCAAGGAGTAGCTGGGATCTTTCCCTTCTCTCCTTGGGTATATATTCTTTCTCGTGACTTCCCTTGTACTGTAGAAGATAGCTGCTCCCCGCGCCTCTATACATATTAGATATTTGTGTCATCCACCCCTCTCCCCTCGAGCAATTTCCACTTATCTTCAATGCTCCTGACCACCTTCGTCTCCTAGCACATTTCAGGTGTCCATTATCAAGGTAACGGAGACTGATGTGTCTCCCTTCGTGCAATGCACTTCAGTCCAGGCTTTGCCTGTAGATCGTATATCGTCCTGGAACATCCGATAGTCTATACTGTGACAAAACCTAGAACAAAACAAAAATTGTCCAGAGAGCAGGATCATTAACATAGGAATCAAATCCTCCTCCGTACTCCCTTATCACCCCCGCTCCCACTCATTGTCCTTCACATTTTTCTATCGAGACGCATGTCATCTCTCAGTTATCTGTTTCCATCCTGCTTCTGCCCATTCTGTCCTCTGTTGTCCTTGTATGTTGATCCTTTTCCCTCTTTGTTTGTCGCCGCCTTTTCAGCATAAGTACGCTGCGATGGGGGTGTCTGTGAGCCATTTGATGTAGGGATCGACCGTGATCCCTGAGGGGACAATAATGTCTCCTGTTGAAGATAGTCCATGGCTGCTCTAGCATTTATGAATGACATCATCTTACCCTTGTCATTCCTGAATCTTAGCACTGCAGGGAAAGCTAATTGAAATCTAATGTTTCGCTTAAACAGGATGGTGCAGGCTGCACTAAAAGTCTTTCTTTTGCGTGCTACCTCAGCCGAGTAGTCCTCATAAAGCCTGACTCTATGTCCTTGCAGGACTAGTGGGATCCTCCTGGATCTAAATTCTCTCAGAATGACTTCCTTATCTGTATAGTCCAGGAACTTGGCTATGATCTGGCGTGGACCCTCTTTCGGGTCTTTTGGGGTGCCGATTCTGTGAGCTCTTTCCACTTTGCATTGTCTCTTTAGTCCTAGAACGTTTGGTAGCTCTGACTCCCAAATCACATCTAGTTGTCCTGGTGGGATAGATTCTGGCAACCCGACCATCCTGATGTTGTTTCTTCTGGAACGGTTTTCTAGATCATCTACTTTTTCCTCAGTATACGCAGAATGCTTTTGTAAGGCTGCTATGTGCCGTTCCATTATCACAATCCTGTCTTCAGCCTCTCCTAGTCTCCTCTCTGCCTCCTGCAGCCTCTCACCATGCTGTTCAGTAGTGTGTCTGAGCCCACATAAAGCTTCTGTAACAGTGTCTTTTAAGGCTGAAGTTATATCGGCCACTATATAAGGGGCTATTGCTTTAGCCAGTTGGGCAACATCAATGGGGCCTCTTATGCCCGTCACCTCCTTCTCCTGCAATGTCTCCTCATGTTGTGCCTCCCCTGGCTGAGTATCGTTCTCCCAGCCCTCCTCCAGTACCTCTGCAGAGTCCAGATATTGCTCCTCTGCTTCTTTATCCCTGTCCGGGTCAGCTCGTGCAGCCTCTGGGTTGTGCCTTTTGTTCTCCATCGTGCCTTTCTCAGAGGAGTTGTTGTTATGTCCTCCATTGCGGCTGTTATGTCCCGCTGCTTGTGCTTTGCCTCCCGCGGCCGCCATTTTCTCTGTGGGCCCGCTCATCTTCCCGCTCTGCATGTGTGCTGGTTCCTCGCGTCCCGAGCTACTCAGGACATAGCGGTCTAGGGTCCCCGTTATTTTAGGGTTTCCCTCCTGGCTTTTGGAAGCGTTCTGGGGCATCTGACCCGGTAAAACAGTCAGTTAAGTGGCGCGGTCTCCGGAGCGTCTCCCTCACGCTGCCATCTCCTCAGAGCCGAAACCGGAAGTATCTTAAACTTTTTTAACAAATAAGAAACTGAAAAATGGGGCATGCAATATTATTCGGCCCCTTTACTTTCAGTGCAGCAAACTCACTCCAGAAGTTCAGTGAGGATCTCTGAATGATCCAATGTTGTCCTAAATGACTGGTAATGATAAATAGAATCCACCTGTGTGTAATCAAGTCTCCGTATAAATGCACCTGCTCTGTGATAGTCTCAGGGTTCTGTTTCAAGTGCAGAGAGCATCATGAAGACCAATGAACACACCAGGCAGGTCCAAGATACTGTTGTGGCGAAGTTTAAGGCCGGATTTGGATACAAAAAGATTTCCCAAGTTTTAAACATCTCAAGGAGCACTGTGCAAGCGCTCGTATTGAAATGGAAGGAGTATCAGACCACTGCAAATCTACCAAGACCCGGCCGTCCCTCTAAACTTTCATCTTGAACAAGAAGACTGATCAGAGATGCAGCCAAAAGGCCCATGATCACTCTGGATGAACTGCAGAGATCTACAGCTGAGGTGGGAAAGTCTGGTATTTTAAGCAAAATCTACAGTGGCATGGTTCAAAAATAAACGTATCTGTAGCGCCCCTGCGACTAGACGCCACAGAGTGGTATTACACTTATTTTCTATATGTAATATTATTTTGTAAGTTGCTAGTTTAGGATTTAAATCTTATGGAGTCTCTTATGTACACTCCCTTAGGACCGCACCACTTAGAGTAGGGGGAACTGGTAATATAGTAGGTTCCACAGGTGGGGCGGAGCTTAGGATAGAGTAGGAGTGGCAGTTTACCTCAGACGGTACTGGGAAGGCAGACAGAGTGGTCAGGCCTGGCAGCCCAGCTCAGTGGAGGGTACCCCATCTTTATGTGGGGACCCAGGACAGAAGGCAAGGGCCAGGGCTGGTAGGAGCCAGCTGGTCATGTTGAGGGGACACCGGTGACACGGACAACCGAGGCAGCCAGGAATTTATCCCTGACTGCAAAGCCAACGAGCTGCAGGCCCAACAGAACCAGGTTGCTGACAGCACCACAAGGTACCTCTCCCCTCAGGACTGAAAACCGGTTCAGGACACTAGAAGAAACTAAAAGGGACAGACATATACTGCGGTGCTGGAAGGGAGCCTTCTGTATCTCGGTTCCGGGTTGCCTTATCCAGACCGGGTAGTGCACAGACCTTATCTTCTAGATACAGACCGTAGGACTGGCGGGGGAGCTCTGCAAGGGTGGTAAAAGACTGAAAGATCTAGAGAAAGAAAGTAGTAAACCCTGAAAGACAAAGAGAGGACATCTAGAGACTCCATAAGAGAAACCCTGAGTTGGCAACAACACCCTAAAACCAAACTGTACCGTGTCTTGTTATGCCATCAGCCGGTAGCAAGTAAAGCAGAGTTGAACTAGAACTGTTTCTGTTATTCTTCCTGCCGCAGCCCGGAGGGCTTAACATCATCAAGCAGAAGGGTAAGAACTGCACCACCGTCACCATCACTGTCCTCCCTCACCGTCTCACCACAACATCGCTGCCCTGAGGTAAAGCTCCACCTGTGGGGAGCTGTACCACACATAGCTGCCTTAACCATCACCTCAGTGGCCGGCTGGCAGCGTCCTGCAGAGTGGATCCGCAAGCTGAGTGCAGCCACCTCAAGCCCCTATGTTTATAATGGGGACGCACGGTGCTGCGCTTGACTGCGCATGACCGTGCGCTCCCATTCTTTTGCCTGTGTGACTTGTACGCAGGCAGATGCCTGCGCGCAAATTACACACTCTTGTCATGTTGCATTCCTGGTGCAGACAAGAGTGTGTGATTTGTGCGTATCACACAGGCAAATGAATGGGAGCGCACGGTCATGTGCAGTCAAGCGCAGCACCGTGCGTCCCCATTATAAACATAGGGGCTTGAGGTGGCTGCACTCAGCTTGCAGATCCCCTCTGCAGGACGCTGCGGAGGGGTCCACAAGCGTGAACCCAGCCAAAGAGCTGAAAACTGCTGTTCACAAATGCTCTCCATTCAACCCCACTGAGCTTGAGCTGTTTTGCAAGGAAGAATGGGCAAGAAGTTCAGTCTCTCGATGTGCTAAACTGATAGAGACATACCCCAAGCGACTTGCAGCTGTAATCGAAGCAAAAGGTGGCGCTACAAAGTATTAACTCAAGGGGGACGAATAATATTGCACGCCCCATTTTTCAGTCTATTTGTTAAAAAATATCCAATAAATTTCGTTCCACTTCACGATTGTGTCCCACATGATGTTGATTCTTCAAACAAAATTAGATTTATATCTGTTTGAAGCCTGAAATGTGACAAAAGGTTGAAAAGTTCAAGGGGGCCCAATACTTTCACAAGGCACTGTATATTATAATATATCTAATATATAATTACCCTAAGGCCACTTCCGTCATATTCGGCAGTGTTTCCGTCGTCGTATGCGTGGCTGCCACACTCGCAATGCCTTTTGCGAGTCCTTCCAGAGTCTCTCCTCACTCGCAATGCCTTTGCGAGTCCATGCACAGTCTCTCACTCTCAGGACCTGAGATGATGTCACTGGTATGGGCGGGGCTATATCACATGACTGTGACATCATCACAGGCACTTTCATTGCTGCAGTCAGCACAGGAGACATCATGCCGCTGTCTCACATCAGACGTGTCCTCATCAGTGATTCTCTGCCTCTGACATCCTGCGATCACAAGGGAACATACAGCTGACAGAGGACCCCGGACTGAGCCCCCAAGAGCTGATCTTCAGGATACAGGTGAGAGGAGGCTGCACAGGAGCAACGCTCTGCAGTGAGCAGCCTGCACAGGAGCAATGCTCTGCAGAGGGGAGGCTGCACAGGAGTAATGCTCTGCAGAGAGCAGGCTGCACAGGAGCATTGCTCTGCAGAGGGGAGGCTGCACAGGAGCAATGCTATGCAGAGATGAGGCTGCTCAGGAGCAATGTTCTGCAGAGAGGAGGCTGCACAGGAGCAATGTTCTGCAGAGAGGAGGCTGCACAGGAGCATTGCTCTGCAGAGAGGAGGCTGCATAGGAGCAATGTTCTGCAGAGAGGAGGCTGCACAGGAGCAATGTTCTGCAGAGAGGAGGCTGCACAGGAGCAATGTTCTGCAGAGAGTAGGCTGCACAGGAGCATTGCTCTGCAGAGAGGAGGCTGCACAGGAGCATTGCTCTGCAGAGAGGAGGCTGCAGAGGAGCAATGTTCTGCAGAGAGGAGGCTGCACAGGAGCATTGCTCTGCAGAGAGGAGGCTACACAGGAGCATTGCTCTGCAGAGAGGAGGCTACACAGGAGCAATGCTCTGCAGAGAGGAGGCTGCACAGGAGCAATGCTCTGCAGAGAGGAGGCTGCACAGGAGCAATGCTCTGCAGGGAGGAGGAGGCTGCACAGGAGCAATGCTCTGCAGAGAGGAGGCTGCACATGAGCAATGCTCTGCAGAGAGGAGGCTGCACATGAGCAATGCTCTGCAGAGAGGAGGCTACACAGGAGCGATGCTCTGCAGGGAGGAGGCTGCACAGGAGCAATACTCAGCAGAGAGGAGCCTGCACAAGAGCAATGCTCTGCATGAGTGGAGCCAACATGCTGGCGACGGCGGAGTGAAAATGCCGTGGCGGGGAACACGATGACCCGCTGGTAAGTATGACAGTCAGAGTGCCTCTGCAATACTCTGCAGTGAGGAGGCTGCACAGGAGCAATGCTCTACAGTGAGGAGGCTGCACAGGAGCAATGCTCTGCAGAGAGGAGGCTGCACAGGAGCAATGCTCTGCACAGAGGAGGCTGCACAGGAGCATTGCTCTGCATGAGGAGAGGCTGCACAGGAGCATTGCTCTGCATGAGGGGAGGCTGCACAGGAGCAATGCTCTGCAGAGAGGAGGAGGCTGCCCAGGAGCAATGCTCTGCAGAGAGGAGGCTGCACAGGAGCAATACTCAGAGAGGAGCCTGCACAGGAGCAATGCTCTGCATGAGTGGAGCCAACATGCTGGCGACGGCGGAGTGAAAATGCCGTGGCGGGGAAGACGATGACCCGCTGGTAAGTATGACAGGCAGAGTGCCTCTGTCCTCTGCTGACCACTCTGCCCGCCGCACTGCGCTGACCACTCTGCCCGCCGCACTGCGCTGACCACTCTGCCCACCCCACTCACTGCTAACCACTGAGCCACCATACTCCTGCTAACCACTGAGCCACCGCGCACTACTAACCACTGAGCCACCGCGCAGTGCTAAAGTGCTAACCACTGAGCCACCGCGCAGTGCTAACCACTGAGCCACCGCCCAGTGCTAACCACTGAGCCACCGCTCAGTGCTAACCACTGAGCCACCGCGCAGTGCTAACCACTGAGCCACCGCGCAGTGCTAACCACTGAGCCACCGCGCAGTGCTAACCACTGAGCCACCGCACAGTGCTAACCACTGAGCCACCGCGCAGTGCTAACCACTGAGCCACCGCGCAGTGCTAACCACTGAGCCACCGTATACAGTGCTAACCACTGAGCCACCGTATACAGTGCTAACCACTGAGCCACCGTATACAGTGCTAACCACTGAGCCACCGTATACAGTGCTAACCACTGAGCCACCGTATACAGTGCTAACCACTGAGCCACCGTATACAGTGCTAACCACTGAGCCACCGTATACAGTGCTAACCACTGAGCCACCGTATACAGTGCTAACCACTGAGCCACCGTATACAGTGCTAACCACTGAGCCACCGTATACAGTGCTAACCACTGAGCCACCGTATACAGTGCTAACCACTGAGCCACCGCATACAGTGCTAACCACTCAGCCACCGTATACTCTGCTACCCACTGAGCCGCCATATACAGTGCTAACCACTGAGCCACCATATACAGTGCTAACCACTGAGCCACCTGTATACACACAATTAATTTCACCGCACTCCCCTAAATATTAGTAAATAAACTATATATGCATTCTAGACTACCCGATTCTTTAGAATCGGGCTCACAGCTAGTCATATATAAAAAGACATTGGGTTAGTTGTCAGCCAAGTTTAGGAGGTAGGTATGGGCTGCCCCCTACCTCCAGCTGCCTAGTTTTACATGGCTGGAAAGCTAGAATATAGGAAGGCCCTTTATGTAATAAAATAATATAAAAAAGATGACTTGTAGCTTAAACATATTTTTTATTTCCCGCCAGGTACAGCTAGGCTGCTGGGGGCTGGAATCCTCAGTGTGGGTGTGGCCAAGCTTTCTGTACCCCCCTCCCCCACCCCTGATGGCAAACTTCAGCCCGCAGCCTCTCCAGAAAATGGCGCGCTTTTAGAAGCACCATTTTCTGGTGCAGTACCTGACTCATCCAGTAGCCCTGGTGTCGGTGGCAAATTGAGTAATAAAGGGGTTAATGCCAGCTATGTATTGCCAGCTGGCACTAAGCCTGAGGTTCCTAATGTCGAGCCAATGTTAGACCTGGCCATTAGGAACCTCTAAGTAAATAGTAATTAATACACCACACAGACAGAAATAACATATTTGGACAAAGAACAAATAGACCCCTCATTGCCATCTGTATTATTCCCACACAAACCCTCCATGATTTTCTGGGATGTCCTCACGGCGGGACTGGAAACTAAATGATTTCCAGCTTCCGCTGTTAGCGGGGCGATGTCACAGTCTGGGTCACCTGAGTTCAGCTACAGCTCTGAACTCAGGTGACCTTTCCTGCATCACTCCACTCATAGCGCAATCCAAAAAAAGGAAGTTTCCAATTAGCACTGTGAACGGGTGGCACTGGAAAGTTGACCTCTGGTCAAAGCTCAGCCGCAATGCTTAAGCTGACCTGAAGTGAACCTGTACATGAGAGAGTCTTCATTTACATCCCTGCGATGTCATATGGCATGCACTTGCCGGCTCTAGATTTTGTGCACTGCACAGTCTGAAGCCGGCAATAGTCATCCACAATGCACTGGACAGGAAATACATGCAACCAGGCATGAGAGAGAGGGATAAAAACATCGTTTGTAAATTAGGTCATCATGCCCACAGGGGCTTGATAACTATGGAAGAAGGTGGCCGTGGACACTAATAGAACGCCACCTACAGACTAGTCTGTGGCTAATTTACATGACCACATGTAAGTTTTATAAATGCTTTTTTTCAACTGTAAAATTACACATTTAGCTTAGACAAGGATGTTCAGGAAAGTACTATGAAGCTGCAGGTACAGATAGTAATAGCTTGGGGGGCATAAAGCTGATAGGTTCCCTTTAATTTTTCTAGAACCATTCCAGGGTGCCATTACTTTTGGCCGTGACTGTATGATTTTTTTAATTGCTTTTTTCTCCATTTGTTATGTGCTGATAGAAGGATCTAACAGTTCACTATACTATGGGGTCATCAGATGATGTTGAGGTACCATGGCACCCTCATTTCTTTTTTGCGGGGGCCTTCTAACCCATTTTTAACTACTTTAATGCCGCTGTCACATTGACAGCGGAACTTAAAGGGAACCTGTCAGCTGTTTTAGACCTTCTAACCTATCCCAACCTGTCCCTGCAGCCACATACTACTGTCCTAACCATCTCTCTCTGACCAATCTTGCATTTATAACAGTGGTATAGAACACTTTTTAAACTTACAAAATCTCTGACAATGGGGTGTTGCTGGCGGGTAGGCGGTGTCTGCAGGGCCGCACTACCCCCGCCTCACTGCTCTAATGACACCCTGATGGGCAGCGTCATTCCTTCAGGACCGATGTCCTGATTTATATCTCTAGGCCTGCACTGCGGCCCAGATCAGTTCTAAATCTAGTCGAAGCAGATGCTGCACAGTGTCAGTTGTCGTATGCAGCTGTCACCCATGGGATTTTTACCTGCTGTGGGGAACTATAAACTTAATCCTCAGCGCTACAAAAATCAACACTGAGGAATAAGGCTTCTTATCAGCCATGAAAAGGCGTATCGATAGTTAAGGGAATAAATCTGCAATAAACAGTTCATGTGTGTCATATAAAAATGTGGAGATTCTTAAAAAAAAGTAATTTTGAAACAAAGTAAATAATTTTTTACTGCATTATATGGGATAAATAAATTGGTATTAAATTATGTACGTAATTCATATAAGGAAAAAATTGCTAAAAACCAAGAAGTAAAAAATATTTTAGATTTTGTATTAAAAACAATAAAAATACACAATATAGCTACAAGGTGGTGCCATACTACACAATATATGGTTCCTAAACGGGAGAATTAAAAATATAGAAAAATTGATTATTAATACTGTATATAATCATAAACAAAAATAAACCTATAAATAAAAAAATTGTATCATCAGGTTTGACAAATTGCTGTCCTGCAAATATACTAGAAACTAAATATAAAAATATATCGATAGATAAATTCATGAACAGAAGCACACCAAACTTGAAGGAAAGTGCTATAAAGTATATGATACAAAGGTAACAAGAAATCAATTATAGAACAATGTAAAGATTACTAGATATAAAAAATCACCTACCAATATAGTAAGTATGGCACCTGTCCCCCAATGTACATTTCAGCACAACGCCTGCTTCAGGGGGAGTGGCCACCACAATACTATACCTGTCTCATATAGAGCCCTATAGCCAATGGTGTTAGATTAAACATAAAATAAGGGCAGTGGGTTATCATTGGCGCATGCCTAGCCAGTGCCCCCTAGTATCCCAGCAACCTCAGGAGCATCAAGAGTCGGATCCAAGGCACACGACCTGTCACGTCATAACATGTGACAGACCGCCCGGTCACGTGACACGACAGCCCGTCTGGTCACATACAGTAATGGGAGCCCATTCATATAGATCTGGCTAAGTATGCAGTTGGAGGAGACACTAGCACCCATGCGCACATAAACCTAAACCTTGAAACACACCTACTGACTCACCAATGGATCCATTTCATTATTAAAATACTAGTGCATGAATCAATATCATATTGCCATTTTTCAGGGCATTTCTGGGAGACCTGAAACACGTTGATTAATAAATCAATATTGTATTCACCCTTTGATGTCTCGTGGAATACAGCAGTGAGTTTTTTAACCCTTCACCCTCACTACTTTAATTTTGTGAAATACTGACCTTTGGGTTTTCATTGGTTGTAAGCCATAATCATCAACATTAAGGGTGGAGGCACACTGGCGTGAGACTCGCGCGAGTCTCACGCTTGTAAAAAAACGCATGTCACTTGCACTGATGTTAACAAATTGGCCAGAATATCTAGAGGGTTGAGAATGCGCACATAGGGTCTTATCCTTTATAGACAGGTAAATGTGAAAAAATCAGATTTGCTCACCTGGTCGGGTTGTGTAGCACACAACCAGCGTAATCGCTCAAACAATGCAGCTGCTGCAGGGACTGTACTTCCACGAGCTGCGGTGCTGTGATCCGGTATTTTTGCCGGCGTCATGTGACCAGCGCAGCCATGATGACATCATCGCAGCTGCGACAGGCACATGACAGTGGCAAAAGCAGGAAGAAGCATGAAGACCGGAGGACGCAGCGGTGACAGAGCAACGGAGGGTCAGAATGAATGCTTTTTTATTTTATGGTGTGCGGCAGCATGGGGGAATATACTGATCATAGGGGGGCTGTATACCAGTGATCGAGGTATATACACCAGTGATGGAGGTGTATACACCAGTGATGGAGGGTATATACCATTGGTAGGAACTTATATACCAGTGATGGGCGCTATATACCAGTGATGAGGGGCTGTATACAGTGATGATTGCTATATACCATTGATAGGGGGGCTATATACCAGGATGGGGGGCTGCTGCATTCCCACCCTACGCTTCAACTCGAGTCAATAGGTTTCCCTAGTTTTTGGAGTAAAATTAGGGGCCTCGGCTTATACTCGGGTCGGCTTATACTCGAGTATATACGGGTATGTGCATTTCACTTAATGTATTGAACTACTGAAATAAATGAACTTTTTGATGATATTCTGATTCATTGAGATGCACTAGTAAATAGCAAATATCTGGATCATGGAAACCACGGGAATATAAATTCAATAACAAAAGATCATCTAGAATTAATTACATACATAAAGCACTAATACTAAATACAAACAAAATGCATGTAGACTAAATTAGACAATAAAAATGATTATATATATATTATATACATGAATACATAAATATTAATTATATAAGTAATTAAAAATAAGTGATTATGAACACCATCATATACATAGATAATAAAACAAGATTGATGAGAAATAAGTGATTTACGAAAATAGACAAGACGAAAATGAATCATTTGAATGCGGGGGAGCACACATTCACATGTAAACATCACACCCATCGGGGCGTGATACAAAACAAAGGAGATATTAGGACGCCGCCTAGGGGGGCTAGCAACACTAGCCCCCAGATCATTACCATACTAATTAGTGAGTATAAAAAAACTTTTATTAAACCATCAAGGGTCAGATTTAGGGCAGAAAGGGATAGTTATAGCAGTAATAGGAAGATGCAGGGACAGGTAGTGATAGGCTGGGAGGCTTTAGGTAGGTGACAGGTTTCCTTTAATTCTGGATTATCTTTTGTTGTATTTATATTCCCATTGTTTCCAAGAAGTAGATATTGGTTATTTTTTTCTATCTCCTCTTAATAAAGCCTTGTGCATTTTTGATCCATGTTTTTTGATCTGTTTATGTGTATGGAAAACGGAACACTTTCTGAGATGCCCAGCAGAGTCAATGAGTTTTCAGAAATGCTGTTCTGATACTGTGTTTTTTACTAGTCCGCTTTTGTGGCAGAAAACGCATCCAGAAAAAGCTATTGCTATGAGACTGGGACAAGGGGGCATCCTCTACGTCTGGAGGAAAGAAGGTTTAATCATAATCACAGACGCGGATTCTTTACTGTAAGAGCAGTGAGACTATGGAACTCTCTGCCACATGATGTTGTAATGAGTGAGTCACTACTAACATTTAAGAAGGGCCTGGATGCCTTTCTTGAAAACTATAATATTACCAGTTATACATACTAGATTCTTTGATAGGGCGTTGATCCAGGGAATTAGTCTGATTGCCGTATCTGGAGTCAGGAAGGAATTTTTTCCCCCAGTGTGGAGCTTAGTGTTGCCACATGGGGTTTATTTGCCTTCCTATGGATCAACATGTTCGGCTATGGGTTTAACTAGATGGACTTAAGGTCTTCCTTCAGCCTTAAAAACTACCGTTATGTTACTATGTTACTATTCCTCAGCTCTCACCCGTCCCTTCGGGGATAGAAAAATTCAGTAATGCATAGTGCTAAAGTTTCAGGCGACAGGAAGCTACCAAGTTGATGTGGGGGAGGGGGACCATGGCAGTGCTGAATCAATCAATGCAGTACTTCGTCTCTATTCTTAGTCTGATACATAACAGCACACATTATGCACCATCATATAATTGTACAGTGTTGATCACAGCGTGTATACTGCTTGGTGACATGATTGCTATTTGAAAAGACAACACTCCTTTTCATACATTACATATGGTGGTATATCAGGGGCAGGATTGTAGTGTGACCATGGGGCTGGCACCCACGTCCACTGCGATGTTCCCTGTTCATACAGAAGTGTGAGGGAGTAGGAATGTAAGATGATCCTGGAGCCCCCAGGGTTCACGGCCCGGCACACCTCCTGTCACTGCTGCAGCATGAAGCTGAATTTCTTTGACACGAAGGTGAGGGGTGAGAGCTGAGGAGCACAAATGATTTTATTGATTTGTAAGTGATCTATAGATTTTAGATCTGTAGTGCCCAGCTCTGCTTCATCATGTAGGAGGGCAGGCACAGTAAAAAAAAAAATATCTCCTTGCAGTTCCCTTTTAAATTATATTAAATAAAGGTTACATTTTAATTCTAGACAGTATCCTTCTATTCTTTAAAGACAATCTGTCACCAGGTTTTTGCTATCTAATCTGATAGTAGCATATTGAAGGGCCAGAGATCCTGATTCCAGCGATGTGTCATTTTTTTCATGTGGTTCCCCCAATTTTGATACCAGCCAAGATAAAGCACATGGCTGGGGGTTGATATTCTTACCCTGGGCAGCCTGCAGCCGCTCAAGAATATGGCACATCCATTAGAAGCATTATATCCTGGTGCTTTGTCGTGGCTCTTCCTGCTGCCCTACTGCGGTAGCATACAGGGTGATAAAAGGGGTTAATGAAAGATGAGTTTTGACAGCTGTTATCAACCCCTGGATTGATAATGTTGAGACATCCCAACAGAAAAAGCATAAAAAAATCAAATCCAAATAAATCCTGAAGTAGTCCCAGCATATGGGGGCAAGGTCAGTGACTGCATTCCTCATATGCTGAGCATAGTGATGAGCAAACTTGCCCAAGACATGTTCACCTATTTAAAATTTGTCATGTATATTGCCAATTTTGTTCAGGATCGGAAACCCGAGCAATTTAAAAAAAAAACAAAAAAAAAACAATAAATGTGACTGTTCGGGAAAAAAGTTTGAAATTTAAAATGGCCCTAAAACTTTGCCTGATTGTTTTGGGACAAAATGCTCACCAGAAGATCTGTTAGCTGGCAATAACATCTAACCTTATGGCCACTTTACACGCGGCAACAGGAAGATAGAAACCGGCAGGTGTCGGAGACAATTGTACCTTTTACCTTCAAAAGACCTTGCAGATACCTGAATTACACGCAGCCACTTCAAGGTGTTTTGAAGGTAAAAGGTACAATTGTCTCCGGACACCCGCCGGTTTCTATCTTCCTGTTGCTGTGTGTAAAGTGGCCATTATGGTTAGGAGTTTTCCCTCCATTGGGTCTACTGGCTTGTATCAAGCGTTAGAGTTTTTTGAGCTTTAAATGATGACCTGCAGGGTGTGAATTTTGGAAACAGTGCCAGATGTGGCAGCAGCTGCGAAGTTCAGGAAGCATACAATGTCCTTTAAAACATTAATTTAAGAGAGCTCAATATATATTTATTATCATTAATTTATTTTTAATTTTTTTTTTTTTTTAATTTATTTTTCTTTTTTTTAATGGAAAGCAAACTTTTATTATTGCAGAGGGACAGCAGGGCTATCTCGTCTTCAGTTATATGACAGCAATTCATATAAAAATAGCATATGGCCATTACAGTATATGCTTCACATACATTATAGGTCTTTTCACACTCATGACAGGAGGTAGAAGAGGTAGAAGGCCCTGTTGCCCAGCCATGTATATGACCCCTGCCAGAGGAGGCACTTCATGGGGGCACTGTACACCCCTCCACATACCTCCCCTCTTTAACTTTGGCCGTCCTCGGCCATAGTGGACACCTGGAGGACATGATGCATACAATTGCACATAGAACACAGGTGAAACATTATAAAAAGTCTTTTCTTTCTTTTTGTTGATCATCTCGACACCTGTCTCACCAGGTTGAGACCACTGAAATATAGAATCCATTTTTTCATAAAACAAGCCAAAAGACCAAAAGCACTACAAAGCCACAGAGGCTCGCATAGGCATTGGAGTCCATTCTCTCATTGTGGCAGTAGCACAACGCAGGGCGCATCAGCATATGAGTGAGTCCTTCATAGTTCTTGACTGTTGCAAACAAATGATGTGGCTGGCACATCACGTCTTCTAATTTTTCCTCTTTTCACACAACAGACCCAGACCCAGCAAGTCCACATTTCACGGGAAGTACTTGGGTATTCCATCATGTACGTGTCAGTATTCCAGGTTTCCCAGGTTACATTCTGTGTCTCCTTGCCCTTATCCAAGATGGCGTCTGCTGCCTCATCATGTCTGTGTTTCCTGCATGCCTGGTTATTGAAGCTCCGGTCCAACTTCCAGGGTTTGCTTGAGTATTATGCTTCAAACTGTGGCTCCTCAGTGCATCTCCAGACTTGTACTCCATCTACAGCTGTTCCAGATCTGCTGTTCCCCCCTTCTGTCCAGTCCTCTGCTCGACTGCCCTTACCTGCACCCCTAAAAGTAGACAATCGGGACATACAGGTACAGGAGGGGAGGGGGCCCTGTCCACGAGGGCTCACAGTCTACGAGGGGCGGGTGGGGAGGTGGGGATACAGTAGGATGGGGAAATGTCAGACTTGGGGCGGTCGCCTGGGTCTCATGGCAGGTTGTAGGCTTGACGGAATGGGTGAGTTTTCAGGTGACACTTGAAGGTTCCTAGGGTCGGAGAATGTCTGACGTGTTGGGGCAGGGAGTTCCAAAGTATGGCTGATGCCCGGGAGAAGTCCTGGACTCGGTTGTGCGAAGAGGAAATGAGGGGGGAGCGGAGGAGGAGTTCTTGGGAGGATCGGAGGTTGCGTGGGGGTAGGTATCGGGAGACCAGGTCGGAGATGTATGATGGGGACAGGTTGTGTATGGCTTTGAATGCCATGGTTAGTGTTTAGAAGAGGGATCTCTTGGAGGCGGGGAGCCAGTGAAGGGCTTGGCAGAGGGGGGAGACAGGGGAGTAGCAGGAAGACAGATGGATTAGTCGGGCAGCGGAGTGGAGGATAGATTGGGGTGGTGTAAGGGAATTAGCCAGGAGACCAGTGAGCAGGAGGTTGCAGTAGTCAAGGTAGGAGATGATAAGAGCATGAATAAGTATTTTAGCTGTGTCGTGGCTAAGGAATTAGCGGATCTGTGAGATGTTCTTAAGCTGGAGCCGGAGGGATGTGGTGAGGGCCTCGATGTGGGGCTTGAAGGATAGGGAGGAGTCGAGGATTACCCCCAGGCACTTGGCATGGTGGACTGGGGAGAGAGCGCAGTCATTGACGCAGATGGATAGGTCAGGTGGTGGGGGGGAATTTCTTGAAGGGGAAGAAGATGAATTCAGTTTTGTCCATGTTGAGTTTAAGGAAGCGAGCAGAGAAAAAGGATGAGATGGCGGAAAGGCATTGTGGGATTTTGGAAAGTAAAAGAAGGAGAGAAAACAGACTACGTGTATTTAAGGAGTGGGATCAAGGACATTAAAAAGAGCATAGCTCTAATTAAATATTATAAAATTGATGATGTATCAAAAATAATGAAAATTCTTTATTAAACAGACAAAAAATACCAAGACAAAACATAAAACCATTTAAAAACAGTAGAACACTGTGCATACAAGATTTCAAGTCGATATCAATAAGTCAATAAATCCAGAGTTCAAGATATATGAACAATTTTGGTATGCAATATGTGTCCGTCCAGTGGATAAACACAGCACTGATAGTAACCTGGTGAGAAAACGCTTGGCAATGAAAGAAAACCAGAAGGTTATCTATAAGAGAGCAAAAAACAAACTCAAACAAAAAAACACGAGCGCATAAATCATTTGCATGATTGACAATGGTAGTAATCTATTATATAATCGCGAATCGCAAAAGCGCCCCTCTCGGCGCTACTTCCGGCGTGGTCATGTGGATACGCGCGAAGCATTGGCCGCGAAGCGGCCATTGCGAGCCGTTTTAACTCGACTCGCAATTGGCCGCCAATGCCGCCTCTGCTCCCCGCTACCCACAGACCACCTCCGACTATGGAGCTGCCCCCTGTGCCTCCCCCCCAGCCCCGATCCACAGCCCAGCAACGATCCCCAGACCCGCACCGCCCTCCAGCACCGCACACCCCCAACGCCGCACACCACCCCCCCTCACTGCCCGCACACCTCCGCCGCCAGCCCCCATCCACAGTCTAGCACAGCCCCCCCCCAATGTCCGCACAGCCCCTCCCCCCCAATGTCCGCACAGCCCCTCCCCCTTCCGCACAGCCACTCCCCCCCAATGTCCGCAAGCCTCCCCCAATGTCGCACAGCCCCCCCGCCAATGTCCGCACAACCCCCCCTGCCAATGTCCGCACAGCCTCCTCCCCACCAATGTCCGCACAGCCCCCCCCGCCAATGTCCGCACAGCCCCCCCCGCCAATCCACAGCCCCCCCGCCAATCTCCGCACACCCCTCCCCCCCATCTCCGCACCCCCTCCCCCCAATGTCCCACACCCCTCCTTCCCATGTCCCACAGCCCCCCCCAATGTCCGCACAGCCCCCCCCCCCGCAATGTCCGCACAGCCCCCCCCGCCAATGTCCGCACAGCCCCCCTGCCAATGTCCCACAGCCCCCCCCCCAAGCCCACAGCCCCCCCCCCAATGTCCGCACAGCCCCTCCCCCCCAATTCCGCACAGCCCCTCCCCCCCAATTCCCACCCCCCCCCCGCCAATGTCCCACACCCCCCCCCGCCAATCCGCACAGCCCCCCCCCGCCAATTCCGCACAGCCCCCCCCCCAATGCCCACAGCCCCCCCCGCCATGTCCGCACAGCCCCCCCGCCAATGTCCGCACAGCCCCCCACCAATGTCCGCACAGCCCCCCCCCCCATGTCCGCACAGCCCCCCCCCCCCAAGTCCGCACGCCCCTCCCCCCCCCAATTCCCACAGCCCCCCCCCCCCCGCAGTCCCACAGCCCCCCCCCACCCCCACAGCCCCCCCGCCAATGTCCATACACCCCCCGCCCCACCCCCCCCCGCCAATCCCCCCCCCCCCCCCATCCCCCCCCCCCCGCCAATCCCCCACCCCCCAAGCAATCCGACCCCCCCCCCGCAATTCCGCACAGCCCCCCCCCCGCAGCGCACCCCCCCCCCCCTGCACAGCCCCCCCCCCCCCCAAACAAACCAACACCCCCCATTGTCGCACAGCCCCCCCCCATCGCAACCCCCCCCCATGTCAACCCCCCCCCGGCCCCCCCCCCCACAATGTCGCAGGCCAATTCCGCACAGCCCCCCCCGCCAATGTCCGCACAGCCCTCCCCCCACCCCCAATGTCCGCACAGCCCCCCCCCCCAATGTCCGCACAGCCCCCCCCGCCAATGTCCGCACAGCCCCCCCCCCGCCAATCGTCCGCACAGCCCCCCCCCCCAATTCCGCACAGCCCCCACCGCCAATGTCCGCACAGCCCCCCCCAATGTCCACACAGCCCCCCCCCCAATGTCCGCACAGCCCCCCCCCCAATTCCGCACAGCCCCTCCCCCCAATGTCCACCACAGCCCCCCCGTCCAATGTCCGCACAGCCCCCCGCCAATTCCCGCACAGCCCCCCCCCATGTCGCACAGCCCCACACAGCCCCCCCCCAATGTCCGCACAGCCCCCCCGCCAATGTCCGCCCCCCCCCCCCATGTCCGCACAGCCCCCCCCAATGTCCGCACAGCCCCCCCCCCAATGTCCGCCACCACCCCCAATGTCGCACAGCCCCCCGCCAATGTCCCGCACAGCCCCCCCCCCACCCCCCCCCCCGCCAATGTCCGCACAGCCCCCCCCGCCAATGTCACCCCCGCCACCCCAGCCCCCCCGCCACCAATGTCCCACCAACCCACCCCCCGCCAATGTCCGCACAGCCCCCCCCGCCAATGTCACGCACCCCCCTGCCAGCCCCCCCGCCAATGTCCGCACAGCCCCCCCCCAATGTCCCACGCCCCCCGCCAATGTCCACAGCCCCCCCCCCGCCAATGTCCGCACAGCCCCCCCCGCCAATGTCCGCACAGCCCCCCCCGCCAATGTCCGCACAGCCCCCCCCGCCAATGTCCGCACAGTGCCCCCCCCCGCAATGTCCGCACAGCCCCCCCGCCAATGTCCGCACAGCCCCCGCCATGTCCGCACAGCCCCCCCCCCAATGTCCCGCACAGCCCCCCCCCCCAAAATGTCCGCACAGCCCCACCCAAAATGTCCGCACAGCCCCCCCACCCGACGCCGTAGATCACTTACCTGTCTTCATGACATCTGCTTCCTCAGGTCCACGTACACTCCTCCCTCCGGCCCAGACATCCTTACTTCAGCTCGGCTAACGACTCTTCCATCTGCCGCTCTTCTCTCTTCCTCCACCGAGCTCCGGCTCGCAGTCTCCATTCTGCTCCGCTGAAAGGCCTCATTGACTTACATCGCGGATAATCCTGGACGCTGATTGGTCGCTTTTTCCCATAGACAAACATGCCCATGTTTCTCTATGGGAAGACGCGACCAATCAGCGTCCAGGATTATCCGCTATGTATCTCTATGAGGGGTTGGAGCGGACCTGAAGGAGAACTGTGTCTGCTCACTTAAAATAACAAATAATTAATTAATTTAATAATAAAAACATTAATAAAAAAATATTTAACAAATAATAAAAAAATAATTAAAAAATAATAAAAAAAATAAATAAAAATAATAATAAAAAAAAATGCTAATAATATGAGCCCTTTGAGCGGACCTGAAGGAGAACTGTGTCTCAGGGTCAGGCTCACTTAAAATAACAAATAATTAATTAATTTAATAATAAAAACATTAATAAAAAATATTTAACAAATAATAAAAAAATAATAAAAAAATAATAAAAAAATAAATAAAAAATAATAATAAAAAAAAATATAATATGCTAATAATATGAGCCCTTTGAGCGGACCTGAAGGAGAACTGTGTCTCAGGCTCAGGCTCACTTAAAATAACAAATAATGAATTAATTTAATAATAAAAACATTAATAAAAAAAATATTTAACAAATAATAAAAAAATAATTAAAAAATAATAAAAAAAAAAATAAAAAATAATAATAAAAAAATATATAATATGCTAATAATATGAGCCCTTTGAGCGGACCTGAAGGAGAACTGTGTCTCAGGCTCAGGCTCACTTAAAATAACAAATAATAAATTAATTTAATAATAAAAAAAAATAAATAATAATAATTAAAAAATAATAAAAAAAATAATAAAAAAATAATAAAAAAATAAATAAAAAATATAATAAAAAAAAAAAAATATGCTAATAATATGAGCCCTTTGAGCAGACCTGAAGGAGAACTGTTTAAAGTCTAAAAAAGACAGCGTCACAGACCTTCGATGGTGAAATTCAAGGCATCCTTTATTCCATGGTCAACAGAAGCGACGTTTCGACCACTGCTGTGGTCTTTATCAAGCTCAGTATGTTTAACAATTGACCTCTTTAAATAAAGCTCCACCACACCCATAAACCAGTGTAGACCAATCACAAATCACATCTATCAATTAATACAAAACACATAACATATACAACAGTACATAATAAAATTCCATATAAGGTGTTATATGTGGTTACCCCATCTTTTTACAAGATAAATTATATACTTTGACAGGCATAATAGCATTAATCCAAAGTTTAACAAGAACATACTAGCACATGAAGGGTTAACACCAGTATCCAATCAGCATATACCTTTCAGTTACCATACCAACAACCAGACAATTAAGTATGGATGTTGATAAATTTAGATGCTACATCCAGTGAGGTAATCGGTGGAATACACAATGCATCATAAAGACATATGCACTAACCACATCTATAGATGTTTAAATCACATGTGTAGAAACCAATCATACCTCCTCATTCAATAAGGAGCTTATCATCAGCGGACCATTACCTTAGCAGCCGATCTAAGCACCCGATCTAAGGTGACTGTGCCTGACTATCCCACAGGTCCACATCCACAGTCACAGATCGGCATGTCACTCATCATCTCCTGTGCACTGGCTACACGCACCAGTCATGTACATCAAGCTGGGGGCAAGTGCGCATGCTCAATGCATTCCCGTTCAGCAACCAATCGCGTCTCCCGATTCACCACAAGCCATTATTGTCCTGTTGGTAAACTAAATCTAATAGGTCAACACAGCGCGTGCGCCGCCTCCTTACCATCACCGGCCAATCACGCTCGACCTTCCCTGTGTTTACATCACCTGACCAGACGCTCCTATCACCATCTATTAGTTACCTGCTCAATAATATATCGTGCCTAGACCAATCGCTGGATCTATTATAATTATCTACAATAAGCACACCGATAGGTTCAGCGGTGTCAACATATCCAAGGAGACCGCTCATCCTCCATCAACAGTAAATATATCTCCTGTCTATGCATAATCATACTAGCTATTCTTACTCATCTATAGTATTCACTCTATCTGATAGAACCTATTGTATAGTAATTCAATCAGTCCAATCCATTACTAATAGTCAGTTATCACATACAACGCCTCAATCTATTATGTAATAACCCCTCTCACCGATTACCATCACCATGACCGTGCATTAGCCACATATTTATAGTCGTGTTGCATAAATCTCATAGTTCTACATAACGACAACATGGTTCATACTGAAGGTGACTGGTGTAAACCTGAACTGATTAGTTTATAACACCCATAATACATGCTTAATAATGTCTACACACAACCATGTTGAATGGAATCCTAAGTCCTGTACTAAATGTCCATGAAAAATGTCCATATTCCATTGTTATCACTACTCCTCATCATTGGATAACAAAAACAACACATATACATCCATAACTTATCTTAAGGGGTACCCCAACACCTCATTATACGTATCAAGTGCAGCTAAAAGAGAATACAAAAGATAAAAACACAAACAGAGTTATCAGCAGCAGGTTCCATTATACTGATTTACCTTAATAAGCAATTTTTTTGATTGTATTCAATATTCAAACCCTTTGGGTGTAATGTGTCCAGCTCAAATATCCATCTTCTTTCCTTATCTTGAAGCAGGGCCAACCTATCACCCCCTCTCCGTGGCATTGGGACATCATCTATCACCCTGAATCGTAACTGATTGACTGAATGTCCACAGTCATTAAAATGTTGAGGCACCGGCAATTCCACCCTATTGGTCCTAATAGTACTTTTGTGTTTAGAAATTCTATCCCTAACAGCCATTGTGGTCTCTCCTACATAGAAGAGACCACAAGGGCAGGAAATAAGGTATATTACAAAGTCACTATTGCAGGTATACCTTTTCTTAATCATATATTTCCTGCCGGACCTGGGGTGAAAAAACGTTTGTCCCTTTACCATGTTACCACATTGGGCACAACCCAGACATGGGAAATTTCCCAAGCTGGGGGTGCTCAATGTCCTCTGTACATCCCTTCTGGAACTACCCACATCTGTTTTAACAATCCTGTCCTTAATTTTACGATTCCTCCTATACGAGAATAATGGTTGGTTGGAAAATTGTTCAATCTCACGGCCTCTACTTAATAGAGGCCAGTGTCTACGTACAATACTACTCAATCTACCACTCAAATGGTTATAGTTGGTAACGAATGGGATCCTCTTATCTTCCTTGTTCTTTATCTTAGGAGTCAATAACGTTTCTCTCTTCACATTTATGGCTTTTTCCTTATATTGCATCACAATAGCCCTAGGATACCCCCGTTTTAGAAACCTCTCACACATAGTTTCCAGTCTTATATCTACCCTATCCTCATCAGAAACTATTCTTCTCACCCTTAAAAGTTGACTCCAGGGTAAAGATTGGACCATCCTCTGTGGATGTTGGCTTGTGTACAGGAGGGTACTGTTCCTATCGGTCTTTTTAACAAAAAGATCCGTCTGTAGTCTGTTCCCATTCTTGTATACTAACGTATCTAAGAATTGTATGTTATCACGGGAACATTCCATTGTGAATTTCAACTCAGGGTAAATATTATTAAGAGAGTCGAAAAAGACATTTAGGCCCTCCCTGTCTCCCTTCCATACAAAGAAAATGTCGTCGATGTAACGTCGCCAACCTCTGACATGTCCCCACATGGGAGAGGTGTACACATGTTCACCCTCCAGGACAGCCATGTAGATGTTAGCGTAAGTGGGGGCCACATTGGACCCCATGGCTGTCCCTCGGCGCTGCAGAGATTTAGTTTACCAACAGGACAATAATGGCTTGTGGTGAATCGGGAGACGCGATTGGTTGCTGAACGGGAATGCATTGAGCATGCGCACTTGCCCCCAGCTTGATGTACATGACTGGTGCGTGTAGCCGGTGCACAGGAGATGATGAGTGACATGCCGATCTGTGACTGTGGATGTGGACCTGTGGGATAGTCAGGCACAGTCACCTTAGATCGGGTGCTTAGATCGGCTGCTAAGGTAATGGTCCGCTGATGATAAGCTCCTTATTGAATGAGGAGGTATGATTGGTTTCTACACATGTGATTTAAACATCTATAGATGTGGTTAGTGCATATGTCTTTATGGTGCATTGTGTATTCCACCGATTACCTCACTGGATGTAGCATCTAAATTTATCAACATCCATACTTAATTGTCTGGTTGTTGGTATGGTAACTGAAAGGTATATGCTGATTGGATACTGGTGTTAACCCTTCATGTGCTAGTATGTTCTTGTTAAACTTTGGATTAATGCTATTATGCCTGTCAAAGTATATAATTTATCTTGTAAAAAGATGGGGTAACCACATATAACACCTTATATGGAATTTTATTATGTACTGTTGTATATGTTATGTGTTTTGTATTAATTGATAGATGTGATTTGTGATTGGTCTACACTGGTTTATGGGTGTGGTGGAGCTTTATTTAAAGAGGTCAATTGTTAAACATACTGAGCTTGATAAAGACCACAGCAGTGGTCGAAACGTCGCTTCTGTTGACCATGGAATAAAGGATGCCTTGAATTTCACCATCGAAGGTCTGTGACGCTGTCTTTTTTAGACTTTAAATGATTGATAATAACCGGATTGGACTCTCCGGGGTGGACGTGCGTCCAGGTGCGGACTGAAAATTGAAGGTCCTGCAGATTACCTCAGGTGCTGTGACCAGCCAATCCTTTCTGAAGGAGAACTGTGTCTCAGGCTCAGCCTCACTTAAAATAACAAATAATAAATTAATTTAATAATAAAAAAATAATAAAAAAATAATTAAAAAATAATACAAAAATAAATAAAAAAATTAATAAAAAATAATAATAAAAAAATACAAGTATGCTAATAATATGAGCCCTTTGAGCGGACCTGAAGGAGAACTGTGTCTCAGGCTCAGGCTCACTTAAAATAACAAATAATAAATTAATTTAATAATAAAAAAAATAATTAAAAAATAATTAAAAAAAAATAAAAAATTATACATAATAACATAAAAAATAAGAATAAAAAAAAAATGCTAATAATAATGCTATTAATGCTAATAATTATGCTATTAATGCTAATAATAATGCTATTAATGCTAATATTTATGTTATTAATGCTAATAATTATGGTATTAATGGTAATAATAATGCTATTAATGCAAATAATATTGCTATTAATTCTATTATTAATGCTATTAATGCTAATAATAATGCTATTAATGCTAATAATTATGCTATTAATTCTATTATTAATGCTATTAATGCTAATAATAATGCTATTAATGCTAATAATAATGCTATTAATGCTAATAATTATGCTATTAATGCAAATAATATTGCTATTAATGCTATTATTAATGCTATTAATGCTAATAATTATGCTATTAATGCTAATAATTATGCTATTAATGCAAATAATATTGCTATTAATGCTATTATTAATGCTATTAATGCTAATAATTATGCTATTAATGGTAATAATTATGCTATTAATGCAAATAATATTGCTATTAATGCTATTATTAATGCTATTAATGCTAATAATTATGCTATTAATGCTATTATTAATGCTATTAATGCTAATAATTATGCTATTAATGCTAATATTTATGCTATTAATGCTAATAATTATGCTATTAATGGTAATAATAATGCTATTAATGGTAATAATAATGCTATTAATGCAAATAATGTTGCTATTAATGCTATTATTAATGCTATTAATGCTAATAATTATGCTATTAATGCTAATAATTATGCTATTAATGGTAATAATAATGCTATTAATGCAAATAATATTGCTATTAATGCTATTATTAATGCTATTAATGCTAATAATTATGCTATTAATGCTAATAATTATGCTATTAATGGTAATAATAATGCTATTAATGCAAATAATATTGCTATTAATGCTATTATTAATGCTATTAATGCTAATAATTATGCTATTAATGCTAATATTTATGCTATTAATGCTAATAATTATGCTATTAATGGTAATAATAATGCTATTCATGCAAATAATATTGCTATTAATGCTATTATTAATGCTATTAATGCTAATAATTATGCTATTAATGCTAATAATTATGCTATTAATGGTAATAATAATGCTATTAATGCAAATAATGTTGCTATTAATGCTATTATTAATGCTATTAATGCTAATAATTATGCTATTAATGCTAATATTAATGCTAATTATGCTAATAATAATCATATTAACGCTATTAATAATGCTATTAAGGCTAATAATCATGCTATTTATGCTATTCAAAATGCTATTAATGCTAATAATATTGCTATTAATGCTCTTTATGCTAATACTCATGCTATTAATGCGATTATTTATGCTATTAATTCTATTATTTAGGCTATTAATGCTATTAATAATGGTATTAATGTTATTAATAATGCTATTAATGCTATTCATGCTAATATTAATGCTATTAATTCTAATAATCATGCTATTAATCCTATTAATAATGCTATTAATGCTATTTTTAATTCTATTAATGCTATTAATAATTTTATTAATGCTAATAATGCTATTACTCCTCATAATAATGCTATTAACACTATTATTAATGCTATTTATGGTAATAATGCTATTAATAGTACTATTATTGCTGTTAATAATGCTATTAATGCTAATAATAATGCTGTTAATGCTAATAATTATGCTATTAAAGGTAATAATAATGCTATTAATGCAAATAATATTGCCACGTTCTAGAATCCCGATGCATTTGCATCGGGCTCACAGCTAGTGAAATAATAATCAAAAAACAGAAATGTGAATCCAGAAGGTCACTGAGTGAATTTAAATCCGTACACGAGATGTGTC
Organism: Allobates femoralis; assembly: GCA_033576535.1. Classification (NCBI taxonomy): domain Eukaryota; kingdom Metazoa; phylum Chordata; class Amphibia; order Anura; family Aromobatidae; genus Allobates; species Allobates femoralis. Next base: position 17,913,771 of record JARQOC010000007.1, read on the forward strand.
CGTCCAGTGGATAGACATCACAAAGTATTCACTGATCTCAGGGAGACCAGTCCAAGAAAACACTGCGGGCAGCTGGCTAAAGCGCTCAACACAGTGAATTCCTAGGCACATTGCCTCCTCGGAATTATGAATATGCAAATAGAGTCTGTGGAGCCTCGGTTAGGAGTCTCAAACACAGGACTAGCCAGATATCCTTCCAGGGAAGGACCCAGCCAAGGGGTGGCTGCTTGCGGAGAACACCATAACCACCATGTTAAGTGGCCCTTTTAGTCAATATCCAGCTCTTTTACAAACTAACCTCACCTCAGTCCTCATCCCTGCTCTAACACACCTCTTCAACATTTCACTCAAAGCCGGCACATTCCCCTCACCCTTCAAACACGCTCTAATCACGCCCATCCTAAAAAAACCATCCCCATATCTCTCCTCCTGTTTGCCTCAAAACTTCTTGAACAACACGTCTATTCCGAACTGTCCTCCCACCTCTCTTCCTGTACCCTCTTTGATCGCCTTCAATCCGGCTTCCGACCTCACCACTCCACCAAAACGGCCCTAACCAAAGTCACTAACAACCTTCTGATCGCCAAGAGCAAACGACACTTTTCCGTCCTCATCCTTCTCGACCTCTCTGCTGCCTTCAACACTGTTGACCACTCCCTCTTACTCCAAATCCTTGAGTCTCTTGGCATTACTGACCTTGCCCTCTCCTGGATCTCCTCCTACCTAACGGACAGGACATTCAGCGTCACCCACTCCCACACCACCTCCTCGCCCCACCCCCTCTCTGTAGGTGTCCCCCAAGGCTCGGTCCTGGGACCATTACTCTTCTCCATTTACACCCTCGGCCTAGGCAACCTCATCGAGTCACATGGACTCCAATACCACCTCTATGCTGATGACATCCAACTCTCTTCTTCAAAAACACCCAGAATTCCCTATAACGGGCTCTTAGATGAATGATGAGTACAATTGTCTTTAAATTAGTGATCACTTTATTAATTAAGTCATATAACAATTTATAAATTAATTAAAAATATTTTTTACAAGGTACCTATGATTACAGATAGTTTATAACCAGGTCTGGACTGAAACCTGTTTACAAAAACCAATTATACAGTCTACTTTATATAACACCAATCATACCAGATTTACAAGGATATGTTACATAGATTTTCTAGGTATTATTGGTGGCTGCACTATCAATATATTAATCATGCGGCTCTAATATGTACCAAACGCCTATAAGCAAGGTGAACCTTTCACTATACTAGGTCACCCATATATAGTGCTGCCCCAATGCTCCAATGTACTTATCCTTCCTTAGTTAGTTAACATACCTGGTAGAAAGTGACACTGTGTCAATAGTGGTCTCAGTCCTAGTACCCCACCGCCACCAACTCTATCTGTCTGGCCCTGATATTTCCTCCCTTTTATCCAAAATTCCTCCCTGCCTATCCGCCATTGCATCCTTCTTTTCCACCCGCTTCCTAAAACTCAACATGGAAAAGACAGAGTTCATCGTCTTTCCCCTGAACAACCCCGCCCCGCTCCCCGACCTATCAATCACCGTCAATGACTGCACACTCTCACCCCTCCCCCACACCAAGTGCATCGGGGTAATCCTTGACTCCTCCCTCTCCTTCAAGCCCCACATCCAAGCCCTCTCCACTGCCTGTCGACTCCAACTAAAAAATTGCCCGTATCCGTTCCTTCCTTGACCACAACACGGCCAAGACACTTGTCCATGCCCTCATCATCTCCCGCCTGGACTACTGCAACCTCCTGTTCACCTGCCTCCCTGCCTCCTCCCTCGCACCTCTCCGCGTCATCCTCAACTCTGCTGCCCGACTCATCCACCTATCTCCCCGTTACTCCCCCGCCTCCCCTCTCCACCGAGCCCTCCACTGGCTCACCTTCCCCCAGCGATCTCGCTTCAAAACCCTAACCCTGACATGCAAGGCCATACACAACCTGTCCCCTCCCTACATCTCCGACCTAGTCTCCCACTACATCCCCTCACGCAACCTGCGCTCCTCTCAGGAACTCCTTCTCTCAACCCCCCGCATATCCACCTCCCACAACCGCACACAAGACTTCTCTCGTGCTTCTGCCAGACTCTGGAACTCCCTCCCCCACCACATCAGACACTCCCCGACCCTGGGAACCTTCAAGGAAAACCTGAAGACCCACCTCTTCCTACAAGCCTACAACACACACTGAGTCCCTATCCACTGCACCATCTCACCTCTCCCCCTCCTATCTCCCTCCCCACCCCCTCTAGACTGTGAGCCCTCGCGGACAGGATCCCCGGCACTATTGTACTTGTATGACTAATTGTGGATTTGTCGTCGTTTGTCTTCGTTTGTGGCCATCTTTGACCACTTGTCCTTGTCTACCCTCGAAAATGTAAAGCGCCATGTATCCTAATAGCGCTATATAAATACCTAATAATAATAATAATAAACTTAGAGATATGACCATGATGTTGGTCTACTAGGCCTTGCTTCCACCTAGGAAGATACCTGAGCCTTAGTATTCCCTTGTCATATCTCTAAGTTTCTAAAAGAGCTGGATATTGACTAAAAGGGCCACTTAACATGGTGGTTATGGTGTTCACAAGGAGCCACCCCTTGGCTGGGTCCTTCCCTGGAAGGATATCTGGCTAGTCCTGTGTTTGAGACTCCTAACCAAGGCTCCACAGACTCTATTTGCACGTCCAGTGGATAGAACACTAATAATAACCTGTGGAAAGAATACTTGGCAATGAAAGGTAGCCAAGAGATTGTCTAGAAGAGAACAAAAAACACACTTTTGTATGTTGTGTGTTTTTTGTTTGAGTTGTTTTTTGTGATCTTCTGGAGTCACATTTGTGTTTTTTGATTATTATTTCATTACTACCATTGTCAATCATGCAAATCCTTGATCCCGGTCATTACATACACGTAGTCTGTTTTCTCTCATTCTTTTGCATACCTTATTATACATGTGACTGGTGGATCACGTTTTAGTGCTCGCCAAATCTTACATTTCTCGGATTTTGGAAAGTAGGGAGGTGATGTCAAGGCTGGACAGGTAGATTTGGGTGTCGTCGGCGTAGAGGTGGTATTGAAAGCCGTGGGACTCAATAAGTTGCCCTAGGCCGAGAGTGTACATGGAGAAAAGTAGCCGTCCCAGGACAGATCCTTAGGGGACCCCGATAGATGGGGGTTAGGGCGAGGAGGAGGTGTGGGAGTGGGAGACACTGAAGGTCCGGTCCGTTAGGTATGAGGAGATCCAAGAGAGGGCAAGGTGGGTGCTGCCGAGGGATTCCAGGATCCAGAGAAGAAGGGAGTGGTCAACCGTGTCAAAAGCAGCAAACAGGTCGAGGAGGAGGATGGAGTAGTGGCGTTTGTTCTTAGCAGTCAATAGGTCGTTGGTGACTTTGGTCAGGGCTGTCTCAGTGGAGTGGTGGGGTCGGAAGCCTGATGGTAGGCGGTCAAAGGGGGAGCAGGAGGAGAGGTGAGAGGACAGTTCAGAGTGGACTAGCGGTTCAAGTAGCTTAGAGGCGAATGGAAGAAGAGATATGGGGCGATAGTTAGAGACAGAGGTAAGGTCGAGGGAGGGTTTTTTAAGGATGGGCGTGATTAGGGCATGTTTGAATGCCAAGGGGAAGGTGCCAGTGGTGAGTGATAGGTTGAAGAGATGTGTGAGGGCTGGGATGAAAACACAGGAGAGATTGGGAATGAGGTGGGATGGAAGCGGGTCGTGGGCGCTGGTGGTGAGGTGTGATTTCGACAGGAGGGAGGAGAGTTGGTTTTGAGTTATGGGGGGGAAGTGGTTAATGGAGGAAGAGGGCAATGTAGGTGAGAGGGGGAGTTGTGGGGACAGTGGGCCAAAGCTTCTTCTGATTTTGTCGATCTTCTCCTTGAAGAAGGTCACAAAGTCTTCAGCAGAGATGAGGGGGGAGGGAGGAGGAGCGGGTGGGCGGTGTAGGGAATTGAAAGTTTTGGAAGAGCTGTTTGGGGTTGCGGGACAGAGAGGTTATTAGGGATGAGAAGAAGGCTTGTTTGGCGGTAGCAGGTGCCGTCTTGAAGTCCGTGAGGGATTGTTTGAACAAAGCAAAGTGCTCAGAGGTGTGGGACTTTTACATCTCCTTTCGGCAACCTTGGACAGGTTTTTAGTGAGGGTGGTGTGCCAGGGTTACCTGTTAGAGCGTGGAATGTGAGGGGGGCAGATAAGTCGAGGGCGCTAGTTATTGTGGTGTTGTACAGGGTGGTAGTAGTGTCTATGTCACAAGTGGAGATTATGTCAGTGAGAAGGAGGAGGGATTCGGAGAATACGGGCTGATCCAGATCTTTTAGCGTTCGGCGAGGGTGATTACGTTTGCGGAGAGGGGGGTAGCGTGGCAGGGGTTGTAGTGAAGCTCCCTCAGCCCCTATAGGAGTGAGGAAAATCAGCTCCTCCAGAGCTGGCATGTCTTGGAGTGGATCTAACATTCTCCAAATTGTGGACTGCAGGCAAATGGTACACGGTGTTGCTGCATTGTACGGCAAACCCAATATGGTGTTCGCCTCCGCAGTGATGCTCCTTTCTTTTGCCTAGGGTCCTACCTCTTTCAGCTCCAGGACCCAATCGCTTATGGGATATTATTGTTTGCCTGTTCTTGTTCGCTAGCTACTCATTAATCCCTCAATGAGGCGGGCTGCAGAAGGCATTTGATTTACAAATCCCATTCCCCATACCACAGGTAACACTTGGGCTTGTGTTTGGGTGTATTGATTATTGAAGCATGGCATATTTGGAGTAGAATAATAAAAATAAATGTTTTTTCAACTGACCAATTCAACTAGAATGCTGGGGTAGCACGGTGGCTCAAGTGGTTAGCACTGCAGCCTTTGCAGCACTGGGGTCTTGAGGTCCTGGGTTCAATTCCCACCAAGGACACTAAGAACAACATCTGCAAGGAGTTTGTATGTTCTCCCCGTGTTTGCGTGGGTTTCCTCCAGGCACTCCGGTTCCCTCCCACATTGTAAAAACATACAGATAGGATATTTAGATTGTGAGCTCCAAGAGAGACAGCATTACTGATGTATGTAAAGTGCTATGGAAATAATAGCGCTATATAAATTAATAAATATTATATATTATATTACACTAGATGGCGGCCCGATTCTAAAGAATCGGGTAGTCTAGAATCCATGTATAGTTTATTTACTAATAGGTACGGGAGTGCGGTAAAATGAATTGTGTGTATACAGACAGCTTTGTGGGTAGCAGAGTATACAGTCGCTCAGTGGTTAGCACTGCGCGGTGGCTCAGTGGTTAGCCCTGCGCGTTGGCTCAGTGGTTAGCACAGCGCGGTGGCTCAGTGGTTAGCACAGCGCGGTGGCTCAGTGGTTAGCACAGCGCGGTGGCTCAGTGGTTAGCACAACGCGGTGGCTCAGTGTTTAGCACAGCGCGGTGGCTCAGTGTTTAGCACAGCGCGGTGGCTCAGTGTTTAGCACAGCGCGGTGGCTCAGGGGTTAGCACAGCGCGGTGGCTCAGGGGTTGGCACAGCGCGGTGGCTCAGGGGTTAGCACAGCGCGGTGGCTCAGTGGTTAGCACAGCGCGGTGGCTCAGGGGTTAGCAGTGAGTGCGGTGAAAGTGGTGAGCGCAGTGCCGTGGGCAGAGTGGTGAGCGCAGTGCCGTGGGCAGAGTGGTGAGTGCAGTGCCGTGGGCAGAGTGGTCAGCGCACACACACCCATACACACACACTCCGCTATACTTACCACCGGCCCTGTGTCTTCTCCGCCGCCTGGATCCTCAGTTGACATGTTGCCGCCCCTGGATGACTGGATCCAATATGCCATATTGGATCCAGTTGTTTGGGGGCGGCGACATGTCGACTGAGGATCCAGGCGGCGGACGCAGGGCCAGTGGTAAGTATAGGTGTTTGTGTGTGTGTGTGTCCCGCTCCCGCTTACGGCCGCCATCGTGCCTCACCCTCGACGGGTGTAGGGCTCCAGACAAAGTGACGGAAGTGCGGACAAAGTGGCGGAAGTGCCTTCGGCTTTTATATATTAGATACTTGTGCACATGCCAAAAATCTGTAATCTAAATGTATGGAAGGAAAGGAAAAAAAGAGATTGCACGTTATCAAGAAGTAATATCAAATGATAGTGTTTTATGAGTGTGAACAGACCTATTTGACCATATATGTTAAGCATATCAAGGACTTTTGCTATTTTTTTCTGAATTACTATAAATGTATTCTCATTGTGTTTGAGTGCTGTGAGTTTGTTTTTTGGTTCTGCCCTCTCTGTCTTTGTCAGTGGGTTCCTTTATTTTCCAGCTCTAGGGGGAGGGGCAGTAGAAATCAGCTCAGGGATTTACAGAAGCCAGGGTGGTCAGGGTGGAGACTCAGAGTTCTCCACGATCAGGGAGTACCCCTGAGCTAGAGATAGTTCAGGCTCCTTAGCTTGAGGGGCAGATCAGGCGCCCGCTTCCCTTTTCCCCACAGTCCTCGTGACACCGGGATTTCACAGCTTCTGGCACATCTGGCACTCTTCTTTAGGTTCACAGTCTGCTGGTGTCCCAGCACCTGTAAACTCATGGAAGCCTAAAAACGTTATTTTAAAGCTCCCTTAAATTCACCATGTTGAAAGAAACTAGTATACCCGATTGCTGTGAACTCAGGTGATCTTAGGTGTGTAAAGTTCTCAGTCACCATGTCGTCGGGGAAGCGATTTGGCCCCAAACCTTCAAGGAAAGTTTTAGGGCCATTTTAAAATTTCGAACCACTCTCAGAACAAAGCTGCGTTCAATGTGAGAACAGGCTGTAATTTGTAGTATACAGAAAATAACAGATTTTTCAAACACCAATATCAAAACAGTAACAATGCAATGACATGACATGAATTTGCATAACTAATCATATGTTTAAATGTTGTAAGTCACATTTATGTATGAGATAGCCAAGATAATTGTGTTTAAAATGAAGGTAGCCTCACACACAAAGCTGTCGTGGATGGTAAGAAATAGTCTGAGTCAAAAGTTCAAAACATTGTTATCCTTTTGCTCATCAGTGCATGTATTATAGGATACGTAGCTTGACTGAACCACTGGTGTGCTAAAAGCAGTCTATATTTACTCTAGAAGAAGTGTAACATGCAAGTGAGCATTCTTTCTTACTGTCAAGTCTTGCCATAAAGTTGCCATCCTGTATGAGGTACAAAAGTGACAATTAATTCTACATCTCAAGAGGGTTCTCCAGAAGATGGCTTTTCAAAAATGCAAAGCTTTTCTCTTTTAAACAATACATGCAAGCAATAATATGCTTAAATAATAATTCTCTAATTATAATCTTTGCAAGCATCTGCATCCTATTTCCTAATATTGTATTCTACTGTATAACAGATTGAAGACAAATTTTGTCATCTGGCATTTCCTACAATACAAATGAAAGCTGTAATTTACACTTTCCATTTGCTTAAGAAGTAAAAGTAATTACCATATTTCCCCTCAGGTTCCACAGAAAATCAATATAAATTAACCATTCAATGTCATATGCAAAAGTTTTTTTTTTTACTCCAATAGCGGAAGTTTAATTATTTTTATATGGGAGTACATGGGTATTGGCAGAGGATAATTCAGGATTCACTGAAAGCATGTTGACAACAGAACTTAGGTTTAATTAGCAACAAACAGGTACAGATATGAAGGGCTTTGTGGAAACAGGAATATACCGCATATACTCATGTATAAGCCGACCCCCCCTACTTTTGCCCCCAAAAGCTGGAAAAAGTTTATTGACTCACGTATAAGCCTAGGGTATGAAATGCAGCAGACCCCCATCCTATTATATAGCCCCCCGTCACTGGTATATAGCACCCCTCAGCAATGGTATACAGGCCCCTCAGCAGTGGTATTATACAGGCCCCTTAGCAGTGGTATACAGCCCCCTCCCTCGTATCAGGCCCCTCAGCAGTGGTATACAGGCCCCTCAGCAGTGGTATACAGGCCCCTGTGCAGTGGTATACAGGCCCCTGTGCAGTGGTATACAGGCCCCTGTGCAGTAGTATACAGGCCCCCCTCCCTTGTATCTGGCCCCCAGCAGTAATACACAGCCCCCCCCCCCCCTCCTTAGTATGTGTCCCCCAGGCTGCGGCACCTGTTAAAATAACAAACATTTCATACATCACCTTTCCGGCGCCGCTCCTCCTGTCCCGGCTTCTTCCTGCTTGTGCCGGCTTCTAGTGCTGTGACCGGGCGCAGCAGATGATGTCATCTGCTGCGCCCGGTCACATGACACCGGCACAAGCAGGAAGAAGCCGGGACAGGAGGAGTGGCGCCGGAAAGGTGCTGTATGAAATGTTTGTTATTTTAACAGGTGCCGCAGCCTGGGGGACACATACTAAGGAGGGGGGGGCTGTGTATTACTGCTGGGGCAAGTGTATTGCAATATGCACCGCTCCCCCCACCGCTGATGGACGGGGGGATGCTGTGCATATTCATTACACTAATGAGGTGGCCCCACGTGACCGCCCGCGGTCACTGCAGCCCCCTCCTGCCTCCTCCAGCACCCGGTCACAGCCCCCCCCAAGCAAATACACCGTGATTCGAGTATAAGCCGAGGGGGGCACTTTTCAGCACAAAAATTGTGCTGAAAAACACGGCTTATACTCTAGTATATACGGTACATCTTAAATGTCCCTTTGCAGAATCGGCAAGCTGCTGTGCTTCTCTTCACATGCACAGACACAGGAAACTGGTTACAGTCACATGGTATTTCTTGTGTGCAAGCCTCTGGGAGTGTTCCCCTTTTTCTTTTTAAACTAACTTTGCTGACAATGCACAAACCTAGTAATATAACACTTACACATACAGGATTGGCGTTGTTGCACTAAACATATTCCAACAATGGGAATAATGGGGCTCCATAGCATAACTCCTAATTGCCAACCACCTCTTCTCCCCCAAAAAAACATTTAGTGTTCTCACCCACTATAGCTCGTATTATGAATGATGCCAGTGTCCCCCAAACACAATATGTTCTTCGCACAGTAAATTCCTCCACAATACCCTCCACATTCAAAAATAAAAGACGGCAACATAGTGATGTACCCACAGTTCTTAATATACATTGAGGCTCCAGTGATCCCAGCACAGTGTGATGGCCTTCCACAGGCCTCCACACAGTAGATTAGCCCTCATATACCCCACAGTTTGATCATCCTTGCATAGAGTTGATGACTCCAAAGCTCCCCACACACTGAATGAAAGCCCCATACCCCTCACTGAAGGTAACCTTTCCCCCCCAGATGCCACTGCCTAAAGCATTTGCCCTACCCAACAGGTTTGATGAGAGAGCCAGAGTCGGCCTAATAGGTTGTGTAGTATTAATAACAAATGTAATACACTGCGATACTGAAGTATTGGTATGTATTATATGACCAATCATGCTAATACAAATTTCAGTCCCCTAATGATGCAAAAAGAATAAACTTCAGGAATACACAGCTGAAAAGAAGGGGCGCACAATAGTGTGTATCTGTCATCAGAATGTGTAGAAATACGTGGTGGATTTGCTCACCTATTTGGGTTTTGAGACGTCACAACCACCCTTTTCGCCAGTGACAACTTTAGATGTCAAACTTTTTTCGCGGTCTGCAGCAGTCCTCCCTCCAGTAGTAGTCCAGAAAAATAGATCTAAGAATTGGGACTTGTGGCCGCGCTCCCGCTCAAACAAAATCCAAGTTTCAAGGATTACTTGAATTCATACGTGGTATTTATTTCTATGCACTTTGGGGTAAACCCCTTCATTAGGAATACCACAATAATGGGATGATATCCCATTATTGTGGTATTCCTAAGGAAGGGGTTTATGTCAAAACGCGTAGAAATAAATACCAACATATGAATTCAAATAATCTTTGAATCTTGGATTTTGTTGGAGCGGGAGCACGGCCACAAGTCTCTATTCTTATATCTATTTTCCTGGGCAAAATGAATAAAAACAGAACAAAAAATCTCAAGAAGGGGGCATGTCCTGGCCATGGCGAGGAGAGGAAGCTGAAATCCCAGCTCCTGCTCCCCACGCCATGCTTCTAATACAATCCAGCAGCATCCACCAGCCAAAACCGCTGTATATGCCGGCTAAGAAGCAGTGCATCAAGCCCTGCACATGCCTGGGCCCCACGGGTACCCAAGCCACGAAATCGCCAGATATTTGCTGAGTGCAGGCAGAAGGGGTGCAGGCCGCACGACCCACAATATGGTGGACTCCGCTAACCAGAAGCAGGGCAGCGGGATAGGGACAGAGGAAGCCCCAGGCAGTGGTGAGAGAACCCCCACCCCACCAAGCATCAGAGTAAATAGCGCAGACCGGAGCCCTGCGGAGCACATCTTACCACCGCCTGATGCCGAAACCCGCAGCCGCCCACCCGCTCACAAGCGATGACATCCTGGGCTTGCACCATCCACAATGCCGACAAGACCCCACAGGGAGGAGGAGAGGCTCTGCACACACTGATCTCTGCCACGAGGCCCCTAGCAGTGTAGCACACTCTGTAGGACACCAGCTGCTGGAGGTAACCAGGTCCTAAGGCTGCACAATGCTCACAGCCCCAGCAAGCTCAGAGGGGCTAAGAGGGGCACATGGCCCTGCAGCCCTAGGGGATGTGGAAACCCGGGGGCCACAGGAATGGGCACAGAAATAACTGGGTCACCCCGGGGAGAGCCTTAAAAGGGGCCCGCCAGACAACAAACTTACCCTATTTAGACTGCCCCCATGCCCCCGGAGGTCCCCCAGGCTCCCCAAACGTCAGATAGAGGGGTCTGGGATGACCTCAGAGCTCGCATACAGGCCATACCCACGAGGGAGGAAATGGGTGGTTTTCTCCACAGAATGGAGTCCTCCTTTAAGGCCGAGGCTGCCGCAGCTCACTAGCAAGGAGCCAACTCACTGGCAGAGACTGCTTCATTGAATCCATTATCATCGACCTGACCAGGCGTATAGAGGCCCTCGAGAAGCAAGTCCATAGCCAAAACTCCAACCACCTACTAGACCTAAAGGTACCGTCACATGGGGAGATATCGCTGGCGATGTTGCGGCGATCTCATGAACGCGCACATCGCTTCAGCATCGCTCGTGAGACGTCACACGTAGCAATATCGCCGGCAACCCAGGGCGATCAGGCGATTCCGGAATCGCCTGAAACAACCTTGAAGCGATGTTGGCTTTTCTGATCGCCGTGTCACACAGCACCACCTCACCGTCAATGTGGCATACAGAATGGATTGCCTGAACACAGACATCGCCTGTGCCATTGCTATCGCCGCGTCACACGGCAGTAGGCATACGGATCGCTCAAGCTACATCGCCTGATTTCCCGACACTGTTGGGAAATCTCTGAACTCAGAAACAGAGATTAATCGCCGTTCAATTGCCCTGTTACACGCGGCGACGCACAGGCGATGTCGCTTCAACATCGCCTGAACAGGCAGATCTCGGCGACATCGCCGGCGATATCTCCCCGTGTGACGGTACCTTAATGGAGGACCTAGAGAAGCGTGACAGATGAAACAATGTTGGGGTCCGAGACCTACCAGAATCCATCCCCACAAGGGACCTGGACAGTACAATCCGCAGGGTCTTTAGCTCTGTCTGCAACATACCAAAGGGTACACCACTCAAACTAGACTGAGCACATAGATACCTGGGCCCCCCTCCTCCAGAGGGTGCCAGACCCAGAGACATTATCTGCAGGGTCCACAACTTCAAAGCTAAAGAGGACATCCTTGCAAAGGCCCGATCCCCTGACCCCCTATTGTACCAAGGCAACCCTATCCAACTGATGCCTGATCTGACACGCCGCACACTGCAAAAGTGCAGGGCTCTCCATCCCCTACTGGAGGTACTGCACAGCAACAACACCCTGTACACTTGGTGCTTCTCCTTCCTCCTCCAGGTACGCAGGGAGGGCCAACTTCTCTCGGTAAGCCACCCAAGGGATATCCCAGCTTTCCTGGAGAGCCTTGGGATCCCGTCCACCAACCTCAACATCACTGAGTGGCCGGGCCTGCCCAAGGGTGGAGGGGGAGCCTGGGCCCTGGAAGAAAAAAGGCCATGGTGGTGTGCAAGATGGGGGAGCACTAGGACACGGCTGGGCCGGGAAAGGAGGCCCCAACCCTGCCAGTCTTGGCTAATCACTAGATTGCACCCATGCTGCACGCAGATGGGCCCTTCTCCCTAAAAGGCACCCTACATATAATGTCATATTGTAAGCCCTTGTTTACATCCCACCGATATTGAAATTTGAATGTTTTTACTTGTATCTAATACTCTGCTACTATTTTAGTTAATGCTGCTGTTTTATTGATTTTTATTGATTTCTATGCCTATGTACTTAGAAGCCTTTGGTGTGGGGAGGACCTGCTCTACCTGGAAAAGTCTTACCCCAAGGGGGATCTGCACACTGCAGGAAGGTGCAGAATTCACTGCAACAACCCCCACCCTACTACTGACCCTGGAACCCAGGAACAGTCCTCTTATTCTCCGTCAAAATCTTTAAACTACCCTATCAATCTTACTAGTTTACCTCTCCTTTACTTCATCCCTCCACCTAGTTCAGTCTTATCTCCACCATCCCCCTCACTTCCCCCCCCCCCCACACTCTCCCTACCCCACCCTACCTGGCCCCCCTGAGTTAACCCCCCCTCCGGAACCCTAAACTAGACACTTACCCTATCTGCTCTCTACCCCGGTTGCCCCTCCCTAAGGTGTCCCACTGGGTGTTCCCCAACATGGCCGACCTAAAAATTAGAACCCTCAATGTTAGAGGTTTTAATATCCCCAGAAACGCTCCCAAATCCTCCTTGACATGCACAGACGGAACGGCCAAATCTTACTGCTGCAGGAAACGCATTTCAAACCCGGATCAGTACCAGACTTCAAAAACAAATTCTACAAAGTATGGCTCCAAAGCACTAATGCTGACTCTAGATCGAAGGGTGTATCTATAGCGATCCACAAAAACCTGATCCATATGGTAATAGATTCCAGAATCAACACGGGAGGGAGATATATATTCCTCAAATTGCACGTGGCTAACTCCATTTTGACTGTTAACTGGTACCTGCCCAAGGAGGGACCAGATTAAAGTTTGCAGGACACTCCTGACCTGAATCACTGAAGTTGCTGAGGGGACAACGATTATCAGGGGCAACTTCAACTTCACTATGGACCCCTGCATGGACTCCACCTCAGGGAAAGGCGCAGTCCCACTCAAACGACTGAGGGCACTCAAGAAACTCCTCCACATTCTCCAACTTGTCGATATCTGGTGGATACCCAACCCCCAAGGTAAAGACGATATGTACTACTCAAAGTACGCAACTACTATAGCCGCATTGGCTTGTTCTTGGCCAGCCATTGCACCATTTCATGGGACCCCAATGCCAGAGACCTTCTCCTATCAGACCATGCCCCGACATTCTTGAGTTCAACACTACCAGACACCTCACGCAAGCCATGGACCTGGAGGTTGAACAGTAACCTATTGAAGGACAACACCTGCCTGACGGAGCTGAAACGCAGCATTGAAGCATTCACCAGGTCCATGAGCTAGACCCAATGCCACAGCCCTTCAAATGGGAAACCCTGAAATGCTGCCTGAGGGGAACATTGATAAAAACGTAGCCAGACTTAAAAAGCTCTGACTCGATTCAACAGACTATTCTCTCAAATACACGTCTTAGAGACAACACATAAACGGACACTGACCCAATCGACACTAAGAGACCTCACCCTCAAATCACAGGAACTTAGGGAACTACTAGACCAGGAATTTAAATGACAGAAGGAAAGAACCAAAAATTACTACTACAGGGTCTTTAATAAGTGTGTGCACCCCCTAGCACGCATGCTCAACCCCAGGTCAAACTACACCTAAATTCCTAAGATCAAGTCCACAAACGGAAAGGATACCTATAACCCATCCGAAATATTGGAGGTATTCCGTTCGTACTATAAAGACCTATCCAACCTTAAGGGGAAATACTGCGACATGGCACCAGACGAACCGGGAGTACATAAAATCCAAAGCACTCTCTTTCCTGGGGAAATGAGACAAAGAGGCCATTGAAATCGAGTTTACTGAACACAAGATCCTAACTGCCATCAAATCCACCCCGACATCCAAATTCCCTGGACCAGACGGGTTCACCCCAATTTTCTATAAAACACTCCAGGCCCAACTACTGGCCCAAGTTCTAGCCACATTTAACTCCATATCCGATGACACCAACCTTGTCCCACAATCATTGGAGGCCCACATAAGTATTCTACCCAAGCCCGGGAGAGATCCTACCCTGGCTGCTAACTATAGACCTATCTCCCTACTAAACATCGATATTAAGCTTTATTCAAAGATCCTAGCGGATCGCTTAGTGCCCCTACTCCCCTCTATAATCAACATGGACCAGGGGGGCTTTGTCAAGGGCCACGAGGCTAGAGACAATACAATTAGGACCTTGCTCCTGATTAACAAGGCCCAAACTCATAACCTGCCCCTTAGCCTGCTGTCAGTAGACGCTGAGAACGCCTTTGACAGGGTCCACTGGGGCTTCATGAGGGAGGCGCTCACCCAAAGGGGGCCACCATAAAATAGCTCTGTTCGCTGATGACATCCTCCTATTCATATCTCAACTGAGTATCTCGATCCCATCTATCTTGAATGAACTCAAGGCTCCTTGAGCAATTTCAAGATAAACTTCACTAAGTTGGAGGTGCTGAATATATCCCTCTCCCTAGAGGAGGTCTGCTCCCTAAAAATAAGTTTACCCTTCAAATGGAAAACAGACGCCATCAAATACCTGGGAGTCCATATTCCCTGAGACTTATCGAAACTCTACTCCCTTAGCTACCAGCCCATACTATCTCAACTGGATGCACAGCTATCCTCATACAGACCACTCAAACTATCCTGGATGGGAAGGATAAATTTAATTAGGATGGATATCCTACCTCGAACATTATACATTTTCCAAACTGTCCCCATCGCACCCCATAGAGTCTTCTTCTCCAGACTCCACTCCCTTATAGGGAAGTTTGTATAGGAATCAATGAAACCCAGGGTAAACATTAGGACCCTGTCAGCCCCCATCAAACTCTGAGGCGTGGGCCTACCTGACTTTCATAACTACTTCCTGGGCGCATCTTTAGTCAGGTTGCTAGATTGGAAACACAGACACCACACTAAACAATGGGTAACACTGGAACAGGAGGGACTGCACATCCCCCTGCACTGCATCCCATGGACAAACCCCCTTGACCCACAACAAATTGGCCCTAAGCCTGACCTCACCGCAGAAACTCTGAAACTTTGGCAGTGCTATAGTAACCATACTCCCATGAGAGGGACGATGAGCCCACTTGTCCAGCTTTTCTCAAACCCTGCCTTTCAGCCAGGATTCCACAGGACGTCCTTCTTTGGATGGACCAGAGGGGAGGATGTCCGCATGGGACAAATTCTCCACAACGGTGAGCTCCCCTCATTTGAGTCACTACAAAGTCTCTCACCTACAACACCTATGAAATGGTACGAGTACCTCCAACTACGGTCTTTCTGCTCCTCAGCAGTTTAGTTGGGAGGGATCAGATCCCTCCCCTCCCTCATAGAGGAGTTGTTCCAAAATGGGTCCCCCCTTCTCACGCAATCTCCGCAATACATCATGCCATTGCAGAGGAAAAGGCAACTGTGAAGCGCTTCTTCGAGCTTGCGTGGGAGAGAGAGCTGGCAAAAAAAAAAATCACTTTAGCTGACTGGAAAAAAAGCTTTCTCTTCACACACAAGATGGCAAACACATGCGCAGCCCAAGAGAGTAACCATAAAATACTGCTCAGGTGGTATTGCTGCCTCGACCAGCTACATATGATCTTCCCTTTGACCTCAGAGCTATGCTGGCGGTGCAGAAGTAGGAAACATGCTCCACATACGTTGGCAATGCCCTAAAATTAAAAGTTTCTGGGAGGGAGTATTTTGGAATTACAACCTCATCACAGGCAAACAAATAACTGGCAGCCCCGAAATGGCCCTACTATGGATGTAGCCCGGATCGATCAAAGCCACCAAACGGGACATCCTCCGCTTCTGTCTCTCGGCAGCCAGTTCCGTCATCCCACGGTATTGGAAATCCACAGAACAACCTCCTATTGTAGACTGGTATGAGGAGATGGTGGACATTTTTTGGATGGAGTAACAGGCGGCCGAGAGCTCGGGATCCATGGATAAATTTAACGCCATATGGACGGAATGGATCTTGTTCAGGTCCCCCCAACCTCCCAAAATTATTTTCCCAGCCACCCTACAGCCAAGTGGCAAAGCCCAGATGCGGACCCTAGGAGACCCAGGTGAACACAATTTCTCCTCCCCCCTCATCCTTCCCCCTCTCTCTGCTCCCAATTCTGTCCCCTCTCCCACGCCCTCCCACTCCCTTCCACGCTCATGCTATACATCCTTCTATCACCTGTAGACTTCCTAAACATTAAGCGGTAGCCAACTCTGTAGGACTCAGAGACAGTCAGTCACCCAGCCCACGATCTGATGGACCACTGAAAATCATGTACACGAAACTAAAACAGTGCAGAGGAATAAGCCACCCATAATGCCTAGGATGGGAGTCGATGCCCCACAGACATCTGAAATACAAAGGGCACTGGAAGCTCAATACCTCTTGATGGACTTCCTATATGATGCACCCCAGGGTCGTAGGAAACTCTGAATCGGGCTGAAGTGTTTCTGGGGAGTCACAGGGGTCGAGATCTGGCTTCCGTGACCCTGGGTTCAGTGTAAAGGGAGTTCTTGGCTAATATAGGGAAAGATATTTGTGATGCCACCAGTGGTTTGTGGCTCTAAGTGGCCACCACTGCTGAACCTGTGGGAATGATGGATGGGCAGCTGGGATATAGTGGCCCCCCATGGGTGGACTGGATCCCCAAGGCAGTGGATATTGAAAGGGTTCAATATCCAGGCTATCCAGAGCCTGGCTCTGTTAATTCCCTTGTTCTATCCTTAACTCGTAACTGAGTGGAATATTGACTAAAAGGGCCACTTAATATAGTGGTTATGGTGGTCTCCGCAAGGATTCCTCCCCAGGGCTAGGTCCTTCCCTGGAGGGATATCTGGCTAGTCCCGTGTTTGAGACTCTTAATCGAGGCTCCACGGACTCCATTTGCATATTCAAATTTCCAGGGGGCAATGCATCATGGATTTCACTGTGTTTGAGCGCTTTAACCGGCTGCCTGCAGTGTTTTCCTTGACTGGTTTCCCTGAGATCAGTGAGTGCTTTGTGATGTTGGTCTACCAGGCATTGCTCCCACCTAGCCAGAATCCTACTCCACACTGATGAGGGGCAATACCCCGAAACAGCTATCTGTGGATGGATACCTGGCTCTGTTAATTCCCTTGTCATATCCTTAACTTGTAATTGAGTGGGATATTGACTAAAAGGGCCACTTAATATAGTGGTTATGGTGGTCTCCGCAAGGATTCCACCCCAGGGCTAGGCCCTTCCCTGGAGGGATATCTGGCTAGTCCCGTGTTTGAGACTCTTAATCGAGGCTCCACGGACTCCATTTCAAGGGGAGATAATGACATAGTGGCATCCAGACTTTGGGGTGCCACATATGATCCCCTGTCCACCTCCGGCTCATGCCTAATGATGTCCACTATATATCTGTATGCACTTGACTATCGTGGTTGTTATACGATTCATTACTGTATGATCTTTTAGTATGTACTCAATAAACAAAGATTGAACCAAAAAATCTTAAGAAAAAGCAAAAAAATGCAACAGTACAAACTTAAAGCAAACTATGGGTGCAATGAGTCCTGAAACTGATGTCCAGTGCAAAATTCCATAGAAAAATAATGCTAGGCACTAGGCAGCACTCCAAATGATGAAAAAATTTTGAACTAATTCAAGCCCAAATGTGGTGCAACGTTTCAGATTTCATTATTAAGGAGATAAAGATCCAGAGCATTTTTATTTTCAGCTTGAGAAAGGCTTGAGGGAAAGCCAAAATGTCACACCACATTTGCGACTGACTAAAGTCCACTATATTTTCATAATTTGAAGTGCTGCCTGGCTTTATTTTTCTATAACAAATCATAAGTACCTCAAAATAGTACCAATAAAAAGTGCAAATTGTCACACAAAAAATAAGCACTCCCACTACTTGACCAGCAAAAAATGAAAATGCTGTGGATCCTTAACTCCTTAATAATGGGATCATTAGGAGGCCTTATTCCTTAGGTCGGCTTCATCCCATGGTTTTTAGGGTCCAGGGCTGTCTGGTGTGTACTGGACAGCCCCGGATTTGATTTTGGCCCCATTGTTTCCCGATGGGGCCGGATGGCAGTCATTTGCCATCCGGTTTTGTCCTGTCCAGGAGAATCCGGCACATTTTGTTTCTGGTGTGTTCTAAATTCTTTTCCACCCATTCCTGAACTTTCTTGTACTGTTGGTGACGGTGATAATTCCAGTCTTCTTCTGAAGTATCTTGGGTTGGTTCTACAGTTCCTATCTCCAAGTTAATTGGAAGTTTTCCAGGTCTTGCTCACATTAAGTATGCTGGTGAGTAGTTAGTAGAACTGACAGGGATGTGGTTGTATATGTCCACTAAGTCAGATAGTTTTTCTGGCCACTGATTCCTTTCCTCAAGTGGTAAAGTCTTTAACATGTCAATGACAATGTTGTTCATTTTCTCACAAAGACCATTTGTTTGTGGATGATACGGTGTGGTTCTTATTTTCTTACACCCATACAATCCTAGGAACTCTTGGAATAGTTGTGATTCAAATGCAGAACCTTGATCTGTTAGTACCTGGTCTGGGTACCCGTGTGGTCGATAGAAACAATTCTGGAAGGTGTTGGCTGCTACTTCCGCAGTTAAATCCTTAACTGGTGCTACTACTAAGAATTTAGAGTAGTGGTCAACCATGGTAAGTGCATCACTATACCCTATTCTGCTGGGTGTCAACTTCACATGATCTAGAGCCACGATCTCAAGAGGCTTCTTGGTGATGATTGGTTGCAATGGAGCTTTCTGGCTTTGCTGGTCTTATCTTTTCAGGTGACACGGTCCACAGTTTTTACACCATTTCTCAATGGAACCTCTCATGCCGACCCAGTAAAAACGATCTTTCAGCAACATCTCCAGTTTCTTCCAGCTGAAGTGTCCTGCATCATTGTCATAAGCTTCCAGTACCATCTGTACATCTCTTTTTGGAGCCACGATTTGCCAGATCAGTTCATGGGTTCTAGGATTAGGGTGATGTCTACATAGCTTTCCTTGATAGATGAACAATTTTCCTTTCTCCTTCCATAGACGTTTGGCGTCTTGTGGAGCATCTGGACTCAGACAGGAGTGTTCTTTGGTTATTAGCTCTTTGATTAAACTAACAGCCGGGTCACTGTCCTGGGTCTCTTTCCAGCTATGGTGAGATAACGGGTTCACTGTTTTCTCTTGACGTCTTTGGCTTGCCTGATGACATGAGGGTGCACTTGGACGGTGGAAGGCTGGTAGCTCTAATTCATCTAGTTCATCCACGTCTTCTCCCACGTCTGGTACATTAGGCATTCTGGATAGGGCATCAGCGTTGACATTCTTATGACCTGCCCGGTACTTGACAGTGAAGTCATATTTGGATAATCTGGCCATCCAACGCTGCTCCATGGCTCCCAGCTTTGCAGTCTCTAAATGAGTTAGAGGGTTGTTGTCAGTGAAAGCCGTGAACTTGGAGGATGCCAGCTAGTGTTTGAACCATTCTGTGATTGTCCAGACTAAGGCTAAGAACTCCAACTTGAAGGAACTATAATTCTCTGGATTCTTCTTTGTCGGATGGAGCTTCGTGCTGGCGTAAGATATCACTTTCTATGTGCCTTTCTGTCTCTGTGCCAAGACAGCTCCTAAGCCTTCGCTGCTGGCATTTGTGTATAACAGAAACGATAAACTGTAATCGGAGTAGGCCAAGATCTCTTCTCCATTCAGGGCATCTTTCAGCTGCTGGAAAGACTGTTCTTGTTCTGGTCCCCACTGGAATGGAGGACCTCGGATCTTGCCCTTCTTGGATTGACCCACCAGGAGATCTTGCATGGGTGCTGCCATCTTTGTATAGCTCTTGATGAAACTCCTGTAGTACCCAACCAGTCCCAAGAATTGACAAACCTCTCTGAAGTGGTTGGCGCTGGCCAGTTCTTGATGACTGAGACCTTGTGCGGGTCCAGTGCTATGCCTTCTGCACTGACCACATGCCCAAGGTACTGGACTTTGGGTTTTAACAGGTGACATTTTGAAGGTTTCAATTTCCTACCATACTTGGACAATGATTCAAACACTTCACTCAAGTGTTGCAAGTGGTCTTCATAGGTTTTGGAGTACACTATGACATCATCCAGGTATAGCAGTACGGTTTCAAAGTTTCTGTGGCCTAGGCAACACTCTATCAGCCTCTGGAATGTTCCTGGTGCATTACATAACCCGAACGACATGCTGTTGACCTCGCATAACCCCATTGGTGTCGTGAAGGCTGTCTTCTCACGGTCTTCTTCTGCAACGGAGACCTGCCAGTACCCACTAGTAAGATCTAAGGTTGAGAAGTAATTGGCAGACTTTAATGCAGCAAGTTACCCTTCTATACGGGGTAACGGGTATGAATCCTTGTGTGTTACTTTATTGATTTGCCTATAATCTACACACATCCTCATACTACCGTCTTTCTTTTTGACCAGGACCAGTGGTGCTGCCCAGGGGCTACAACTCTCTCTGATAACCCCTGCATTCTTCATGTCCTGTAGCATTTCTTTTGCTTTCTGGTAGTGTG
Source organism: Allobates femoralis (assembly GCA_033576535.1). Taxonomy (NCBI): domain Eukaryota; kingdom Metazoa; phylum Chordata; class Amphibia; order Anura; family Aromobatidae; genus Allobates; species Allobates femoralis. The sequence continues at coordinate 17,934,614 of JARQOC010000007.1, forward strand.
TTGGTGGTATAGGCCTGTATCTTTCTTTAATGGGTGAATGGTTTCCTGTGGGTAAGAGATGTTGTACCCCTTTTATCCTCCCGAAATCAAGTGGATGTTTGCTATACACTTGCTCGTATTCCTGAACTACCCGATAAACTCTGTTTCTGGTGAGAAGATGTGTTGTCAGTTCCCACATTGAGCACCATTTCTCTAACTGTTTCTTGGAATCGTGAGGCTCATCTGACACTGGCTGAGCTAGTGATTCAACTTCGTGTATACAGTTGTTATCTACATGGTACAGTTTAGCAACAGTAGAATACCTTGGTAGCTTTATTTCGTCATCACCATAGTTCAATACACGTACAGGTACCCTTCCTTTGCGTACATCAACCACCCCTTGGCTGTCAGGAGTGTAGGACTACTGTCAGACACCACTGGCTCTACTACTACCTGGTAGCACTACATCATTTCACTTCTTGGTAGCACTACAATAGGAATTGGGTCTGTTACACGTACGCTACCAATTTCACCACTTGTTAGTGTTACCTGTTGCTGATACACGAGGGCTTGGATCTCTTTCTGAAGAACTCTCCTCTCTCCTGGAGTAGCAGTATCTGCACTCTGTTGAAGCAAAAACAGCACTTCATCTAGACAGTTAACGATCACATTGGTACCAAGTATCACATGTGGATCCCACTCGTTTGGTTTGTCCTCAACCATAATGAGTCCTTGGTTCTTTAATTCCACCCTCCCCACCTTTACGGTTGACTTCCAATGCCCCTCTACATTAACGGGTAACCCATTGGTTGCTATGATGTTCAAGTCAGGGTTTGGAGGTTCAAGCTCTAGTTCAGACCAGAACCGTTTGTAAAGGATACTCGGGATGGTGGTCACCTGGGATCCTGATTCTACCAATGCAGTGGTAGCGATACCGTCTATGATGATGGACAGGTACGGACGATCTCCCACGTACCTGCGCAGCCAATTGGATGGACCTGGACAGTCTACTCCTGAGGTTGGGCCCCCGGCCCCAGGGGTTGCTCGTTTAAAGGGCAGAACCAGTAGATGTGCCCTTCTTTGTGACACTTGCGACAGATGGGTTGTCCGCTGGCACTGTAGCGATCAGTGATCCTCCCTCGAAGCGGTGGTGTCCTTTTTCTTCATCCATGGAACGTCGTCCGGGCTGTCAGAGAGCTGGATCTTTGTTGGTGGCTGTGTCTCTGTCTTGGGTTGCCTAGCGCCTCGGAGCTTGCCCATCTCTCTGCTCAGCTGGCGCACCTCGGAACACATGCTGTCAAACCGGTCAGGGGTCACAGCCTGCATGCTGGTCTCTGCTGCAGAGGATGAGGAAGGTGCTTCTGGCAAAGAGGGGGTTTTAACCCATCATGGCTGTGGGGTTAAGTCTGGTACTGCTGGGAGCTGCTGTCCCTTAGCGATTAGTTCTTTCAGGGTAGCAAACTCTGCATCAGGGTTTTGGAGAGCCCACCAGCGTGCTTGCTTACTATCATCTGGTAACTTGAGGCCCCTTACAAACTGTTCAATGAGCATTTTATTCTCATCACGGATGCCATTGGGATCAACTTGTTTAAGGAGTCTCAGCACCTCCTGCAGGCGTAAGGAATAATCTAGGAAACTTTCTTGTGCCCCTTGTTTACAATGATAAGACAACAGTCTTAATTCAGTCTCAGTATGATGATCCAAAACTCTCTTCTACTTTTCAAATATTTGTACAACAGACCCCTGATCTTCCTCAGGCCAGTTTCAGGTTTCCAGCTCTGCGGCACCTGTTAACTATCCCATCACTACTGATGCTCTCTGCTTACCGGTCATCGTGTACATGTCCAGCACATTACAAATCTTCCTCTGGAATGCGTCCAGGGTGCCTGGCCGTCATACTTGGGTAACCAGGCTGCATTGGGGACGTGCAGCAGTGAGATCGGCATTATCGGAGCTACTGGTGCAGATGCCGGTAACGGTATTACGCCGCCGGGTGGATTGGCGACTACGAGCTGTCCGTTCGGGCTCCACTAACGGCGGCAGGCTTGTTCACGATCTGGACTGCTACATCGTTTGGGCCTGGGACACTCATCCTCGCTCCCCCCTAGTGAATCGCTTCCAGTCTCTGAAGAATAAAAGTAAGTAGTCGGTTCGGCGGGTGGGGAGTGAAGCACCTCGGTTATTTCCGGATCCGACTACTGTGTTCAGTGGTTCTCGGCAGAGCGTGAGGCAGGGCCTATCTTCACGCCCTTGCACTGTAACGCCCCCTTTCTTTCTAGCTCTGTGGCGCAGCAATGGCGGATTAACAGTTCACAAACATAGTCTATATACAGCACACTGTACCCGGTTACATCGGCACGGGATCCTGTTGTGACGCCAGAGTTGTCTGGGGCCACAAGGGAGTGGGTACTCAGGTCTCGGGCGGTCAGTTGAGGGGGATGTTGTGGGTGGTCCGTGCCCGAGCATGTGCACTTGTGTGACAATGAAAAGAGTGTATTTACAGGGATAGGGGTTGTCAGTCGTGACGCCATCTGTAGATTCTGGTGAGGGCATCGGCGCTGCTTGGGCCTCCGGGGTGATGGGCGACAGCAAGATGGAGTGGCTCCCTACAGGAGGAGCAGAGTTCCCGGGGCGTTGGAAGTAGGAATGGATGGTGGAGTACGGCAGCACAGTCGTTGCTGCACAGGGTTGGAGTAGGGGAGCGTAGTTGGTGTAGTGCAGGATGGGTGGAAGGAGGGACACGCACACATTTAAGTCTTTTGGTACCTTTACTGATGACTGGTTACAGGTACATACGTCCGGAGTGAAGGAAAACACTTTGGGATCTCCACAGCGAGTAGGGTTGTAGGCCTCCTTATTTAGCTTTCCTGTTCTGAGTCGGGCAGGTTTGGAACTTAGCCGGACCGTTACTTCTCTCTCTACACACCCGTGTTGTTGCACTGAGGGCTCTCTCATGGGCATCCACCGTCCCTCTCCCCGCGGTCCCTGGCTCTCAATTGTTGGTGCTATGGGTGTCTGGGAAGCTAAGCCTCCTCGGATTGCTGGTTTCTCTGCTTTGTTTCTTTCCTCTGTACCCTGCAGACTCGGACTCCAGTGACCAGTGTTCTGGTGGGGTGAACTGGAATAGCTCCTCTGCCCCCGGTAAAGTGTTTCTCGCCTTTGCCTTCGATCCCTACTCTGCGGGTCCTCACACTGGCTCTGGTGTGTACTTGTGGCACCCTGCCAATGCAGGTAACCACATATCTCTCTACTGCACAGCTGGGTTTCCACAGCAGGTACTTCTACAAACAACACCTTCCACCCCAGCACAGTAGGGGGAGCTCAACTTGCTGCGCTTAGGCAGGATCCCCTATATATACTGCTGCTGAGGAGGAGCTAGTCAGTGTGTGCAGACGCTAGAGGAGCTGCAGGGAAGCTCTGGTGATCAGTGCCACGTGTAGACCCGAGCCAGTAACCCAAAAGTAGCCTTTCAGCGTCCCACCAGCCTAAGTGGGACTGAAGGCAAGGAGTTTAGAAGCAGAAGCAAGGAACAGGTAGCTCCATCCGTGAGTTCATTACAGAGAGAGGGAGAGAAGCCGGTTATTGGGGATCTGCACCAGTGGAGAACTACAAGTCCCACCAGAAACCCCTTGGCACCGAGGAAGCTACAGCTACCCGGTCTCCTGAGAGAGTCAAGAAAGGGAGCCAGGAGCAGTGGCCACAACAGAATTAGAGAAGGTTGTCCCAGAGACCACACAGCATAGAAGGAGACACAGACAAGAGAAGAGAGTGGAGGCAAGTCAGGATTCAATAGACTGTGCCTCAGTGAATACAAAGGGAAGGAGACCTGATACCCACATGCTGTGGGAGCCCACTGTGCAGCCCGGTTACACGTCAGTGCTCTGGACAATTTACCTGCATTCCACCAGTAAAAGGTAAAGAGACTTCAAGTGTGTGCGTGAATCCTTTCCTATCCCTCACTGTGCCCCCAATAGACTTTCTCTACTCTCATCCACCACCTCAGCTCTGCTACAACCTGCCCACCTCACCAAGCTGCCCTGGGGGTCCCGGTCCTGCCTGCGGGGACCATACCATCACTGCCGCAATCCCACCGACCTCCAGAGGACTTTAGCGGCGCTGGTGACCCCTCACCAGACACAGCAGGTGGTGTCACGACAAACTTTGTACATAATCCCTGTAAACAACCCCATCTTTTCACTGACCGCCAGGCAGCCACCCATGACATACCAGACTGAACCCGAGCCCGAGATCTGAGTACCCTGCCCTGGAGTGAGTCATACTGGTTTAGGCCTAGCACGGCTCCGGCACTAGTTCAGCTCACTAGTCTCTGAGCTAACCTTCACAGTTCTTGTAGTGACTGCACACTCTGGCTAATTTCCCTCCAGCACCTGTATTTATAGGGAATCTGGCTTAAGGCAACCAGTTGGGCTCTCCCTACAGGCCTGGGGTGGAAGATGTTGGGTGAAAGTGGTTACTCGCTGGGGAAAATCCTTCTGTGTCCTAGGGAAGCTTGTGGTTCCCTGGTACAGGGTGCCACAAAGCCGGCCTAAGTATATAGGTAGATGCAGGGCGAGCTGACGTAAGCTGTATATTACACCATGTTAGGCTGCCTTCACACTTGCAGATGCCTCCGCAGCGTTCTGCGGAGGCATCTGCCAGCATCTGCATGCAGACCACAGCCCCTATTTTTATAATGGAGCACACGGTGTCTGCAGATGCTTGCAGACCGCCGTGCGCTCCCATTGCCCGCCATATGTGATCTGTGCGCAGGCGGATGCCTGCGCACAGATCACACAGTCTCGTCCGCACGAGGGACGTGACATGTTGCGTCCCTGGTGCGGGCGGGAGTGTGTGATTTGTGCGCAGGCATCCGCCTGCGCACAGATCACATATGGCAGGCAATGGGAGCGCACGGCGGTCTGCAAGCATCTGCAGACACCGTGCGCTCCATTATAAAAATAGGGGCTGCGGTCTGCATGCAGATGCTTGCAGATGCCTCCGCAGAACGCTGCGGAGGCATCTGAAAGTGTGAAGGCAGCCTTACAGGGTCCCCAATCAGCGTTAGCACCAATTATGGTTGTTTAACTCAGTGTTTCCCAACTCCAGTCCTCAAGGCACACCAACAGGTCATGTTTTCAGGATTTCCTTATCATTAGACAGATGATGGAATTATCCCCTGTGCAAGTGATTAAATTATCACCTATGCAATCCTAAGGCTGGGTTCACATCACGATTTTGGAGCTTCCGAGTGTATCCGTTTCAAAACGGATACACTCGGATCCAAAATCGGCTCCAATGTGTTCCTATGGGGCTCGGATCGGATGTGTGCCTTTTGACATCCGAGTTTGGCACCATCCGATCCTGTCCGTTCCTGTCAGATTTCATCACTGACACAAAAACGCAGCATGCTGCGTTTTGTGTCCGAGAGTGTCCGAGAATGAAATCGGACAGCCTCGGATCAGAGCTGATCCGAGCCCCGATACTATAGGAGCCTATGGACATCGGATCCGAGCTGAGCTCAGATCCGATGTCAGCTCCATGTTTTATGTACTGAGCATGCCCAGAGGCAGTGCTCAGTACATAATTAACCCTATCTGTCCCTGTCTGTCCCTGCTTCTTCTCTATCTGTCCCTGCCTGTCCCTCCTCTATCTCTGCTCTATCTCTTCATTATGCTCCCCCTCATCCTCCCCCCTCGTCCTCCCCCCTCGTCCTCCCCCCTGTGCTCTCCCCTCCGGAATGTAAATAAAATAAAAACATCCTCTCAGAGGATACTTTACATTGCGGCGACTGCAGGACTGTGACACAGTGTCTTCTGCTGGGCGAAGGACCTCTCTTGATGTCAGAGTCGGTCACCTGACACATCAGGTCACTGGCTCTGTGACATCACCACAGGATCTTCACCCAGCAGAAGACACTGTGTCACAGTCCTGCAGTCACCGCAATGTAAAGTATCCTCTGAGAGGATGTTTTTATTTTATTTACATTCCGGAGGGGAGAGCACAGGGGGAGGACGAGGGGGAAGGACAGGGAGAGCATAAAGAAGAGGTAGAGCAGAGATAGAGGAGGGACAGATAGGGACAGACAGGGAGTGACAGGGACAGACAGGGAGAAGAGGATCCACACGGATCCTGCACAGACTCGGATCAGATGGCTATTTGCCATCTGAGTGCAGGGATCCGTGTGGATCCGTGCCTGTCCGTGGGATCCTCCTTTCAACACGGATCCCACGGACAGGCACAAAATCGTGATGTGAACTTAGCCTAAGGAAATCCTGAAAACATGACCTGTTGGTGTGCCTTGAGGACTGGAGTTGGGAAACACTGGTTTAACTCCCTAAACATAGATCTTAATAGTTACAATGGCATCAATATGGCTAATAGATGGAGGAGCCTCCCTTTTTACCTGCATTGGCATTCCAGTGAATTAGCCGCTGTATGTTGATGTAGCCTTACATCGCAACTCGAGTCCACAATATAGCATTGGGATCTGTCAGCTGCAGTGACCTGTTAGCCCCAGTCAATAGCAGGCTTAACAGACTGTGTGTCAGTATAAGGCCTGAATCACACTGGCATAAGACTTGCATGAGTGCAATGCGAGAAAGTCTCACATTGCACTAGGCCCAATGTTATGTAATGAGGCAGCTCAGATCTGTGAGTTTTTCCTTAGCCCTAATTAGACCTAATTAAACTGAAGAAGAAAATGCAACATGCTGTGGTTATCAGCAAGTCTTGGTTCACTCAGAGTCATACAAGACTATTGGTGTGTGTGAAATATTTGACTGCACTGATGACATCTGAGCATAATACAATATACACAGAGACAAGTAGTAGAGAAGAGATCTCTCCCTCTCCTTTGCAGCTGTGATCTGACTGCGGGATTGGATCACAGTAGATGTGACTGTTCACACTTGCAGCAGAGACTGAACCACATTCATTAGTATATTGCATCCCATTGTCTTGCATCAGGTACTATACGTTAGTCTGACCCTAGCCTAAAACTGACAAATCTGGTGACTTGCAGTACAGAAGTAATGCAGTATATTAGACTAGCAATTAAAGTCAAATATGTTCAAGTCTCCTAATGTGACTGAGTGAAAAAAGGTGAGCTGCAAAAAATGTTTTCCCATTAAAAAAATCAGGTTTTACTTCCGGTTACGGCCCCGATGCGAGCGCCACGGAGGTGAGAGGCTCCGGTCATCCACGGCCACACACCCGCCAATAACTAACACCGTAAGGAGTTTCCGGGCCTGGAGTAGCCAGAGACTGTAGGGTGAACCCCCGGACACTCGATGTACTGCTGACTGCGGATCACAGGACTCGAGACGGAGGAAGGAGAGCGGGAGGGAGGTAATATCATTCCTAACAAGATGGCGGGGACACTGAGGAGTGAGGACAAACAGTACTAGCAGTCCCGACATGAGAAGTGGACGAAGTCACAGTTCAACCACAGAGCCAGGGTGAGATCCAGCACTTGTGGTCAGAGGGGGAGGAAAACATGGAGCAGTCAGACTTTTACAAGACTTTTGCAGACATGGCCAAGGATCTCAAAAGCCATTTGTCTGAAAGCCTACAGGCCACAGTCAGGAACACAAAGTCCTCTATGGCGGCAATTAAAGAGGAGGTAGCGCAAAATGGCAATAGGCTGTGCGAGGTGGAACAGCATCTCTCAGACACCGAAGATGGAATCACTCAGCTGAAGCGAGAGCTCTTAGAAGCAGCAAAGGTATCCCAGTGGATGAGGGAAAAGGTCTACAGCCTGGAGAACCGGTCACGCAGGAACAACCTGCGGGTGGTAGGCCTCCCTGAAAGTGTCCCTTATGCCCATTTAAATGACATTTTTGAGAAAGAGATTCCGGGGGCTCTGGGGTTCAAAAGGCTGTGCAGGGTGGAGAGGGCACACAGGGTGGGCGCTCCACCAGACCCGCAAGAACAAACAGGAGCCAAAGGAGGAGGAGATCTGAGAGCGTCGGGTACTCCCTAGAAACACTGCCAGTCCATAGCACGATATCTGGACTTTAAGGACAAAGAAGTCTTGCTCCAAACCTTCCGTAAAAGGAGGCAACCACTCCTTGTTAGAGGATTTAAAGTGGTTATTTTTAATGATTACTCGCCTGAAGTTTCCAGGAAACAGAAGCAATTCAATGAGATATGCAGCCTTCTACACAAATGCAATGTTCCTTTCCAGCGGCCCTACCTGCAACCCTCAAGGTGGCTGATGGCAGAAATCACCCATCTCTACTTTAAAGATGCTAAAGAAGCACTGAGATGCTATACCACAAGCTCCAGAGATCCACCCATGTCCCAGAAAACATCACCTTCGTCGTCGCCTGTGCCTGACTCCTTGAGAGATAAAGCATCTGACTGGCCGGGGACATCATCATCGCCCCTCAACGACGATCCCAAGACACAAGGTGTGACGGATCGGTCTCCAGAGCCGCTGAGAGAGAAAAATCAAGCTCCACTACTGGACGCTGGAAAAAAAAAAGATGGAAACTCTTCCTATTGCCACAGAATGAACAATAGAGGACGGATGGTGACTCATTGAGTTACAACTTTGAGGTGGGGGGGGCTCGAGGGGCACAAACCGCCGGTGTCCTGTTGCTGGAGACCTCCACCAGTCTCTTAAACGCTGACTTTCTTGGGGGTCCCTGTGCCCCTCCCTGCCTCTCCCCCACAAAACGCGTACATGGGGGAAAATATATATACAAATTTTTTTTTCTGTTTCTTTCACTACACACACACACTTCTACTACCTATTATCAAGCCAGCTTGGAACGGGATGGCGGTTGGTCTGACTATAGATATGAAGGGGACAAACAATCATTTAAATAGTCATAGGCTCCTAGGCTCACTATTGATATCTTCAACGGGCCGTGGATGGGAGCCAGGGGAGTTATTAGCAGCATTGGAAGAATGGAAGATCACTTTCTACAAATTTTGCTTGGGGGAGGGAGGGATAAGGCAGATATGCTGGTAGATGGGAAGGAAATTTTAGATAAGTTAGAGGGAAATTCAATAGGTTATAGTTTATAAGTTATGGGGATGGGGTGGGCAACCGTATTATTAACATGGGAATTCTCGAGTACTATAAAAGGTACAGATCATTGCATTTGAACTTTACATGTTAGATAATGGTTAAAATCTTAATGTGGAACGTTAAGGGGCTGAGGTCCCCTAGTGAAAGATCTATGGTCCTTAGACACTTATATAGTGCTGTTACAAGAGACCCACCTCCATCAGGACAAGTTATTCCGCATGCATAGAATGTGGGTGGGGGCAGTATATGGCTCGGGAGCACAGGCGAGGAAGGTGTGAGTGCTCATATTGATAAATAAGTCTCTTCCTATTAAGATATTTTCTAGTGAACACGACAATGGGGGCAGACATGTTAATGTTGCCTTAGAACACTCAGGCAACATTCTGCATATACATAATGTGTATGCCCCCAACACTGACCAGAAAATATTCTTCTCCAAACTACATGGTAAGTTGCTCTTAACAGAAAAAACAAAATCTTATCATTGGTGGAGACTTCAACTCAACTATGTCCAGGGAAGAAGATAGGAAGACCGAGAGAGACTTGGAGAGGGCCAGGACAAACGAAAGAGGCGGGAGGTCTACTGACTCTGACCTACACTCTTTCGCTAAAAACCTGGAGATTCATGACATTTGGAGGCTTCAGAACCTGATGGGTAGGGAGTTCACTTACTACTTCTATCCCCACAGAGCTTGCTCAAGGATAGATTTGTTTTTAATTGGCGATAAGGTTATACAAAAAGCCAGAGACATGGAGTTTCTCGATATGGTTATCTCAGACCATAGTCCTGTCGGATTGGAACTAGTAGACAAATACCCCAGGGGAACTGATTGTTTATGGCGATTTCCCCCCCCCCCCCCCCCTTTTTTTTTTGCAGAGAGAAACCAACTTTAACAAATTGTTGGGAGAGTGGTGGTCGGTGTATGCACTAGACAATGCGACACATTAAGATAACCCCAGATTGTTTTGGGAGATCGCTAAGGCGATCATGAGGGGCGAAGATTCTGGCCTATACAGCCACGCAAAGAAAAAAAAATAGCGTCCCTGTTTCTTCAATATAGCAAGGCGGTCAGGATGGCATATATAGATTTCAAAACGTTCCCACCCAGCGGAACAGAGCGCATTGCCTAGCCCAAAAGGAGAGCTTTGATGACTGGGCAAAAATGAGAGAGGGGTTGTTTCGGTCTGAGTGGGAGACAAAATTTTACAGAAATCAGGACAAGACGGGGAAAACACTCGCAAATCTGGCAAGAGGTAAGCGTCAAACCACATCAATTACTATTTTAATAGATAATGACGGCTCTCTGACATCTGACCTGAAAACAATGACGGAAACAGTACTACGCTAATCTTTATAAGACCCCGGAAATGGAGGGAGAAGACGTTAGAGATTGGTTGAGAAAGGTAGGAACTACCACCATAACAGAAGAAGATCTGGTGGCTCTGAATGCAAAGATCGGGGAGGGAGAAGTGATGGAAGTTATCAAACACCTGCCCCCCTATAAGGCCCCAGGCCCTGACAGCTTCAGTGGGGGGTTTTATAAGGCCCTAAGAGACCAGGTGGCGCCGTGTCTAACCAGAGTTTTTAATGGGGTTATGGTGGCAGAGCCACTGTCAGATCAGATGAATCTAACCTACGTAAAGTTAATACCGATGAGGGATAAACACCTCAAAAACCCGGCCAATTATCGTCCCATATCAATGATTTATGTAGATTTGAAAATTGCCTCCAAAATCATAGCCAACCACCTGGCACTAATCTTGCCGAAATTGATAGGGAACAGGCGGGATTCGTCAAAGGCCGTTCAGCGGTGAGTAACATCAGGAGAGCTCTTCTGGCACTTGATGTGGTTGGAATGACTAGGAGTGAGGAAGTGCTAACGACAGCACTCCCGTGAGATCGTTGGTGATATCTTAACGACATTGAAGAGTGTAACTGAACCTTATCATGCCTCACAAGACATGTTTTGGATTGGATTAGAGGGTCTAGTAAGTTCTCAGATTTCTCCCTGGAATCGGAGTTGAGCTCTCCATGGAGTCTGGCATCGATGATTCACGCTCCCAGATCGATACTACCCCGCCACTATTAAAGCCAGCGGCAGTGTTTAAGGATACGATAGTGTCTTGGAAGACAGTATGTAAAAACCTGCGCCTGGCTTGGAGTATTTTGAAATACTTGGACCGGTAGAAACACCCAGCTTTCCCACTGGGAAGGGAAAATAAGCTTTTTTTAACATGACGGGAGAAAGGTATTAAATGGGTCCATGACCTCTTCCATGAATTGGAGGCAAGGTGGTCTTCGTGGCAGGAACTAATAGATAGATATGGTCTACCAGAATCTCAGATACTCCAATATGGTCAATGCACAAGCATATTATGAACGCCCTGACGAATGTGGAAGCGGAATTTATCACAAACAAATGAGACTCCTTAATGGCCATCGACGTATCAGCAGTTAATATTTCACCAGTATATAAAATTTTCAGGGAGCACCTGCTTCCAGGAGGAAGACCTAAAATGTTCAGGGGGTGGGAAAGACATTTCCAAGACCCCGAGATAGGAGATAAAATTACATTGTGTTGGAAACAGATACGCGACAATATAGTTGACGAGAGTTGGAGAGACTCCTATTTTAGACTAATTCATAAAGCCATGCTAGGATTTAATTTAAAAATAAGGAACGACAGACCTGACAGATTGAATCACTGTCTGAAGTGCAAGACTACCAAAACCGACTTACTGCATGGAATGTGGGAATGTAAGGTTATTAGGCAAAGCTGTGTATAAATTCAACAATTAACACTTGACATGATAGACATGGATATCCCACTAGATCCTGTCATTTGGATCTTTCACGGAACTAGGAGGGTCCAGTTGGGGAGGGTGGATTCGCACCTATTTCATCTACTGGCTATGGCAATGAAAAGACAAGTTCTACGACTCAATTCAGACTTATTTCTGAAAGACATTAACTCTCTAATATCATCATACTCATCTTCCCAACTATCCTGGATTGCTAGAATCCAGGTGACCAAGATGATCCTGCTCCCTAAAATACAATATTTTATGCAATGCATTCCCTTCCACTTCTCACACAAAACTCTCAGCCTCTTCCAGTCTACATTAGGGAAATTTATATAGCAGGGTAAACTCCACAGAATAGCCTCCTCGACACTAACGCTTCCCGTTTCCCTGGGCGGGATGGGGGCTCCTGACGTGCATTCTTATTATAAGGCTATTATCCTTAACATTGCTAAATTATGGTGGGCGCCCTCAGAGGCTCCCCTATGGCTACAAATTGAGACATGGTTTGCCTCAGGTCATTCCACTAGACTTCTATTAGAAACCCATCTCCTTCGTCAGAGGCCCACTCCCACTGTGCTAAGATCCATGCAAGCGGTTCTCACTGTGTGGTCCAATCTTGGGGTTAGCTGTCTTGGCTTTCTGTTTAGTTATGTTTCGCTACGTGCAGTGGAGGTCCTTGTGGACTCACCGTCCTTCTCCTTCGCCCAGTGGAGGTCGGGAAGGGCCACTTTCTTGATTGACGTACTGGAGGGAGGCGAGATACTGCCCTTTGAAGCCTTAAGGAGTAAACTCTCTTTACCGCAGACATCAGATTTCCAGTTTCTTCAACTAAGGCACTTTATTCGCTCTATCAACCTTCCACAGGTAGATGTAGACCAATTTGACCCCAGTTTACAAAAAATTTTCAAACAGGCCTCTTCTACATCCCATGGAGTCTCGTTGCTCTATAAAGCCTTAGCCCGATTTAGGTCTTCGTCCAAACTGCCCTATATGTTATGGTGGGAATCCAGATTATCATTTTCTACCTCATTGGACACGTGGCATTCTGCTGCTAGTCATGCGGCCCTCTTCTCCTTCTACATCAACCATCAGGAGCAGGCAAAAAAGCTGCACTTTGACTAGTATCTCACCCCAGAGAAGATAGCCAGATTTGATGCCCATCCTGCTCCTGGTGCTGGACTCTGTTGGAGGGGTTGTGGGGGTCCTGGTCACACCACTCACATCTGGTGGTCTTGCCCTACCCTAAAAACTTACTGGCTGAGAGTCGAGTCCCTCTTAACTCAGCTTACAGGCCTCTCAAATGTCTTAACACCTCAGATTACCCTCCTGGGTGTGGACTTAGTGGATATTCCTTATATCATACGTCCCACATTTACCAATGTCTTAATAGCTGCTCGCATGTGCCTTTCTAAATATTGGCGCTCCCCCTCGGTTCCTACACAGGAGGAGCTCTTGGCAAGACTTAACTTTCATTTCCAACATGAAGTGTCCCTAGCTCATAACATTTCGAGAAAAGCTAAGATCTTAATGTGGTGATCCTTGGATCTGTTCGTCTGTTCGTCAATTAACACTGTGACAATTCCCACTTGATATTTAGTCAATTTTAAGCTGAATCTATGTGGCGACTAGGTTCCCCCTCCTTATTTTTCTATCTTATTGACTAAATTTATTTGCTTGTTTTCTTTAAGAAGCATTATGGCCCTTTAAACTTTCTCTCTGCCCTCCTACCTCCCCCACCACTTTCCCCTCCCCCCTTGTTTTTATTATTTGTATTTGTAGTTGTATTTATCAGAGTGCTGGACTCATCAGGCATCTAACTTGTCTGTGCCGCCCTGATGTCTCCACTAAGTACTCCTGTTTGCTGTATGTTAACTGCAATAAAAACTAATGGTTTTAAAAAAAAAAAAGACAAGTTCTGAGACGTTGGTTGCTGACCTCCTCTCCTCAAACACAGGAAGTAATTGTAGAGATGAAAAAAGGAATGCCATGGGAAAAGATGAAGGTGGAAAAATATAAAGATAGGGGGACAGCTAAATTTTTTTTAAAAATGGAGGAAATTCATATTCTCACAACTCTCAGACGAGGACATTAAAAAAGTCATCTACCCGTTCAGAGACTCCAATTGGTACAATCTAGAAAACTTGCAGGGGGTCTCTGGGCAAATTACAATTGTAAGTATGTTCTGTTGTTGAACATCGGCACCCAAAAGATCAGAAGGAGAAGGAAGCAAAGGAGATGGTGATCTAGTGAACATATTGAAGGGGCCTTGGTGGTAGATATTGACTCACGACTCATGATCTATGTACCCGATATGTCTTTGGAAAATAGCACGTGGGAAGAGAAGGAGGACAGGAGAAGGGGTCAATGTTTATATCTTTGGCTTGACGGTTTGCGACCACACTATCGTGGCACAATATGATTTTGATATATTGTAGTTGGATAACTACCGTAATAAAAATTAAGTTGGAAAAATTAAGGTTTTATGTAATTAAAAAAATCATACACATAACTGGTCACATGTCGCATCTGAAGGTCTTGAGCATTATTATTTTATCCCTTATCGTTAACATCTTAAAGAGTATTAAAAATATACAAAATAAATATAGCATTTGCTTCATACTAACACATAAATTCTTATTTAGAGAGAACTTGTCACCAGTTTTGGGGGTTCTAAACCCTGTCCGCCACCTTTAGCATGGTTTAATTGGGGTTCCTGTAACCCCTTTATTTCCCCAGATGTCCTCCTACATACCTCATAAAACGACTTTTATTCTGTCCCGACCCATATGCTAATTTCTTTTATGAGTCATATGGGGATCGGCAGATAGTACCGTCCCGTTCCATGCCAACACCACCACACAACTCCCAAGTATCGCGCCTGTGCAGTAGCGCGCCTCACTGTGCCCTATTGAAGAGCCAATGATTCTACTGTGCAGGTGCAAGACTTTGATCTCACATCAGCCACACAGTGCCTGAAGACTCGCGTCTGAGCAGTGGTTTGCTTCACTGTGCACTCCTGAAAATCCAGTTATTCCAGGTGCGAGACTTTAGGTACTGTGCGGCAGAATACGATCAGCACGCCCCTCCTGACTGCCAAAACCACCCCTCCTTACAATGTGGAAGTAGATTTTAAGGAAAGAAAGAGTTACTGGTAAAAAAGTTACTTATGTGTTAACACGTTTATTTACCACAACGCGTTTCAACAACGGATTGTTGTCTTCCTCAGGTGGATTTTCATTGAATGGTGAGAATGGACACATTGAATAGTATCACAAACCAGTCAGGAGTTAACAATTAATGATATCACTTTATTAACCCCATCCATCCCATATATCCAGAGATATGGAAACACTCAGTGGAGATCAATGATAAAATAAAATAAAATTGTGACAATATTCACATCTATCACGTGACATTTAAACTAAACTAACACAAGAAGCATAATTCTATATAAAATCATAAAAGAGCACTATAAAATGTATGTGTGTGTAAACCACCACATATATGCATGCAATTCTAGGAACAGAGCCCGTGCTCAGACAATGTACATACAATCACCATCAATAAATGGTGCTGACACACCCCATGCTCCAATTTGCACATTGAATGTATTATATATAAAACCCTCATTAAAAATAGTGCGGGAGCATAAAATAAAATAAAATAAAATAATATACTTATACTAAAATCACCAGAAAGAGAGAGTGGACTTATCAATAAAAGGATAAATTAACCACAATGAACTAGGGGTGAACTCATCAGTCACTAAAAATAACAAATTTCCAACGGTTGAGAGATGATCTTAGTGCAATAAACTGGGACGATATCCTGAGACATAAAAGTACACAGAGCAAGTGGGAGACGTTTATTAGCATCCTGAATAGGGCTTGTGCACAATATATACCCTATGGGAATAAGCATGCTAGAAATAGGAGGAAACCACTATGGCTAAATAAGGCTGTAAGGGGCGCAATAAATGACAAAAATAAAGCATTTAGGGAATTAAAGCAAGTAGGTAGTGATGAGGCATTAAATAAACACAGAAAATTAAATAACATTTGTAAAAAGCAAATCAAGGCAGCAAAGATTGAGACAGAGAGACTCATTGCCAGAAAAAGTAAAAATAATCCCAAAATATTTAACTACATAAATAGTAAGAAACTAAAAAATGATTGTGTTGGCCCCTTTAAAAATAATCTGGGTAAAATGGTGGATGAGGATGAGGAAAAAGCCAATATGCTAAATGACTTTTTTTCAACAGTATTTACACAAGAAAATCCCATGACAGACAATATGATCAGTGATAACAAAAACTGTCAATTAAATGTCACCTGCTTAACTCAGCAGGAAGTACGGCATCGTCTAAAAATCACTAAAATTGACAAATCCCCGGGCCGGATGGGATACACCCCAGAGTGCTGCAGGAATTAAGTACTGTCATAGATAAACCATTATTTTTAATCTTTAAAGATTCCATAATAACAGGGTCTGTACCACAGGACTGGTGTATAGCAAATGTGGTGCCAATATTCAATAAGGGAACAAAAACTGAACTTGGAAATTATAGGCCAGTAAGCTTAACCTCTACTGTGGGTAAAATCCTAGAGGGTTTTCTAAGAGATGCTATACTGGAGTATCTGAAGAAAAATAACCTCATGACCCAATATCAACATGGTTTTACGAGGGACCGTTCCTGTCAAACTAATCTGATAAGCTTCTATGAAGAAGTAAGTTCTGGACTGGACCAAAGAAATGCAGTGGATGTGGTGTATATGGACTTTTCAAAAGCTTTTGATACGGTGCCACACAAAGGTTAATACATAAAATGAGAGCAATGGGGATAGGGGAAAATATGTGTAAGTGGCTTAAAAACTGGCTTAGCGATAGGAAACAAAGGGTGGTCATTAATAGAACACACTCAGAATAGGTCACAATTAACAGTGGGGTACCACAGGGGTCAGTATTGGGCCCGTTTCTTTTTAATATATTTATTAATGACCTTGTAGGGGGCATACAGAGTAGAATCTCAATATTTGCAGATGACACTAAACTCTGCAGGGTAATCAATACAGAGGAGGACAATTTTATATTACAGGAGGATTTATGTAAACTAGAAGCTTGGGCTGATAAATGGCAAATGAGCTTTAATGGGGATAAATGTAAGGTCATGCACTTGGGCAGAGGAAACAAAAGGTATAAATATGTGCTTAATTGTAAAACACTGGTCAAAACTGTCACTGAAAAAGACCTGGGTGTATGGGTAGATGACAAACTCACATTTAGTGGCCAGTGTCAGGCAGCTGCTGCAAAGACAAATAAAATAATGGGATGCATTAAAATAGGCATAGATGCTCATGAGGAGAACATAATTTTACCTCTATGCAAGTTACTAGTGCGACCACACTTAGAATACTGTGTACAATTTTGGTCTCCGGTGTATAAGAAAGACATAGCTGAACTAGAGTGGGTCCAGAGAAGAGCGACCAAGGTTATTAGAGGACTGAGGGGTCTGCAATACCAAGACAGGTTATTAAACTTGGGGTTATTTAGCTTGGAAAAACGAAGGCTTAGGGGTGATCTTATAATAATGTATAAATATATGAGGGGACAGTACAGAGAACTTTCTAAAGATCTCTTTACTCTTAGGCCTGAGATGGGGATAAGGGGGCATCCTCTACGTTTGGAGGAAAGAAGGTTTAATCATAATCACAGACGCGGATTCTTTACTGTAAGAGCAGTGAGTCTATGGAACTCTCTGCCACATGATGTTGTAATGAGTGACTCACTACTAACATTTAAGAAGGGCCTGGATGCCTTTCTTGAAAACTATATTACCAGTTATATATACTAGATTCTTTGATAGGGTGTTGATCCAGGGAATTCGTCTTATTGCCATATCTGGAGTCAGGAAGGAATTTTTTTCCCCAATGTGGAGCTAGTGTTGCCACATGGTTTTTTTTTGCCTTCCTCTGGATTAGTGATGGGCGAGTCCTAAATTACTCGGAATCGCTTGACTCTAGCGAGTCCGAGCCTGGGACTCGCTACTCGTTGCGAGTCTAGCGAGTCCAATGTTAATGAATGGGGAAGCAAGTAATAGCGAGTAATGTGCGATTTACAAATCGCAGATGTGTCTCGGAAGCTTCAGGCTCTATCTGCTACAATAGCTAAATCATGTTTTATAGGCTCCCGCTGTCACAGCACAGTTAACTCTCTGCTTACCGGTGCTGCAACAAGAAGAAGAAGGAAGACAGAAGAGAGAAGAAAGAAGAGAGAAGACCTGGGTCTTTGGAGGGATATGTGGTGGTAATAAAGTTGGAGTCCCTAATGGTGTCTGTGTCTTTATTTTTAATAAATAATTTTTCTCTGTGGGGTGTTTTTTTAACCCTTTATTGGAGATTCTTAGTGGCCGGGTCAAACGTGGCCTGACATTAAGAATCTCGGGCTTAATACCAGCTTGTATAACAAAGCTGGTATTAACCCCTTTATTACCCAGCGTGCCACCGCCACCAGGGCCGCTGGAAGAGCGGGGTTCAGCGCCAGAGGATGGCGCTTCAATGAACGCGCCATCTTCTGGGACGGCTGCGGGCTGCAATTTGCTGTGGGGGGTGCCCAGAAAGCTTGGGCCTCCCTGCGCTGCGGATTCCAGCCCCCAGCTGCTTAGCTGTACCTGGCTAGACATAGAAATTGCGCGGAGCCCCACGCATTTTTTTTTTATTATTTTTTGAAATTCATGAAATAATAAAAAAAAGGGCTCCCCTATATTCTTGTGTCCGGCCAGGTACAAATAGGCACCTGGGGGTTGGGGGCAGCCCGTCGCTGCCTGCTGGATCCGGCTGGTTCCAGAAATATGGCGAAGCCCACGTCATTTTTTTTCTGAAAAATCAATAAAACAATCCTAAAAAAGGGACTGCATCTTTATTAACCCCTCGCCCATGGTCCAGGGGTTAATAAAGATGCAGTCCCTTTTATTTACATTGTGTTATGGATTTGTCAGAAAAAAATTTGACGTGGGCTTCGCCGTATTACTGGAACCAGCCGGATCCAGCAGGCAGCGACGGGCTGCCCCAACCCCCAGGTGCCCTTTTTTTTATTTCATGAATTTCATGAAATAATAAAAAAAAATGCGTGGGGCTCCGCGAAATTTCTATGTCTAGCCAGGTACAGCTAAGCAGCTTGGGGCTGGAATCCGCAGCGCAGGAGGCCCAAGCTTTCTGGGCACCCCCCGCTGCAAATTGCAGCCCGCAGCCGCCCCAGAAGATGGCGCTTTCATTGAAGCACCATCCTCTGGCACTGAACCCCGCTCTTCCAGCTGCCCTGGTGGCGGTGGCACGCTGGGTAATAAAGGGGTTAATACCAGCTTTGTTAATGTCAAGCCACGTTTGACCCGGCCACTAACAATCTCCAATAAAGGGTTAAAAAAAACACAACACAGAGAAAATTGTTTATTAGAAATAAAAAAAAAAGCCATTAAGGACTCCATCTTTAATTAAAAAAATCCTCTTCCGTCCGACGTAGTCCAAAACGCGATGTCCTCTCTGCTACATCCCTGTGCATAGATATAGATGTCTATGCACAGGGAATGAGCAGACTGAGAACAATCCCAGCTCTGCTACTTCATCTCTGTGCACAGGGAGAGCAGGCGGGCTCTAGGACCCTGGAGCTGTGGCAGCCTGCACAGAGCAGACAGCTGGACTCCTTACTGTGCGAGTTTCCCTGTGATTACTTGCACAGTAACGAGTCCAATGCAAGTCAATGGCAATCCTAGTTTTGTCAGAGTCTCTGACAAAACTAGGATTGCCATTGATTTGCATTGGACTCGTTACTGTGCGAGTAATCGCTGGGAAACTCGCAGAGTACCGAGTCCTGCGAGTCCCTTACTACTCGCCGAGTAACGAGTCCTAGCGAGTAGACTCGCTCATCCCTACTCTGGATCAACATGTTAGGCTATGGGTTGAACTAGATGGACTTAAAGTCTTCCTTCAACCTTAAAAACTATGTTACTATGTTACATAAAAAAGCCAGGGTGTAGTTTGCCAAAACTTACCTGAGAAAGCCTAAAACGTTTTGGAAGAATGTTCTCTCTTTTTGGGCAAAGGCATCAACATAGACCTGAATCCCATAGAACACCTGTGGAGAGATCTAAAAATGGTTAATTCTCTTGTGTTTTTTCATTGAAGACAAATTAAATGAAGATAACAATACCAAAGAATTTGTGATTGCAATCATTTTCAGGAAGAAACTAAGTATTATCTGACAGAATTGTAGGGGTGTCAATACTTTTGTCCAACACTGTATATAAATCAATGTATCAATGTAACTGAACTGAGCTGAGAAAAATAAGCTGTTGTAATTTTACAGTGGATGTCAAAAAGTAAACTAAAAACACTTTTTGAAGTTCTAGTTATTTTATCAATCTGACCGACAAGCAAATCAGAATAAGGCTTAAAGGGAACCAACCACCCCAAATGACCCCCCCGGACTGTTAATATGTGTCCCTACACCCAGCACACACATTTGGGGCAATCGTTTTTGCTAAAAAAAACTGTTTAGTAGAAGCTAAGATATAGCTTTATGAAGTTTAATAAATTCAGACGAATGGGTGTTACCTAGCTTGTCCTCGTGCAGTGTTCGTGCCTGTCAGCCTCCTCATCCCCCCTCCCTTCAGTGAAGCCCTTCTGTGCAAGCCGAAAATGAAAGGGGGCGGGGCTCCTGCATGCCGTGATTTAGCCCCGCCCCTTTCATGACGCGGCCAGGCTCTTAGAAGGTGAGAGGGGCGTGCATAATTTACCAGGCAGCAGCAAACAGGCGGGGCATTTTCGGCTTGCACAGAAGGGCTTCACTGAAGGGAGGTGGGGAGAGGAGGCTGACAGGCACGAACAAATGCACGAGGACAAAGCTAGGTAACACCCATTCGTCTGAATTTATTAAACTTTATAAAGCTATATCTTAGCTTCTACTAAACAGTTTTTTTAGCAAAAACGATTGCCCCAAATGTGTGTGCTGGGTGTAGGGACACATATTAACAGTCCGGGGGGGTCATTTGGGGTGGTTGGTTACCTTTAAGTCACACTGACGTATGACTCATGCAACGATCGAATTGCAATTCTCAGCCTGGTGATGTGCCCCAGTGCCGTGAGGTACTCTGAACCGGGCTGCAGTGTTTCTGGGGAATCACAGTGGTCGAGAACTGGCTCTGTGACCCTGGGTTCAGTATTAAAGAGAGTTCTTGGGGGGAATTATAGTAAGGATTATTCGTGACGCCACCTGTGGTTTGTGTCTATGGGTAGCCACCGCTGTTGCAGAACCTATGGGGACGATGGGCGGGCAGCTGGGATGGATTGGCTCCTCACAGGTGGAGCAGATCCCCAGGGCAGTGGATGTAGCAAGGTGTAGGGCGCAGGATGGAGGGTGCACATTAACAGGCAGACTCACTGTTTGTTGGTTCCTCAAGTCTTTTACTGGCAATACCAGTTCAACCATAGGTGATGTTGCTGTGAGTCTCTGTAACCTGGGAGCACCTCTGGGTTCTTCAAACCCGGCAAGTTCTGAGGCCTCCCTACTGCACTTTCTCTTAGAGGGTCCATGTGGCTGCTTAAGCTGAACTGTGGCCCTCTCTCTCTCTCCTGCGTGTCGTATGACAGGCAGCTCGAGACCTTCTCTAGCCCCACTTCTTGGACGGCTGCTCCTGGGCTATTAACGCTGCTTTGCCTCTGGGCACTTGTGTGGCTGGGGAAATTGGAATTCCCTAGCCTCCAGTATTGGCTGCCGGGACGTTAGGTCATGCACAGTCTTGGACTTTGGTGTCTGGTTCTTGGTGCTTACTCCTCTGGGGTGAGCTCGACACTGCTCTGCTCCCCAGGCTTTTCTTGGCTTCTTCAGACCCTTGCCTACGGGTCCCTCAAGCTTGGCTTGGCTATCCTGGGACGAGATTAGCACTGCTCCAGTCCACAGGATGTCTTCCTCAGGCCCCCTAGGAACTGAACTAACTAACTCTGCCCCAGACCAGAATTGATATTTAGGAGCTTCCCTGAACCAAGGCTTAAGAGCTCCCCTTCAGGCCTGATTGCAGAAGCAGAAAAGTGTTGTGTGCTTTGGTTTTGCTTGGTGTGAATACCCTCTGTTGCTCTCAGGTATGACACTACTCTCCGAGGGAGATAGCAACATTGGGGCATCCGAACTCTGGGGTGCCACATTTCCCCCCAAGTGAAATTCAGTGCTCCGAAACTGAGGTAACCTTTTTGTAAAGCATAACAGCAAGAAAGAATAATATAAAATGTACAGAGTCTCAAAAAGCAATCAGTACAGAAACCAAGAAAAATGAAAAGCAGTCACTTTGGTGATTAGTCCTTCCACAATATATTGATGAAGAAATATATTTACACAAAGTCTATGCCAGAACCAGTCCTATATGCAAATAGAGTCCGTGAAGCCTCGCTCAGGAGTCTGAAACACAGGACTAGCCAGATATCCCTCCAGGGAAGGACCTAGCCATGGGGTGGCTCCTTAAGGAGACCAGCATAACCACCATATTAAGTGGTCCTTTCAGCCAATATCCAGCTCTTTACGAGTTTAAAGATATAGCAAGGGAATACCAAGGTCAGGTATCCATCCACAGACAGCTGTTTTGGGGTGTTGCCCCTCATCAGTGTGGAGTAGGATTCTGGCTTGGTGGGAGCAATGCCTAGTAGACCAACATCATAGGACAACCAGCCCTATGGCTTAATGGTCCATGTTTAATAAATAAAAGTTCAAGAATGCTCAAATGTTCATACAGTAAAGTTCTGTAGGCACATATGCTTGATGGTTTCTTAGTTACATATTGACATGCTTGCAAGGAAACACAGAAAAACAAGTTTACATTTTCAACTTAACTGAACTGCATTACTAATCCCCATGCTGGGATCTGACCCTGTGTGGTACATTGTGACCTTCTTACTACAGGAGCTTCTCCTGACCTGTCTGGAGTGTCTTTCTCAGGTGTACTGAGCACTATGCTATGTGTATTTCTTGCAAATATTCTTGGATGAAGTGCCTCAGTGTCCGCGCTGCTGCTCCGAGATGAAAGAGACCAAGACACAGGAATGTCTGGATCAGCTCAAGCCTTTATTATCCAACGCGTTTCGGAGCCTCCTACCAAGCTCCTTCCTCAGGGAACATCAAGATTACACTGAACAAATTCACATTTAAAAGAGAAAAGGCGCCAAAACATAATTGAAATTACATCAGCATGAAGGGAGGGTCTAAATATGATGTCATAATGTTTGTAAACAGAGTCCTGTAACAGGTACTCTTTGACTTCAGCCTTTTTGAGATTCCTTTGCGATGTTGATATCTGCAAAAATATAGATGATTGTTATAGGTTTCTATTATCATATACAAATTGCTTTGTCCTCTTCTTTGTGATTCTTATCGATCACAGACAATTTAGTACAGCACATATATGTTAGGTATTTCCAATATTGTTTTCCCCATTTTTTCTTTCCGGGTTCTACCCTCATCTTCACCATCATAATCTAATATATAATTGCCGTAGCGCACTTCCGTCATATTCGGCGCTACTTCCGTCGTCGTGGACGTGGCTGCCAAAGTGACGGAAGTGCGTTAGGGACAAACACACACACACACACCACACACACACACACACACACACACACACTCCAGTATACTTACCCCGCCGCCATCCCGCTACACCGCTCCCGCCATGGCTCCGCCCACCTCGCGGGGCTCTTGCCATGGCTCCGCCCACCTCGCGGGGCTCCCGCCATGGCTCCGCCCACCTCGTGGGGCTCCCGGCATGGCTCCGCCCACCTTGTGAGACTCCCGCCATGGCTCCGCCCACCTCGCGTGACTCCCGCCATGGCTCCGCCCACCTAGCCTGCGCTGACCACAGAGCCTCCTTCCTGCGCTGACCACAGAGCCTCCTTCCTGCGCTGACCACAGAGCCGCCGTCCTCTGCTGACCACAGAGCCTCCTTCCTGTGCTGACCACAGAGCCTCCTTCCTGTGCTGACCACTCGACCACAGAGCCTCCTTCCTGCGCTGACCACAGAGCCTCCTTCCTGCGCTGACCACTCTACCTCCTTCCTGCGCTGACCACAGAGCCGCCGTCCTCTGCTGACCACAGACCCGCCGTCCTCTGCTGACCACAGACCCGCCGTCCTCTGCTGACCACAGAGCCCCCGTCCTCTGCTGACCACAGAGCCCCCGTCCTCTGCTGACCACAGAGCCCCTGTCCTCTGCTGACCACAGAGCCCCCATCCTCTGCTGACCACAGAGCCGCCGTCCTCTGCTGACCACAGAGCCGTCGTCCTCTGCTGACCACACAGCCGCCGTACTCTGCTGACCACACAGCCGCCGTACTCTGCTGACCACACAGCCGCCGTACTCTGCTGACCACACAGCCGCCGTCCTCTGCTGACCACAGAGCCGCCGTCCTCTGATGACCACAGAGCCGCCGTCCTGCGCTCACCACTCTGCTTCCTTCCTGCGCTCACCACTCTGCCTCCTTCCTGCGCTGAACAATCTGCCTCCTTCCTGCGCTGACCACAGAGCCGCCGTCCTCTGCTGACCACAGAGCCCCCGTCCTCTGCTGACCACAGAGTCGCCCTCCTCTGCTGACCACAGAGCCTCCGTCCTGCGCTCACCACTCTGCCTTCATCCTGCGCTCACCACTCTGCCTCCGTCCTGCGCTCACCACTCTGCCTCCGTCCTGCGCTCACCACTCTGCCTCCGTCCTGCGCTCACCACTGAGCCTCCTTCCTGCGCTGACCACTGAGCCTCCTTCCTGCGCTGACCACTGAGCCGCCATCCTGTGCTGACCACTGAGCCTCCATCCTGTGCTGACCACTGAGCCTCCATCCTGTGCTGACCACTGAGCCTCCATCCTGTGCTGACCACTCAATCCTGTGCTGACCACTCAGCCGCCGTCCTCTGCTGACCACAGAGCCTCCGTCCTCTGCTGACCACAGAGCCTCCGTACTCTGCTGACAACAGAGCCGCCGTCCTCTGCTGACCACAGAGCCGCCGTCCTCTGCTGACCACTGAGCCTCCATCCTGTGCTGACCACTGACCCTCCATCCTGTGCTGACCACTCAATCCTGTGCTGACCACTCAGCCGCCGTCCTCTGCTGACCACAGAGCCGCCGTCCTCTGCTGACCACAGAGCCGCCGTCCTCTGCTGACCTCAGAGCCGCCGTCCTCTGCTGACCACAGAGCCGCCGTCCTCTGCTGACCACAGAGCCGCCCTCCTCTGCTGACCACAGAGCCGCCCTCCTCTGCTGACCACTGAGCCGCCCTCCTCTGCTGACCACAGAGCCGCCCTCCTATGCTGACCACAGAGCCGCCCTCCTCTGCTGACCACAGAGCCGCCCTCCTATGCTGACCACAGAGCCGCCCTCCTCTGCTGACCATAGAGCCCCCGTCCTCTGCTGACCACAGAGCCCCCGTCCTCTGCTGACCACAGAGCCCCCGTCCTCTGCTGACCACAGAGCCGCCGTCCTCTGCTAACCACAGAGCCTCCTTCCTGCGCTTACCACTCTGCCTCCTTCCTGCGCTGACCACTCTGCCTCCTTCCTGCGCTGACCACAGAGCCGCCGTCCTCTGCTGACCACAGAGCCACCGTCCTCTGCTGACCACAGAGCCGCCGTATACAGTGCCAACCACTGAGCCACCATATACAGTGCCAACCACTGAGCCACCATATACAGTGCCAACCACTGAGCCACCATATACAGTGCCAACCACTGAGCCACCATATACAGTGCCAACCACTCAGCCACCGTATACAGTGATAACCACTGAGCCACCATATACAGTGCCAATCACTGAGCCACCATATACAGTGCTAACCACTGAGCCACCATATACAGTGCTAACCACTGAGCCACCATATACAGTGCTAACCA
The DNA here is from genome assembly GCA_033576535.1 of Allobates femoralis. Taxonomy (NCBI): domain Eukaryota; kingdom Metazoa; phylum Chordata; class Amphibia; order Anura; family Aromobatidae; genus Allobates; species Allobates femoralis. The sequence continues at coordinate 17,960,338 of JARQOC010000007.1, forward strand.
CTGAGCCACTGTATACAGTGCTAACCACTGAGCCACCGTATACAGTGCTAACCACTGAGCCACCGTATACAGTGCCAACCACTGAGCCACCATATACAGTACCAACCACTGAGCCACCATATACAGTGCTAACCACTGAGCCACCATATACAATGCTAACCACAGAGGCACCATATACAGTGCTAACCACTGAGCCACCATATACAGTGCCAACCACTGAGCCACCATATACAGTGCCAACCACTGAGCCACCATATACAGTACTAACCACTGAGCCACCATATACAGTGCTAACCACTGAGCCACCGTATACAGTGCTATCCACTGAGCCACCGTATACTCTGCTACCCACTGAGCCACCATATACAGTGCCAACCACTGAGCCACCGTATACAGTGCTAACCACTGAGCACCGTATACAGTGCTATCCACTGAGCCACCGTATACTCTGCTACCCAGTGAGCCACCATATACAGTGCCAACCACTGAGCCACCGTATACAGTGCTAACCACTGAGCCACCGTATACAGTGCTAACCACTGAGCCACCATATACAGTGCTAACCACAGAGCCACCATATACAGTGCTAACCACAGAGGCACCATATACAGTGCTAACCACTGAGCCACCATATACAGTGCTAACCACTGAGCCACCATATACAGTGCTAACCACTGAGCCACCGTATACAGTGCTAACCACTGAGCCACCGTATACAGTGCTAACCACTGAGCCACCGTATACAGTGCCAACCACTGAGCCACCATATACAGTGCCAACCACTGAGCCACCATATACAGTGCTAACCACTGAGCCACCATATACAATGCTAACCACAGAGGCACCATATACAGTGCTAACCACTGAGCCACCGTATACAGTGCCAACCACTCAGCCACCGTATACAGTGATAACCACTGAGCCACCGTATACAGTGCTAACCACTGAGCCACCGTATACAGTGCCAACCACTGAGCCACCATATACAGTGCTAACCACTGAGCCACCATATACAGTGCCAACCACTGAGCCACCGTATACAGTGCTAACCACTGAGCCACCATATACGGTGCTAACCACTGATCCACTATATACAGTGCTAACCACTCAGCCACCATATACAGTGCTAACCACTGAGCCACCATACAGTGCTAACCACTGAGCCACCATACAGTGCTAACCACTGAGCCACCATACAGTGCTAACTACTGAGCCACCATATACAGTGCTAACCATTGAGCCACCATATACAGTGCTAACCACTGAGCCACCATATACAGTGCTAACCACTGAGCCACCATATACAGTGCTAACCACTGAGCCCACCATATACAGTGCTACCCACTGAGCCACCATATACAATGCTAACCACAGAGGCACCATATACAGTGATAACCATTGAGCCACCATATACAGTGCTAACCACTGAGCCACCGTATACAGTGCCAACCACTGAGCCACCATATACAGTGATAACAACTGAGCCACCATATACAGTGCTAACCACTGAGCCAACCGTATACAGTGCTAACCACTGAGCCACCGTATACAGTGCCAACCACTGAGCCACCGTATACAGTGCCAACCACTGAGCCACCATATACAGTGCCAACCACTGAGCCACTGTATACAGTGCTAACCACTGAGCCACCATATACAGTGCCAACCACTGAGCCACCGTATACAGTGCTAACCACTGAGCCACCATATACAGTGCTAACCACTGATCCACTATATACAGTGCTAACCACTCAGCCACCATACAGTGCTAACCGCTGACCCACCATATACAGTGCTAACCACTGAGCCACCATACAGTGTTAACCACTGAGCCACCATATACAGTGCTAACCACTGAGCCACCATATACAGTGCTAACCACTAAGCCACCGTATACAGTGCCAACCACTGAGCCACCGTATACTCTGCTACCCACTGAGCCACCATATACAGTGCCAATCACTGAGCCACCATATACAGTGCTAACCACTGAGCCACCATATACAGTGCTAACCACTGAGCCACCGTATACTCTGCTACCCACTGAGCCACCATATACAGTGCTAACCACTGAGCCACCATATACAGTGCTAACCACTGAGCCACCATATACAGTGCTAACCACTGAGCCACCATATACAGTGCTAACCACTGAGCCACCATACAGTGCTAACCACTGTGCCACCGTATACAGTGCTAACCACTGAGCCACCATATACAGTGCTAACCACAGAGCCACCATATACAGTGCTAACCACTGAGCCACCATATACAGTGCTAACCACTGAGCCACCATATACAATGCTAACCACAGAGGCACCATATACAGTGCTAACCACTGAGCCACCATATACAGTGCTAACCACTGAGCCACCATATACAGTGCCAACCACTGAGCCACCGTATACAGTGCTAACCACTGAGCCACCGTATACAGTGCTAACCACTGAGCCACCGTATACAGTGCTAACCACTGAGCCACCGTATACAGTGCTAACCACTGAGCCACCGTATACAGTGCTAACCACTGAGCCACCATATACAGTGCCAACCACTGAGCCACCATATACAGTGCTAACCACTGAGCCACCATATACAGTGCCAACCACTGAGCCACCGTATACAGTGCTAACCACTGAGCCACCATATAGTGCTAACCACTGAACCACCATATACAGTGCTAACCACTGAGCCACCGTATACTCTGCTACCCACTGAGCCACCTGTATACACACAATTCATTTCACCGCACTCCCCTAACTATTAGTAAATAAACTATATATGGATTCTAGACTACCCGATTCTTTAGAATCGGGCCGCCATCTAGTCTTATATAATTTCTACGGATGTATACATTTACCCATGCCATAAATAGAACACGTTTGAGGTGTTTCCTATTCTTCACTTGTCGGATGATATCTTTTTTCAGATTGAATCGTCACATACACTTTATAATCTATTCTTTTTTTATACAATTCTTCTATCACTTAGATCAGCTATAAGGCTATATAGCACAACAGGCAGAAGGACTGCAAAAGAGATGAAACCTATCACATTTAATTTTTTTTGTGAGTTTGATTCTGCATTAGGGATCCTCCAGTTTTTTTCACTTCACATTTCTTATTTTTTTAGCTTTTTCTGAGCGTTTATATATTTAACCATTTCATATCATGTGTACCCTTTGTGGATATCTCCTATTGTGATTTTGACAGTGTTAAATTTTGTTACCTGTTACGGGACTCTGTTTACAAACATTATGACGTCCTGTTTAGACCCTCCCTTCATGCTGATGTAATTTCAGTTATGTTTTGGTGCATTTTCTCTTTTAAATGTGAATTTGTTCAGTGTAATCTTGATGTTCCTTGAGGAAGGAGCTCGGTAGGAGGCTCCGAAACACATTGGGTAATAAAGGCTTGAGCTGATCCAGACATTCCTGTGTCTTGGTCTCTTTCATCTCGGAGCAGCAGCGCGGACACTGAGGGACTTCATCCAAGAATATTTGCATCACAACCACGGTTACCAGTAGGAGTGCGGTCCCTGCAGCAGCGACCTTAACGCTTTTCTACCAGTTGTGGGTTTCACAACTGACAAAGGTGAGCAATTCCACATTGCAAAGTGAAAGTGTGTAATTGAGATAAGACTCTATATGCGCTTTCTTTTTTTTCAGATGTGTATTTCTTGCACAGTGCTGGTGCATTTGAGTCTGGTCTTAGTCTTACCACCGAACTGACACATTCACTGTGAGCAGGGGATTATTCTTCCTGCTCTTCTACAGGTACAGCTTCTAATACTTTAGCTTGCTGTTCTTCATGTCTTGCGGTACAGGTACCACTGTTTGGGGAAAAGTTAACATACAAACGACAACTGCCCGATTCTAGTGTGCCTATGTCTTAGGAAAGTCTCCTAGAACCATATGGATTACTTCTTCCTTTGGTTTCACAAGTATGGGTACTTCTGGAACTTTTTCCTGATACTTCAATGTGTTAGGACATAACTTCAGATGATCTCTGGAAACTGCTGCTGATGTCTTTCCTTTGTCCTTACTAACAAGACACACTTTAGTATTATCAAAGTTTTAAGGTAACACAGCGTATGGACCTGATTCCCATTGGTCATCAAGTTTGTTAGTACGTCTTTTTCTTTGAAGGACTTGCTCACCTGGTTTTAGGCGTACTGCAGGAGCATGCTTGTTATAGGATGTCTCTTGTCTTTCTCTTCCTTGGGACAAACTCCTCTCTCTACTAGGGATGGGCGAATACCTTACTATTCGGAATCGCTATACCCGCAACGAGTAGGTAGCGGTACTCGCTACTCGTTGCGAGTATAGCGATTCCGAATACTTTTGCAGTGTATCAGTAGATACACTGCAAAAGTCCTGTAAAAGAGAGAAAAAGTGGTTAAAAAATAAAAAAATCGGATACTCACCTTAACCGACGGCTGTACCGGGATCGGCCGATGCACATCTATTCATGGAAAAGGACCTTTCTCTTTCTCAGCCAATCAGAGGTCGTACGTCACAATGACGTAATCGCTAGCGGCCTCCTGATTGGCCAGATGGAAAGGTCCTCGGTGTACCTGAGAGGACCTTTCCATCTGGCCAATCAGGTGGCCGCTAGCGATCACGTGATTGTAACGTGGCGGCCTCTGATTGGCCAGATCTCTCCCAGCCATCTGATTGGCTGAGAGAGGGAAAGGTCCTTTTCCATGAATAGATGTGCATCAGCCGGTCCTGGTACAGCCGTCGGTTAAGGTGAGTATCTGATTTTTTTTATTTTTTAACCACATTTTCTCTCTTTTACAGGACTTTTGCAGTGTATCTACTCATACACTGCAAAAGTATTCGGTACTTGCTACTCCCGAGTAATCCTAATTTACTCGGCGAGTAGCGAGTACACGAATACCGCTACTATTCGGCGAGTGCCGAATAGTAGGGAGTATACTCGCCCATCTCTACTCTCTACGCATTCTTGAACTTTACAATACTGTTGCTGGTGTTCTGTATCCCAATCTAAATTTGGTGAATTTACATCTAATTTTACTATTCCCATCTCCATGTCAATGGGCAATTTACCCGGTCTTGCTCTCATAAGATATGCTGGTGTACATTTGGTGGAACTCACTGGGATGTGATTGTATAAGTCCACTAAATCTGGCAACATTTCTGGCCACAAATTTCTTTCTTCCAGTGGCAATGTCTTTAACAGGTCTATGACTACCTTATTCATCTTTTCACACATATTCCATTTGTTTGTGAATGATGCAGGGTGGTTTCTAACTTCTTACACCCACACATGTTACAGACTTCTTGAATATCTCTGCTTCAAAAGCTGGTCCTTGGTCTGTTAACACTTATTCTGGATAACCATGAGGTCTACAAAAGAGGGCTTGAAATGCTCTGGCCACTGTTTTGGCTGTTAAATCCTTCTCTGGTATGACTACCAAGAAAGGAGAGTAGTGATCTACAATAGTGAGGGTGTAGACGTGGCCTGATCTACTTGGAGCCTGTTTCACATTATCCAAGGCCCAGACTAGTTCCAGTGGATTTTTGGTAACAATTGGTTGTAATGGGGCTATCTGGCTATCTCGATCCTTCCTTCTCAGGTTTCATGGTTCACAGTCTCTGCACCAGTTTTCAATGGCTTTTCTTATGCCAATCCAGTAGAATCTTTCATTCAGCAGAACCTCCAACGTCTTCCATACGAAATGCCCTGTGCCAGCATGATACGCCTCTGGACATTTCTCCTTAGCACTACTATCTGCCAGACAAGCTCATGAGTTTTTGGATTTGTGTAATGTCTGCACAGTTTATTTCCATATATGAACAATTTACTTTTCTCTTTCCACAGCTGTTGGGTTTCTTATGGAGCATCTGGGCCAGGATATGTGCCTTCCTATGTCAACAGTTCTTTTACTTAGCAAACAGCTGGATCACTGTCTTGTGTTTCTGTCCAACCATGGTGGGGAGATGGGTTCAACGTGGCTTATTGCCATTTATCTCTCACATTATTAATGCACTCAGACACATGGGGGTGGTGAAAAGCTGGTAGCTCTATCTCTTACAGCTTCTCCGGATCTTCTCCCACATCTTGCAAATGGGGCATCCTGGACAATACATTAGCATTCAGAAAGATGATGGGAGTATAGGTGTATCACGGTCCGCGCTGCTCCAGGGCTTAAAAAACTCACCAAAGAGTCAGTCAGATTTCCATCCTTTATTCTCCTTCTCCTACGCGTTTCGGCGCCTAGCCTGGCACCTTCATCAGGGATATTAATATTTCCTAAACGCCTTCAAACCAGTTGTGGGGATCACAACTGCATCAGGTGAGTGGCTTCTCAGCACCACCCCATTACGATTAGTGTCACTAGTGATAGGGCACTATTGCGCCTCTTGTCCCCCACCCTTTTATATTTTACAATACATTAGCATTGGCGTTCTTGTGGCTTGCTCGGTACTTAAAAGTAAAATTATAATTGGACAGTCGGGCCATGCATCACTATTCTATTGCACCTAGATTCACTGTCTGCAAGTGAGTCAACGGATTGTTGTCCGTGAAGATGGTAAACTTTGCTGCAGCCAGGTAATGCTTGAAACGTTTTGTGACCTCCCAGTCTACGGCTAGGATCTCTAACTTGAATGAGCCGTAGTTTTCTGGATTCCTTTCTGTAGGATGGAGCTTCCTGCTGGCATAGGCTATCACTCTTTCTCTGCCTCTTTGCGCCTGGGACAACACTGCTCCTAATTAGGGATGAGCGAGTATGCTTGTCACTACTCTGTACTCCCACGAATATCTTGTTACTCGGGGTACTCGGCGAGTACTGAGTAATCGCGCAATAATCTTGCTATCTTCGGGGTCCACCTCCCTGCATGTTGGCGCTCTTTACAGAGCCAGTCCGCATGCAGGGATTGGCTAACAACCACTGTAAAGCCACAGCCCTGTCGGTTGTGGCTTTACAGTGATTGGCTGGCCGCACAGCGTGATCAAGTCTTTATAAGACCTTACCACGCTGTGCTCATCACTCTGCTCCACAGACAGTCAGTGTAGGAAGAGGTGCTGCTGATTGAGGAACAGATTTGTGGCCTTTCAGCTAGTGTTGCGCAGGGTTGCCAATCTAATTACCACAACAGTCCTTCTGAGGACTAATAGAACTGTATACAGGGAGGCAGGGAATATAGCAAACTTTGTTGTGCCAGTATACCAGCCTGCATCACATCTGGGGCTGGTGGACAGGCTGGAAATCTCATCCATCCCAAAATAGTGCTTTTAGGGATTAATTTAGCTCTCTATAGGCGGGAGTGGGTACTAGCGGAAATTAGGATACACCAAAACACTCTGTATTCTCGTCAGCGTTTGTGTCTGACCGGTCCACCTGCTTTGATTTAATCTCTAATCTCAGTGTCCAGCTAAAATCCAACTCTTGTTTGCATACATTTAGCATCTTAGTGCAGCAGGAGTGGCTTGTAGCTCCAAGTAGTATACGCCAAAACACGGTATACGCGTCAGCGTTTGTGTCTGACCGTTCCAGCTGCCGGGATTAAACCGCTGTAATCTGTAATCTCAGTGGGCTGCTAAAAACCATCTTTTGGACGCCTTCATTTAGCTGTATACAGGCAGCACAGCATTGAAAATGCGCAAGGCCGGTGGCAAGGTACAAGGAACTGGACGTGATGGTGGTGCAGGCAGAGGCCGAGGCCGTGTGCAAGCTCGAATTGTGCCACGACAAACGCCCACATCATCTTGCTCGACATTCCTGTCCCAATTTCTAGGGGATCGCAGCAGTACACCACTATTAAACCAAGATCAGTGTCAACAGGTTGTTAGTTGGATAGCGAATAATGCTTCCAGTAGTTTGGCACCACCACAAATACCCTGTCTTCCACACGGTCAAGTGTCAGTAGCCGTGAGACTGGACCGCACATTCCACACCCTGATCCTCCTTCCTCCCACCATGCCGAGTGTCCGGACCTGGACATAACTGATCCCACACTTGGACACTCTGAAGAGCTGTTCACTTATCCATTCGTAGATTCTGGCCTCTCGCCAGCTCCACTTCAAGTGGGTCATGAGGAGATCGTATGTACCACATACACCACATACACATTTGAGCAGCCACGGTCTCACGAAGGCAATGGTGGGAACGTATCTCAACAAGAGGTGGACGATGATGAGACACAATTGCCAGAAAGTCAGGAGGAGGACTAGGGTGCGGAAGTGGAAGACGACGTGGTGGATGATCCAGTAACTGGCCCAACCTGGCAGGAGGACATGCAGAGCGAGGACAGCTGTGCACAGGGGGAGTTAGGCGTAGCATCACAACAGGCCGGAAGAAACAGGGTGGTGGCCGCAGGCAGAAGGCAGGCAACCGTTCCCCGGAACAACAACACGACAGAAGTTGCCAGTACAACTGTTAGGTCTTCACGAGTCTGGCTGTTTTTTAAGGTGTCTGCAGATAATTCCAAAAAGGCCATTTGCAACACCTGCCATGCCAGCATCAGCAGGGGTAGCAAAACTGGCAGCCTGACCACCACCAGCATGATCAGGCACATGTCAGCAAAGCACCCGACTTTGTGGGATGTACACCAGAGTCCAGGAGCAGTGTCTGCGGGTGACACCGCTGAGTCTTCCACTGTTGTGCATGCAAGACAATCCCCTGTCCATACTGCATGCGAAGATGCCTCCTGTCCTTCACCTGTAGTTGCACAAGCAGAAATAGCACCATCATCAACCACGTCCTTGTCCCAGCGCAGCGTTCGGTTATCCATACACCAATCTTTGGAACCCAGGTGCAAATACGCTGCCAACGCCCCACATGCCACAGTTCTAAATGCACACATTTCGTGACTGCTTGCGCTGGAAATGTTGCCTTTTAGGCTAGTGGAGACGAAAGCATTTTGCAACCTGATGGCGGCGGCTGTCCCACGTTACTCGGTCCCAGCCGCCACTATTTTTCCTGGTGTGCCGTCCCCGCATTACATAAGCACGTGTCACAAAACATCATATGTGCCCTTAACAACGCAGTTTCAGGCAAAGTCCACCTAACCACGGACATGTGGACAAGTGCTTGTGGGCATGGCCGGTTCATCTCGCTGACGGCACACTGGCTTAATATTCTGGAAGCCGGGACCCAGTCTGAGCTTGGGACGGAACACGTCCTTCCGACACCAAGGATTGCAGGCCCTAACTCAGTCAGGGTTTCACCCATAGTGTACAGCTCCGGAACATCATGTACCTCAGCCGCCTCCTCCTCCTCCTCCACTTCACCCTTCACACCAGTCCCAAGCTGGAAGCACTGCAGCACTGCCTCAGCTAAGCGGCAACAGGCTGTGCTGAAGCTAATATGCGTAGGTGACAAACCCCACAATGCTGAAGAGTTGTGGACAGCTCTGAAACAGCAGGCAGATCACTGGCTCACACCACTGAACCTACAGCCAGGTATGGTCGTGTGTGACAATGGCTAGAACCTGGTGGCGGCTCTGAGGTGAGGCGAGCTTACACATGTTCCATGCGTGGCCCATGTGCTCAACCTCGTGGTTCAGCGGTTTCTTAAATACTACATGGAACTGTCGGATCTGCTTGTCAAAGTACGCCGTCTGTGTTTCCAATTTAGATAGTCACCTACTTCTGCCTTTGCCACCCCTGTCGTCTTTCAGCGGCGTTTGCAGCTTCCAGCTCACAGACTGGTGTGTGATGCCCTCACACGTTGGAATTCCACACTGCACATGTTGGTCAGGATTTGTGAGCAGCAGAGGGCAGTTGTTGAGTACCTGCATTAACTAGGCCGTCGGTATACGGTTCAAACTCCACACATAAGACCTCAGGAGTGGACATGGATGTCCGACATATGTACCGTCCTCCAAAACTTTGAGGACTCCACCAAGATGGTGAGCGGCGATGATGCCATCATTAGCGTCACCATCATGCTTCTCTGTCTTCTAAAACGCTCTCTACTCAAAATCAAAGATGATTCATTGCAGGCAGAGCACGATGAGTTGGAGCAAGAAACCATATTGGGTGATTACACACAGCCCAGCCTCATCTCATCCCAACGTGCATTGGAGGACTATGGCGAGGAGGATGAAGAAATAGAGCTACTTTCATGCGGAATTGACGGGAATACATGCACAACCGTCAGACCATCAGTTCAGCGTGGCCGGCCAGAGGACAGGGGAGAGGAGGAGGAGCAGGATGATAGGGCCAGCATTGACAGTCATGCTGTTGGTGAGGACCCTGAAGACTTGCCTGTTAACAGTCTGGCGCACATGGCTGACTTTGTTACGCTGCCTGTCTCGTGACCCTCGCGTTATCAACATCTTGGCGGACACTCATTACTGGTTGGTGACACATTTAGACCCACGCTACAAGGAGAACTTTATTTCTCTTATTCCCGAGGCGGAGAGGTCTACAAAAATGCTGCAGTACCAGAAGGCCATATTCGCGGAATTAGTCAAAAAATTCCCTTCTGAAAACGCTAGCGGCAGAGGTCACGATTCGGTGGACAACCAAGGCGTCCGGCCGAGAGAGGCACAAGTCCAATCCAGCAGAGGTAGGGGAACACTCTCAAAGATCTGGGACACTTTTCTCAGCACCTCCGGTACCACAGGCCCTGAGGTGTGGGGTAGAGTCACAAGGACTGCAAAGTTTGCGAAGATGCTGAGGGAGTATCTTGCCGATGGTACAAAAGTGCTCCATGACTCCTCCGTGTCTTATAATTATTGGGTATCCAAGCTGGACATGTGGCAGGAATTGTCTCTCTACGCCTTGGAAGTCCTGGCCTGCCCTGCCACTAGCGTTTTGTCAGAGCTTGTTTTTAGTGCTGCAGGTGGAATCATTACTGATAAATGCACCCGCCTGTCAACTGAAAATGCTGACAGGCTGACTCTGATCAAGATGAACAAGGGTTGGATTGGGCCTGACTTCACCACACCACCACCAAATGATAGCGGAATTTAAATTTTGTGTCGGTAAATTACCATGCACCTCCGCACACCCACACATGGGTACACACTTCATGACTTTGACTACTTGCTGTACTGCTCCTCCTTCTCCTCATCTGCCACCATCATATTATCAGTGCGACCGTGGTTCATGATGCCACGAAAACATAATTTTTGTACATCATATTTATGATGATGATGACCCTAACCGTTCAAAAGTTAGGCAGTAGTTTCATGTATACCCCCCAGGGGTAAATGTTTTAGTCCATGCTTACAGAATGGGCATTACAAGTACAGGAGACCCGCTCCTTTGTAATGGGAACATTATTTAGAGGCTCTCCCCATATTTCTTTCCAGAGGCATTGAAGTGCCTCACAATTTTTGGCAGCCCTTCCTAGGGCAGTACTACAAAAGACCCACTTCCTTATAATGGGCACAATATTTAAAGAGGCCCTCATGCACACCTCTATCCAGGGGCATCAGAGTGCCACACAATTTTTGGCAGCACTGCCTAGGGCAATACTTCAAAAGACCCACTTCCTTATAATGGGCACATTATTTAAAGAGGCCCTCATGCACACCTCTATCCAGGGGCATTGGGGTGCCTCCCAACTTTTGGCAGCCCTGCCTAGGGCAATACTACAAAAGATCCACTTCCTTATAATGGGCACACTTTAAAAAAAAATCTTTCATCTAATCCAAAAAACTAACATACACCAACTCTGTTTCATAAGTGGGTATGTGTCCTTAATATTTTCTCAATGAAAATTCATTTTGGTTTCATTTTGTAACGTTTTCTTGACAGTCCGTAAAAGTGGCGTGATACTCTGACAATATTGATCACAGCAGTGACCTTGGAGTCTGAAATGCTTACAGGGGTCTTCCCCATGCTGTTCCCATGTCATTTCAGCACTGTTCTGATATTTTTATGACATTTTTAGGGTTTATCCATGCTGGCGGGGGTCATGCCAGAAAAATACTTGGGTCTCCCATAGGATAACATTGGGCTCGGTGCTCGGGCCGAGTACACGAGTATCTTGGGATGCTCGGCTCGAGCTTCGAGCACCCAAGCATTTTAGTACTTGCTCATCTCTACTCCTAATCCCACATTGCTGACTTCCATAAACAACACAAATGGCTGACCATAATCAGGATAGGCTAGGATCTCATCCCCCGTCATGGCCCACTTCAACTGATTAAAGGAGTCTTCTTCTTTGCTGCCCCACTCGAATGGAGGACTTGGGTTCTTAGCCTTCTTGGACTGGCCTACTTCCGTGTTACCCCGAAAATAAATCGCCCTCCGAAAGTAAGGCATACTAGGGGGAGCACTGTGCCAGCAAATATAGGGCACCCCCCCTTCCCGATAATAAGGCATACCTTGTTTTGTGCCTAATCAGCATGCCACCGATCACAAGACCGGGGCATGCAGCTTTCTCGCTCCTGCTGTCCCCACTGTCCGGTGCCACCACTCTGTACAGCTTTAGCTCTAGCAGCCGCGCTGCTCACAGCCCAGGAGCGCAGCAGTTAATCACAGCTCCGGAGCTGCTGATCTCCGCCCATGAGCCCTGCGCCAATCACAGCGCAGGAACCATGGGCCAGCTGACATCAGTCCATAGCTGATTGTTCCTGGGCTGTGATTGGCCCAGGGCTCCTGCGCTCTGATTTGCCCAGGGCTCCTGCATTGTGCACCACCAAAGCAGCACCGCGGAGGAAACCAGTAAGAAAATGTGTGTGTGTGTGTACACAAATGGGAGGCTGCAGTGGGATACCGGGATCATGGAAGGCTGCATTGGGACGATGTGGGATGATGGGATGCTGCAATACTATACTGTAGGATGATGGGGGCTGTAATGGAATGATGGGGGTGCTGTATTGGGGACTGTAAAGAGATGAAGGCTGCAATGGGATGATGGGAATATTTGGGGCTGCAAAATGATGATGATGGGGCTGCTAAAGGAACTGCTGTGGGTGATTGTTACCGGTACAGTGTCCAGAAAGTATGTGGGAAAATAAGACACCCCCCCATAAATAAGACATGGTGCAACTTTCAGAGCAAAAATTAACATAAGACGGTGTCTTATTTTCGGGGAAACAGGGTAGGACGTTTTGAAGGGGTGCTGCCATCTTTGTAAACCCCTTGATGAACCTCCGGTAGTATCCTACCTGCCCCAGGGACTGCCTCACCTCTTTGACACTGGTGGGTCTTGGCCAGTCCCTTATGACAGTGACTTTCTCAGGATATGATGCTACACCTTCAGCACTGACTATATGACCGAGGTACTGTACCGTAGACATCAACAGTGCCACTTGGAGGCTTCACTTTCTTGCCATAACTGGATAACGCTTCAAACACTGCTGCCAAGTGCTGCAGATGCTCTTCATACGTCTTGGAGTAGACTATGACATCATCTAAGTACAGTAAGACACTTTCAAAGTTCTTGTGCCTCAGGCAGCACTCCATCAACCTCTGGAATATTCCCGGTGCGTTAGAGTCCAAAGGGCATGCAGTTGAGCTCACAGAGGCCCATGTACATGGCAAATGCTGTCTTCGCTCAGTCCGCCTCTGCTACAGGAACTTGCAAATACTCACTGGTAAGATCTAAGGTGGAAAAGTAGTTAGCAGTTCTCAATGCAGCTTGTGACTCTTCAATTCTTGGTAATGGGTATGCATCCTTATGTGTTATGCGGTTCATCTGCCTGAAATCTACACACATCCTCATTGTACTATCTTTCTTTTTCACCAGGACTAGAGAAGCTGCCTAGGGGCTACAAATATCTCTTATCACCCCAGCGTCCTTCATCTTCCATAAAATCTCTTTGGCACATTGATAGTAAGCTGGCGGAACAGCCCTGTATCTCTCTTTAATGGGCGGATGACAACCGGTGGGGATATGGTGTTGAACCCCATTTCCCTGCCCAAAGTCTAAAGGATGTTTACTAAAGACTTGTTCATATTCCCGCACTACCTGGTAAACTCCATGCTTTTGGTGTGAAGGAGTGGAGTCTGTGCCTACATGCAATTTCTGGTACCAGTCCTCCAGCTTTCCCTCTGAGTCATTGTCCTCCGCCTTATCAGACTGGTTCACGGGTTCTACTGCCTTGATTGAGTTGTTATTGATAGTGTACAACTTAGCAATGGTAGCATACCTAGGAAGTTTGACTTCATCTTCACCACAGTTTAATACATGTACTGATATCCTCCCCTTGTGGACATCAACTACCCCTCTGGCTGTGAGGACAGTGGGCCTACTGTCTTTGTGCACACTGGCTCTACCAGGTCTTGGTAATACTGCCCTCTAAGGCCTATGGCTACTCTACACCAAATTATCATTTCACTCCTTGGGGGTATTACAATGAGTACCGGCTCATTTACTCTTACACTGCCGCCTTCTCCTCCAGACAACTCTACCTGCTTCCTCTGCATTAGGGCTTTTATCTCTTTCTGCAGGACTCGTTGCTGCCCAAGGTTGGCAGTTTCGGCAACCTAATGTAACAACACAATAACCTTAGGCACTGTGTTAATGTGATTTGAGAATTGTTTAGGGGAGGTCATCAATGGATTACTTTCTCGTCTATCAACTTCAACAATTATCAACCCCTGGGCTTTCAATTCCACCTGCCCCTTCTTTAAATCCTATCTGTTGCAAAGGCTTGCCATTACTAGCATAAATAACAAAAGCATCATCTGGGCGGCATAAAATGTCAGTCTGCCCAGTACCTCTTGTAAACGATATACGTTATTGATGTCACCTGCGAGCCTGTGTCCAATAAAACGTACATGGGGATGCCATCTAGAACGACAGGCTGGACTTGGTGTCCTCCCACGTACCTGTCACGCCAGTTCAGTGGGCCTGATGGTCTTATTCCTGAGGGGTGGCCTGCTGCCTCAGGGTACTCTTGTTTAAAGTACAAAGTCTTGCAATATGGTCTGGCTTGTCGCAGCGGCAGCAGATGGGCTTTCCTTCAGGGTCATAGCTATCGCTGGGCCGTTCTCTGGTTGGTGGGTTCCTCCACTGTCGCATCCATGGGATGTCATCTCGACTGGAAGCCAATTCAATCTTCTCTGCCGGTTTGGATCCCTGCATCTCTTGCATAGCCTTGGCCATCTCAGCTATGCCCATAGTCAGTGCCGCAACCTTTAAGTTTAGAGCCTCCGTAGTAATAGGCTCAAGAGTCTGTGCATTGGCCCCTGTGGTGGCCTGTGAGGGTTGTGTTTTCTCTTGGTGGTACGAAATTGCCAGGCGTTGTGCAGGTTCTGGGCCACTAGCTGTTTCTTCTTGCAGTATCCTGATGGCCCTTTCCTTAAATTGTGCAAAGCCTAGATCAGGGTTCTGTATGGCCATCATACGCAGTTGTACTCGTTGGACAGGGTTCCAGAACCCCTCAATAAACTGTTCAATGAGCAATTTGTTCTCCTTTGGTGCACCATTAGGGTCTTTTTCATTGCCCTCTCGCTTCCTGGAGGTTCAAAGCAAATTCCCTTATACTGTCCTGCGCCCTCTGTTTACACCCGAAAAATCTTATTTTCAGCTTTGCAGCAGTACAGGTGTCAAAGGTGACTTTCAGTCTGGCCATCAGATACTCAACAGTGTCTTTATCAGTGTCCGGCCAGGACTTTACCTCCCGCTGGGCTGCATCAGCTATCTGTCCAATCAATATGCTAACTCATTGGTCTTGTTTCAGGGGATACACTTTATTCAAACTGTCCAGTCCCTCCCTGAAGTCTGTCAGGGTATTTGGGTTCCCTGAGTATTGCGGTAACCACGTCGCCCCTGGTGTGTACGGCATCACGAACAGCATTACCGGGGCTACGACTGGGCCCGCGGCGTCGGCTGGGGCATCGGCTGCTACAGATGCTGCACCCGGAGCTGCAGGCTGGGCTGCGACCACCCCTTGCACGACTCCTCTCCACCCGGCTCTGACATTTTCCTCCCCTCTAGTGAAACTTAGCCCTCCCGGTGTTTCACTTCCGTCGTTATGATCAGCTTTAGTTCCGCCGGTGGGACAGGGTTTCTCTTCCCCACTGGATGTCATCAGAGCGTAGGTTGGGCTTCCTTCTGCCCTCTTTGTAGGGTGCTGCTCACAATGATACGCCCCTTGACTTCCCGCGTACCTCGTGTTTCAGTAATGGCGACAGTCAAAAACGCACAGTTCAATAAATTTCATGGCACACAGTACCCGGTGGCACCAGGCTACTGGATTTGTTTGTGGCGCCTAAAACTGATGTGCCTCATGGCCGTGAGGTTCTCGGAACTGGGCTGCGGTGTTTCTGGGGTGTCACAGGGTTGAGACCCAGCTCTGTGATCCTGGGTTCAGTATTAAAGAGAGTTCTTGGGGAGAATTATAGTAAGGAATATTCATGACGCCAGCTGTGCTTTGTGGCTATCGGTAGCCACTGCTGCTGCAGAACCTCTGGGGAAGATGGATGGGTAGCTGGAATGGATTGGCTCCCCACAGGTGAAGCGGATCCCCAGGGCAGTGGATCTTAAGAGGTGTAGGGTGCAGAATGGAAGGTGCCCTTCACTCATGGTTTGTTGGTACCTCAAGTCCTTTACTGGCAATACCGGTTCAACCAAAGGTAATGTTGCTGTGAGTCCGTGTAACCTGGGAGCAACTCAAGGTTCTCCACACCACTCTAGCTGTGGCCCTCTCTCTCTCCTGCATGTGCCGTATGACAGGCAGCTCAAGTCCTTCTCTAGCCCCACCTCTCGAGCGGCTGCTCCTGGGCTCCTAATCCTGCTTTGCCTCCAGGCACTCGTGTGGTAGGGAAACTTGCAATTACCCAGCCTCCAGTATTAGCTGCCGTGACATTAGGCCCTGCACTGGGGTTAGCTCGCCACTGCTTTGCTCCCCAGGCTCTCCTCGACTTCCTCAGACCCTTGCCTACGGGTCCCTCAAGCTAGGCTTAGCTATCCTGGGACCAGCTTAACACTGCTCCAGTCTACAGAATGTCTTCCTCCGTCCTCCTAGGAACTGAACTAACTAACTCTGCCCCAGACCAGAATGTATAGGGGAGCTACCCTGACCCAGGCTTAAGAGCTCCCCCTTCAGGCCTGGAGGCAGAAAGGTATTGTGTGCTTTGGTTTTGCCTGGTGTGTATATCCTCTGTTACTCTCAGGTATGACGCTACCCCCAAGGGAGATAATGACATTGTGGCATCCGAACTCTGCGGTGCTACACTGGCATTGGCTCTGCTGACCTAAAAGTAACAGCTGCATAAAAATACATGAAGCTAACATACTCAGGTCTGGAGAGCCGACCGGTCTATGCAGTATGATGCGATCCTCATGCAAGTCATACAGTAGTGTGACTCCAGCCTAAGGCTAAATTCACATTTACTCTGTTGATCAGCAACATCCACTTAGGGCTTATTTCTCAAACGCCTGTGGGATCACACTAGTCTCTACACTCAGAGATTACTTCAACAGCGGGTTTAATTTAAAAAATGTGCTCACTTAGAATTTTTGGAAATTGAATAACAAACTGTTATTACCCCTAATAAAAACATAATGCAGCTAATTTAATTTTTAATTTACATGACCTAATGTTCTAAAATGGTGTGTAATTCCTATGTAGTGAAAATGTTCACTACACCTCTATATGAATTCCATGAGGGGATGTACAGTCCAAAATGGGGTTCTCTTGTAGGGAGTTTCTGCTCTTTCAGAACTTCAGAGCACTCGATGTGCATGTCTCATAATTGAGATGTAGAAGAGCTACCACGGATGAAAACTGTTTCTGAAAATTAAAGTAAATATTTTTTTTCCTCAGATTGGCAGGATAAACCTAATGACAAACTTTTAAAGAGGTATTCTTAAGTTTTCTCTTGAGCAGCTTAGAACTATGAAGTCTCCTTACTGCCTAGTTGTTTTGGGTGCGGGTGCTCCTCCTTGAGTGACAGTTCTGGTCAGGTACTCCATCCCACTACCACTTATTAGGAGTCTGTCAGCATTTGTTCAATCTTAACATTATCACTATATTTGCATGTAAAAATACCAGGGACATTAATCACAGCTTTACATTACATTAAGAAAAGAAGGGTCAGCTGACCTGACTTCACTCTCCAGTTTTCCTCCCTCTCAGCATGGACTCCAGCGGGCCTGTAGCTGCATTCAAATCACTTCCGAGAATTGTCCAGCGAGTTAAGGAATATTGCATCACGAGTAAAGGCCCCATTACACGTTTCAACATTGTTCCCAACATCATTCAAAAGTGTGCCAGGCGGGCATAGCCGCCATTGGGTCTGACTAAACAGTCAGTGAAGCGACCCGTTGAAGTATATGTGTATTCTAATGCTTATGTAAAAGACCCAGCGAGTGTATGTAGCCCTACGGGAGGCAGATGTATGAATTGAGCCAGGCGGGCATAGCCACCATTGGGTCCGACTAAAGTAATCAGTGAAGGGACCCCTTGAAGTGTATGTAGCCCTATGGGAGGCAGATGTATGAATTGTGCCAGGCAGGCATAGCCACCATTGGGTCCAACTAAAACAGTCAGTGAAGGGACCCGTTGAAGTGTATGTACCGGTGGTCAGAAGCAGGGGTTAGCAGGGGTCCTAGAGTGGGGAAGCCTTGGTTGAACCAGGTGGATGCCAGTCTGGACGTGTGGCGAGATACGTCCAGAAAGTAGCCCTTGGGGATGCATGGCGTACCCATGAGTCAGGTTGCTCAATCCCTGCTCTGAACCCAGAGGTGCCACAGTCCATGGATGTTTATATGTTTATATGGGCAGCACGGTGGCTCAAGTGGTTAGCACTGTAGCCTTTGCAGCACTGGAGTCTTGAGGTCCTGGGTTCAATTCCCACCAAAGACACTTAGGACAACATCTGCAAGGAGTTTGTATGTTCTCCCTGTGCTTGCGTGGGTTTCCTCCGGCACTCCGGTTTCTCCCACATTGTAAAGACATACTGATAGGATGTTTAGATTGTGAGCTCCAAGAGAGACAGCATTACTCATGTATGTAAAGTGCTATGGAATTAATAGCGCTATATAAATGAATAAATTATTATTATTATTATTATTATTATGATGGGCTGTGAACATGTGGAAGGATGTGTGTGATCCATGAATGCTTATATGATGGATCACATGCAGTGTGTAAGAACCGGTCAGGCTGGTGCCTGTATTCCAGGGTAGTGTGGAGCTGGGGAAATAAAGCCAAGTGGCTGGTACCGCCATTGGGACCCACAGGGCCCGTTGTTATATATGGTTAAAAATGTGTTATAAATGTATGTGTAACATTGAGACAGGCCGGTGGCCGTGACCACCACGGGAGCTGTCGTTAGTGCTCCAAGGGTTAGAAGGAGAGGTGGTTACAGGTCCCGGGTTACTATAGTTGTATATGTGCAATATGTGTTCATAATGTATGTAATGTACTGTGTAATGTATTAGGTGACGTGCTTATGTTCAATGTTTAAAGTACTGCCCGGGTTATGAGTTGTATGTGAGCAATAAACGGGTACTCATTTGCAAACTTATAAGCACATGTTTGGTGTCGTTATGCAAGCGGGTTCCCCGGGCGCTACCTCACAGTGTTTTTACGTGTTAAACTTGTTTTTACCTGAATACGAATAAATTGAATTTTTATAAAGAACTCAAGGTGCAATTTTCCTCAACTCGTTGGACAATTCTTGGAAGGGACATTAATCAGACCACATGATTGATGGCCACTTTACACGTCCCAATATCAGGCCGATGTTGGATACAACGACGCAGGAGAACGCTTTTTCTGGGCAGAATTCCAAGATCGCTTAGGGGATGTTACACAGTGCGATATCGGCAGGCAACGCAACTGCGATGTGTACGCCCCCTTGTGCGAGCGACCAGGAACGACCATTTAACATCGGAGAGAATAGGGGAAGTTGTACTCCAAATCGTTGTTGGGCTTTCACACAGCACGATCCTGCCATATCGTCCATCCAATATCGGGCCGTTGGAGAGCCTGCTCATTTCTTCCCCGATATCGTTTTGGCATCGTTCGTGCATTGTATTGGACATTTACACCACACAACGCACGAACGATATCGGGGCCAACGCACGAACCACGTGACTTTTTATCGGAGTTGGACGCTGACATCGGGACGTGTAAAGTGGCCATTAGAGAACTGCTTTAGAAAGTATGAATGCTATAGGCTTGAGGTTGTAAATCTACAGGACTGATAATTGCAGGGGAGGGAGGTGAGCAGCTAATTGCTTCATAGAAATCAATGAAATGAGAGAGCCGATGCAATGTTAGGAGTTAGCTCCTCTCCTGGAATATAGAATAAAAGTTTATGGAATATAATGTGCACTGGAGGCTGATCTCAACAAAATAACCTGTATACTACTCAAAATAAAAGTTCTCATAGCATGATAATGACAGTAGAGAGAAAAAACAAGTCAATTGCAAACTTTCATATTTTTATGCTGTCTAAGTAAATGAAGCTATTTAATAACATGATAATACTTCTTTAATGTGTATCATTTCTTTACTGTATTAATTAGTAATGAATTCTAGAAATAAACATATTTGTTTCTTCAGCAGAAGAGATATCAGTGAATAGTCTGGAAGACCACAGTAAAACAGTATTTATTATTGGTGTGTCCACCGCTACTAGTGCTTTATCCCTAGCGGTGATTTTTCTGGTTGTTATCCGACTGCTGAAGGAAGGTAATTATTGAATATTTTTTATTATTCAATAATAATATTTATTATTCATTATGAATTAGAGATAAGTAGGACTGACACCCTTAAATCATATTGCTTTTCCCATTACCGTATATACTCGTGTATAAGCCGACCCGTGTATAAGCCGACCCCCCTACTTTTGCCCCCAAAACCTGGGAAAATCTATTGACTCGCGTATAAGCCGAGGGTGGACCCCAGCACAGGTATACAGCCCCCAGCAGTGGTATACAGGCCCCAGCAGTATGATATACAGCAGCCCCCAGTGGTATATACAGCAGCTCCCAGTGGTATATACAGCAGCTCCCAGTGGTATATACAGCAGCCACAGTGGTATATACAGCAGCCCCAGTGGTATTGCAGCCCCTATATACAGCAGCCCCAGTGGTATTGCAGCCCCAGTGGTGTATACAGCAGCCCCTATATACAGCAGCCCCAGTGGTATTGCAGCCCCAGTGGTATTGCAGCCCCTATATACAGCAGCCCCAGTGGTATTGCAGCCCCAGTGGTGTATACAGCAGCCCCTATATACAGCAGCCCCAGTGGTATTGCAGCCCCAGTGGTATTGCATCCCCTATATAAAGCAGCCCCAGTGGTATTGCAGCCCCACTGGTGTATACAGCAGCCCCTATATACAGCAGCCCCAGTGGTATTGCAGCCCCAGTGGTGTATACAGCAGCCCCTATATACAGCAGCCCCAGTAGTATTGCAGCCCCAGTGGTATTGCAGCCCCTATATACAGCAGCCCCAGAGGAATTGCAGCCCCACTGGTGTATACAGCAGCCCCTATATACAGCAGCCCCAGTGGTAGTATACAGGCAGCCCCAGTAATGCAGGCCCCCCCCCCCCCTCATGCTCCGGTCACCTGTAAAGCAAATTATACTTATCAGTGTCCCGCTGCCGTCCGTCCCCGCATCTGCCGACATCGCGATCCTCCATCTTCATGCGTCCTCTTCCGACTTCCTGTGTTCGGCGCCGGCAATGACGTCATTGCCTGCGACGAACAGAGAAAACCGGAAGAAGACGCATGAAGATGGAGGATCGCATGTCGGCAGATGCGGACGCGGACGGCAGCGAGACACTGATAAGTATAATTTGCTTTACAGGTGACCGGAGCATGAGGGGGGGGGCCCTGCATTACTGGGGATGCGGGGGCTGCTGTATACCGCTGTATACAGCAGCCCCCGCACTGACTCGCGTATAAGCCGAGGGGGGTACTTTTCAGCTCAATTTTTGGGCTGAAAAACTCGGCTTATACCCGAGTATATACGGTATTTTACTTTTTCCTATACATTATTTAATACTTCCCGCAAAAACACTAGTGTGCTTGTTTTTTCTGCTGGCTACCTACAAGACTTCCCTTTAAGCTCCATATCTACTATCTACTATATAATTGCCTAATCGTGTCTGTCTGAGGCCGAAATCATGCGCCAGTGCTCATTGGTCACCACCAGCCGCGGCAACCAATGAGCGCAGCGTATGCAAAACAGCCGCGCGCATTCAAAACCTGGCGACGCATTAGCGACGCGGGATTGCCGTGACAGCGCTACACTCACATAGCGGGCGGCAAAGCCGACTTCACTGTTGGCTTTCCCGCCCCGCTATTTGAAATGAACAGCTGATGCCGAGGCATCAGCTGTTCATTCAGAGTAGCTGCCCGATACCTCCCTGCTGCGCTCCCGCTCCCCCGCTCCATGCTCCCACTCCCCTCGGCATTTCTCCTCTTTTCTTTCTTGGTGCATTGATGTGCGGTAATGAAAGGCCGTGGGGCACGGGGTTAACAGAGGGGGCATCATAATGGGTGTGACTGAGTACACGCCCACCACATCAGGGCAGTGTTCTCGGTCACGCCCATTACTACACCCCCTCTTTTAACCCCGCCCCCCGTGGCCTTTCTTTACCGAACATCAATGCAGCAAGAAAGAAAAGAGGAGGAAGAGGAACAATGTCGGGGTTAGTGGAGCCTCCTCCATCCTGCTATTCACCCCCAAGTACCCCTACTCACCTCTCTCACCCCACACTGCCCCCACAGAACCCACACTGCCCCCACACTACCCCCTCTCACCCCACACTGTGCACTGAACCCACACTGCCCCCACTAAACCCCACTCTCAACCGCTCAGCACCAAGTCACCTCTGCTCAGCACCCAATCACCCATATCAGCACCCACTCACCCGCGCTCAGCACCCAGTCACCCCTCTCAGCACCTAGTCACCCCTCTCAGCACTCACTCATCTGCTCAGCACCCACTCACCCCCATTCAGCATTCACTCACCCCTTTCAGCACTCATTCACCCCTGCTCAACACCCACTCTCCCCTTCTCAACACCGCTGTACACCAACACCGCAGTACACCAACACTGCTGTACACTGACACCACTGAACTCCCACAGCGCAGCACACCGGCACCGCTGCCCACCGACACCGCTGTGGCCGCAACCAATCAGCGATATTAGCGCAGGATTTATATCCAGCTTCACATTGCATTATTCTTACATCTTCATAAATATCACAAAGTATTCACTGATCTCAGGGAGACCAGTCCAAGAAAACACTGCGGGCAGCTGGCTAAAGCGCTCAACACAGTGAATTCCTAGGCGCATTGCCTCCTGGGAATTATGAATATGCAAATAAGTCTGTGGAGCCTCGGTTAGGAGTCTCAAACACAGGACTAGCCAGATATCCTTCCAGTGAAGGACCCAGTCAAGGGGTGGCTCCTTGCGGAGGACACCATAACCACCATGTTAAGTGGCCCTTTTAGTCAATGTCCAGCTCTTTTACAAGCTTAGAGATATGACAAGGGAATACCAAGACCAGGTATCCATCCACAGACAGCTGTCTGTCTTGGTATTCCCTTGTCATATCTCTAAGCTTGTAAAAGAGCTGGATATTGACTAAAAGGGCCACTTAACATGGTGGTTATGGTGTCCTCCACAA
The DNA here is from genome assembly GCA_033576535.1 of Allobates femoralis. NCBI lineage: Eukaryota > Metazoa > Chordata > Amphibia > Anura > Aromobatidae > Allobates > Allobates femoralis. The sequence goes on from JARQOC010000007.1 coordinate 17,983,872, forward strand.
GGAGCCACCCCTTGACTGGGTCCTTCACTGGAAGGATATCTGGCTAGTCCTGTGTTTGAGACTCCTAACCGAGGCTCCACAGACTTATTTGCATATTCATAATTCCCAGGAGGCAATGCGCCTAGGAATTCACTGTGTTGAGCGCTTTAGCCAGCTGCCCGCAGTGTTTTCTTGGACTGGTCTCCCTGAGATCAGTGAATACTTTGTGATGTTGGTCTACTAGGCCTTGCTTCCACCTAGCCAGAATCCTACTCCACACTGATGAGGGGCAACACCCCGAAACAGCTGTCTGTGGATGGATACCTGATCTTGGTATTCCCTTGTCATATCTCTAAGCTTGTAAAAGAGCTGGATATTGACTAAAAGGGCCACTTAACATGGTGGTTATGGTGTCCTCCGCAAGGAGCCACCCCTTGACTGGGTCCTTCACTGGAAGGATATCTGGCTAGTCCTGTGTTTGAGACTCCTAACCGAGGCTCCACAGACTTATTTGCATCTTCATAAATAGACTACGGTACATTAATATTCTAGAATACCCGATGTGTTAGAATCGGGCTACCATCTAGTATTACATATAAGTACATAGTTTTCAAAGCTTAAACATAATACACTTTGTTCTTCTCTTTTAGATAAAAAGAAAGCAAGGTAAGGCATTTTGTTTCATACTGATATTATTCTTAACCTGTTAAGGACAGTTATTTTCGGCTTTAATGACCAAGTTCCATTTTTCATTTCTGATCAGCATCACTTTGTGCTAATAACTCTACAGGGTGGCCCATTTATATGGATACACCTAAATAAAATGGGAGTGGTTTGTGATATCAACTTCCTGTTTGTGGCACATTAGTATATGGAAGGGGAAAACTTTTCCAGATTCGTGGTGACCATGACGGCCATTTTGAAGTTGGCCATTTTGGATCCAACTTTATTTTTTTCAATGGGAAGAGGGTCATGTGAATGAGAATTTCATAAAAAAATCAATGGTGTGCTTGGTTTTAACATAACTTTATTCTTTCATGAGTTATTTACAAGTTTATGACCACTTATGAAATGTGTTCAAAGTGCTGCCCATTGTGTTGGATTGTCAATACAACCTTCTTCTCCCACTCTTGACACACTGATAGCAACACCACAGAAGAATTGCTAGCACAGGCTTCCAGTATCCGTTGTTTCAGATGCTGCACATCTCGTATCTTCCCAGCATAGACAATTGCCTTCAGATGAGTGACGAGGCAAACTTTTTTGTAAATGACGAAGTTAAACAAAACTGACACTATTGGTCTGACACTAACCCACAGTGGATAGATCCCTCTAAGACTGTCGGAACACAAACATTGTATGGTATGGTGTGGTATATGGGGTACAAAGATAGTGGGGCCATTCTTCATCAATGGAAACCTCAATGCCTCTGGATACCTGAATGATGTAGCAATTTCAGATCTCCAATATGAAAAATGATCTGATAGAGTCCCTTTAATGTCAATATATTGTATCTAGTAATCTTTTAATTTGTTAGTATGTTAGAAGGGTTAAATATATAGCAGCAAACTTACATTTTACAAGAAAAATTAGAAATGCTATTTTTTGCACAGACTTATTCAGATCTAAAGTGACTTAGAGGGGCATTATATTGAAAAAAAAAGACAAAAACCAAAGTAATACCTTTTCATAAACTGCACCCTTCAATGTACCGTATATACTCGTGTATAAGCCATCCCGTGTATAAGCCGACCCCCCTACTTTTGCCCCCAAAATCTGGGAAAACCTATTGACTCATGTATAAGCTGAGGGTGGACCCAGCACAGGTATACAGCCCCCAGCAGTGTGGTATACAGGCCCCCGCAGTGGTATACAGGCCTCCCCAGTGGTAGTATACAGCCCCCAGAAGTGTGGTATACAGCAGCCTCCCCAGTGGTACATACAGGCTCCAGCAGTGTTACAGCAGCCTCCCCAGTGGTATATACAGCAGCAGCCCCAGTGGTAGTATACAGCAGCCTCCCCAGTGGTACATACAGGCCCCAGCAGTGTTACAGCAGCCTCCCCAGTGGTAGTATACAGCTGCCCCAGTGGTAGTATACAGCAGCCCCAGAGATATATACAGCAGCCCCAGTGGTAGTATACAGCAGCCCCAGAGGTATATAAAGCAGCCTCCCCAGTGGTATATACAGCAGCAGTCCCAGTGGTAGTATACAGCAGCCCCAGAGATATATACAGCAGCCCCAGTGGTAGTATACAGCAGCCCCAGAGGTATATACAGCAGCCCCAGTGGTAGTATACAGAAGTCCCAGAGGTAGTATACAGCAGCCCCAGTAGTAGTATACAGCAGCCTCAGTGGTATATACAGCAGCAGCCCCAGTAGTAGTATACAGAAGCCCCAGTGGTAGTATACAGCAGCCCCAGTAGTAGTATACAGCAGCCCCAGTAGTAGTATACAGCAGAAGCCCCAGTGGTAGTATACAGCAGCCCCAGTAGTAGTATACAGAAGCCCCAGTGGTAGTATACAGCAGCCCCAGTAGTAGTATACAGCAGCCCCAGTGGTAGTATACAGCAGCAGCCCCATTGGTAGTATACAGCAGCCGCCCCAGTGGTAGTATACAGTAGCAGCCCCAGTGGTAGTATACAGCAGCAGCCCCAGGGGGTATATACAGCAGCAGCCCCAGGGGGTATATACAGCAGCAGCCCCAGGGGGTATATACAGCAGCAGCCCTAGAGGTATACAGACCCCCCCCATTAGTATACAGGGGCCTCAGCTGTATACAGCAGCCCCAGCTGTATACAGCCCCCCCGTGGTATCCAAGGCCCCCCTTGCTGCTCCTGTAAAGGAAGATGTCAGTATACTTATCGCTGCCGCCGCCGCTCCGCTGCTCGGTCACCGCGCTGCTCCGGGTCTTCATGCTTCCTGTTCCTTCTCTGGCGCTCGAACAATGACGTAATTTCCTGAGCGCCGGAGAAGGAACAGGAAGCATGAAGACCCGGAGCAGCGCGGTGACCGAGCAGCGGAGCGGCGGCGGCAGCGATAAGTATACTGACATCTTCCTTTACAGGTGCAGCAAGGGGGGCCCTGGATACCACGGGGGGGGGCTGTATACAGCTAGGGCTACGTATATACCCGTGTATAAGCCGAGGGGGGACATAAAATGTGCTGAAAAACTCGGCTTATACACGAGTATATACGGTATTCTAAATTACTGTCAGATTGAGTACATGGAATTACATGTTATAGTGTGCTAAAACAATGGCAAAACTATATTTTCTCCACTAAAATATTGCTTTAGCCCTAAGTTCTTCATTTTGAATACAAACCTTTAAATTTAAACTGTTCACTCCTGTGCAATTTTCTCTTCATTTTTTCCTTCTCTTCTTCCTTGAGCAATAACTATTTTATTTTTTCATTAATATTGCTGAATGAAGGCTTGTTTTTAACAGTACAAGTTTTACTTGTCACAAAACAGCCTTCTGGAACCACCTTATCATCAGGACAATTATAGAATTAACTGACGATAAGTAAATGAGGTTGCAGCTGTTCTGCTATTATGTCGACTATTAGGGCACTTAAAGTGAGGGTATTAAATATATCAGTTTTCCAACACATGGACTATATATATATATATATCTACTATATAATTGCCGTAGGCACTTCCGTGTCGGACCCCGCAAAAGACCGTGGCTTTGTCACTCTGTGACGTCACTACGAGCGAAGCATTGCCCGCGTAGCGGGCATTGCGAGCCTGGAAGTGCGCTGCGCCAAGTATATATAAGAGGATAAGATATAGTGAAGCTCCTCCTGGCCGCGCTCCACTGCCCACTCACCCCCCGCCTGTCACAACACTTCCCCCCGCTGCCCCATCACCCCCCGCCTGTCACCATAGCCCCCCTCCACTCTCCGGTCACCCCCCGCCTGTCAGCACAGACCCCCCCACTCTTGGCTCACCCCCCGCTTGTCAGCACAGACCCCCCCACTCTCGGCTCACCCCCCGCCTGTCAGCACAGACCCCCCCACTCTCCGGTCACCCCCCGCCTGTCAGCACAGACCCCCCCACTCTCCGGTCACCCCCCGCCTGTCAGCACAGACCCCCCCACTCTCGGGTCACCCCCCGCCTGTCAGCACAGACCCCCCCACTCTCCGGTCACCCCCCCGACTCTTACCACAGCTCAATCCAGCCAGCCGCGATCTTTTCATGGGGCTTCAGGACCTCTGATGACCTCACGATGATGGGCGGAGTCACAGATCACATGACCGTGATGTCATCAAAGGTCCTGTCCCAGTCTAACCTCCTCTGCCTACTCATCCCCCTGCGCTGCACACTGACCCACGATCTGCTCCCTCACCCCCCGCTCTGCCCACTCACCCCCACACTGACCCCCCAACTCTGCCCACTCACCCCCACACTGACCCCCCAACACTGCCCACTCACCCCCACACTGACCCCCCAACTCTGCCCACTCACCCCCACACTGACCCCCCAACTCTGCCCACTCACCCCCCAACTCTTCCCCCTGACCCCCACTCTGCCCCCTCACCCCCACTCTGCCCACTGACCCCCACTCTGCCCCGACCCCCACTCTGACCACTCACCCCCCTACTCTTCCCCCTGACCCCCCAACTCTTCCCCCTGACCCCCTCTCTGCCCCCTCACCCCCACTCTGCCCCATGACCCCCACTCTGCCCCTGACCCCCACTCTGCCCCTGACCCCCACTCTGACCACTGACCCCCACTCTGACCACTGACCCCCACTCTGACCACTGACCCCCCACTCTGACCACTAACCCCCACTCTGACCACTAACCCCCACTCACCCCAACTCTGCCTACTCACCCTGCTCTGACTACTGATTATCCCCACTGACCCCTGCTCTGCCCAATGACTCTGCCCACTAACCCCTGCTCTGCCCACTCATCCCCCACTCTGCCCACTCACCCCCGCTTTGCCCACTGACCCCAAGCTCATCGGTTTCCCAGCCAACGACAGGTCCTGTCCTGGAAGCTACAAGACAGGTGGAGCGAGCCGCCGGAGGGTAAGTATCCTCACTGAGGTTTTTTTTTATTTTTATTATCACCATGAAGTTCCGGGGTGGGGGGGGGGGGGTGCTGGCCCAGAGGGAGGGGGGCCGCTCAGAGTGGAGGGGGTCTGGAGGAGCACCTCCATCCTGCCCCCCGCCACCATCCTGCCCTGCCGTCTCCATCCTGCCCCGCCTTCGCCATCCTGCCTCGCTTGGTCCATCCTGCGCCACTCACCTCCACCCTGCCCCTCCGGCTCCATCCTGCCCCTCCGGCTCCATCCTGCCCCTCCGGCTCCATCCTGCCCCGCTTGCTCCATCCTGCCCCGCTTGCTCCATCCTGCCCCGCTTGCTCCATCCTGCCCCGCTTGCTCCATCCTGCCCCGCTTGCTCCATCCTGTCCCGCTTGCTCCATCCTGCCCCGCTTGCTCCATCCTGCCCCGCTCGCTCCATCCTGCCCCGCTCGCTCCATCCTGCCCCGCTCGCTCCATCCTGCCCCGCTCGCTCCATCCTCACCCCCGCTGTTCTTGCTCCCCCGACTGGTGTTTAAGTCTATTATTTACAACTCTTAAAAATATTATATACAGATTCTAGACTCCCGATTCTTTAGAATCGGGCTCACAGCTAGTATATATAAATATATATATATATATATATATATATATGTATTGGGGCTTATCGTTCACTGCTATCCACCCCCATGTGGCGTCCACAGCTGGGAATGACCACAGACAGAGGTCTCTGGAATAAAAGTTGAGTGTATTAACGCAGGAATGGGAAAATATTACATAAAGGAAATACTTCACAGCTTCACGTGGGTAGGCCATGGCAAGTATAGTTCATGGATGAATACTGACATTTAATTTGGGTTCTGGAGCTTTAAGAGCACATATTCTTTAGATGTAGTACTTGTAAGTTGATATAGGAAGGTTCAAAGTCTTTTTGTGGCTTAAGCAGAAGATTATATATAAAAAGAGTGTTTTACAAACCTCGAAATCCTGGGTTAATTTCACAGCTACACAGCTAGCCACTGCACATTAAGAAATATGTTTGGTGAATTCAGGGTAAAAATCTTTCAGTATAATGTCTGTGGAAGACGGAGAAAGGTTCTAGGCCTTGGGGCCTGCCAGAAGACCTTGTGATAAGAGAATCCCCATGTGTACTCTGCTCCCTGTGGCATTTTGTCCAAAACTGGGGGATTTACAGCTGTCTAGACTAGCTAGAAGCTGGGAGTAGCTCCATCTATTAAGCCTGGTGACGGGGGTCACTGGCCAATAAGCCAAAACCCAATTTACATGTCAGATCTCTATAATGCAAGGGAACTTTCACCAGAAGATGGTGCTCGAACACAACAGATGAGAAGTGCATTAACCCTTCCCGACCTTTGGCATTGTACAACGTCATGAAAGTCTGTGCTTTCCTGACCCATGACGTTGTACAACGTCATGGCGGTTACCCCGCCATCGGGCCCCAGTGCTCTGTGATTCCTATTACAGAGCACCGGGGCTTGAGGTCTGGGGGGGTGGATTCCCTACCGTGCCCCCAGGTTCACTGTGATTTGCTGTTCAAACAGTCAATCACAGTGATGCTGTCTTCACCTATAGTAGGGGCTGTCAGAGCCCCCTCTATAAGCTGGAGTGCTGGAGGGGGCGGGGATTGCCCCCTCCAGCGCTGATGGGGAGTGATCTGATCACTCCCCATCAGCTTCACCAGCATGGCGGTGGTGCAGGCACAAGTGCCTGCACCACCGCCGCCTGCTTCTACCCACCGCTGAGGTACTCTCTGCATCTGCTCTGCTGCTTCTCTTCAGTCTGGTCCCCCTGCAATATATAATATAATGCTATAGGAATCCAATACACAGGAAGTCAATAAAGACACAGCACAAGACAACAGAAATAAAATATGAAGGAACCCAGAGTACGTTCATAAAAAGGTAAGAACCTACAAACAATATATAGGCTTCACACTAAAGAATATGACTTAAGTAATAGAGATGAGCGAGTACTAAAATGCTCGGGTGCTCTAAGCTCGGGCCGAGCATCCCAAGATACTTGTGTACTCGGCCCGAGCACTGAGCCAATTTAAGTCAATTAGTGACAGGCTCCGCCCACAGACTTCCGGCTATAAAACGAGTTTTTATGGGAAAGGGCGGGAGGGTGGCCTTTTTCAAATCGTTGCAACATAGAACACCTTGCTGTGGCCCCAGAGGGACCCTAACAATCAATCTGCTCTCTGTGAGGTGCAAGCTCACTTTGTGCACTGAAGGGAGCTGTGTATTTGTGTCAGATTGATAATTATTTGCGAGGAGTCCGAGCATCTCGGTGGTACTCGGTGCTCGCCGAGTACCCCAAGTACCGAGATATTTGTGCGAGTACCGATTAGTGACGAGCATACTCGCTTATCCCTACTAAGTAGCAAAATGGTTAACACAATCATATCTTTATTTAAATCACATAGAAGTAACGTTGGTAACCAAGGAAACAAGTTCCACGTACCCATTACCCATAAGTACCGATGTAGCGACCGGTGGTAAGGCCGCGGGTGTGTGTGTATGTCTGGCTTCAACAGAATCTCCATACTCAGATTTAACCGGTAGTAACATCTCTTTACTGTAAAACATATCTATAACACAGTCAACTGATCTAGCTGCACACATGTATATGGTGGAGTCCTTGGATCTTCACTTTATCCGGGTGCGCAGCAAGAAGAAGAAAAAGAAAACAAACAAAATGGAGATATCTTTCCCTAACTTTCCCTCAAATCATGTACCAGTCTATCCCAGAAGAAGATGTCGCTCCCACGTGGCAGGCCTGGGATCTCACGATGACGGGTCCCGGTGCAGCGCTGAAGGGGGAAACTCCTCAGTCCTCTTCTTTGGTCTTCTTCCGCAGGTAACAGATTTTTGTTAGTCTCTCTCTCTGTCCCGGGGCACACCGATCAGCAGAAGGGAGATCACAGTAGCACAGATGGCTCCCTTATGTCGGTCACAGCCCCTGCACATGTAATTCGGTGGCAATGTCCTGAATTTGAGTTGGACCCTCGGTAAGACAAGGTCCTGCAGACCGGGGGTTGCAACAGCGATCCTCACGGGGTATTTCTTCCCAAAAATCCGGCTGCAAAAGAGCCGTATGTCGGGAGACACCACACGCAGGTCTGTCCTGGCTGAGCTCTGGGTCTGTAATCATCTCCCGCCCTTTCTCTTCTTGGGTAAACAAAAGAGATGGTGGGGGCTTTCCACCCTCTGTGATTGTTTCCGCACTTGTCCACCAGGGGGCATTAGTGGACTGTACAAAGTCCAATTCCATGTCCATTTCAATGCGGCAGTCTGAATTGTTCACCTCATTACATTCCCCCCCACTTAAAGGTTGGCAGTCCCTGTCAACTACCGTCGTTTCCCAGGCAGCGATGACTGTAGTTGTCACAGGGGTTGGTTGAGAGTGGGCCATACATACTGGTCTCTGTAAGACCGTCCGGGCGGGATCCCAGCAGTGGTGTGGTCAGTGCGTCGCAAGGGTCGGTTGTTCCCCTCCTCGTCACTGTCTTTACTCCCCACTCCAGTCAGTACTCCGGGAGAGGGACTGGTCTGTGTAGGTGGGTCACCGGTCTCAGAGTCGACGTGATCTCTATGTTGAGAAATGTCCGTGACGTCAGTCATGTCAGCAGCGTCACCCCCTCCGGTTACTGTGGGAGGGGAGTCAGGCCGGGAGCGGGAGGGGCGCAACATATTTCGGTGCACAGTGCGGGTGCTGCGGCTGTCTTCACCCCGCACTCGGTATACATGTCCATTGGGGTAAGGGCGTTCGATTACCCGGTAGACTTCAGTCTCCCACTTGGCTCGAAGTTTCCCTTGAGGCTTCCTAATACGGAGCAAGACTAGCTGTCCCAACTTTAAGGGTTTCTCTTGCACGGGGCGTGGGTCAGCATGTATCTGGCCCCGGATTTGTTGACTCACCAGCCGGTGTACAGTCTCCATCTTCTGTCGGTGAGCATTTAGCCAGGAGGGGTAGTTATGGCCGACATCTTCTTCTGGGCGGAATAGGTTCAGGTCATGGACCCCTTTTCCTGGGTGGCCAAAGAGAAGGCTGTGTGGGGTGTAGCCAGTCACGGAGTGGACCTGGTTGTTGTAGGCCCATACTAGATCTGGAAGGAATTGGGGCCATCGATCTTTCTTATCTTCGGCCAAGGTGCGGATCAGCTGGAGTAGGGTCCGGTTAAAGCGTTCACATGCACCGTTCCCTTGTGGATGGTAAGGAGTGGTCCTCGACTTCTGGATCCCATACATCCGATGCAGCTCCTCGATGACTCTGCCTTCGAAACAAGCCCCCTGGTCGGAGTGTAACCTCTCCGGACACCCATAGACGTGGATGAACTGTCGACAGATGGCCTGTGCAGCCGATTCGGCCGTCTGGTCCTTGGTAGCAACAATGACGGCGAATTTTGTGAAGATGTCCACCATGACTAGGCAGTATTGATAGCCACTGCTCGCCGTCCCGATCAGCAGATAGTCCACCGTCAACAGCTCAAGAGGCCTGGAGGTTTTAATCGTCTGGACAGGTGCACGCTGTTCAGTGGACTTGTGCAGTTCACAGGTGCGACAGGTTCTGCAGACGTCTTCGACCAGCTTGCGGAGCCCCGGACAATAGATAGATTGTTGAATCCACCGAAACGTCTTATCTACTCCGAAGTGTCCATTCCTTTTGTGGGCTTTGGCCACCATCTCACGGGCTAACTGGGCAGGTACTACAACTTGTGTGCATTCCTCCAGCATGTGAGACAAGAGAACCTTCCGGTATAGTACTTCTTCTCTCAGAACCAGCCGGTCCCACTGGCTGAGCAGGGTCAAGGTTCCGGTAGACAGTCGTGCCCGCGTGTCAGGATGGGGCTTCTGCCTTTGCTTCACCCATTGTTTGAGTAGAGCCCATTCAGGGTTCTGGTCCTGGAGCCTGCACCACTCTTGGGGACACAGTGTGACCCGCACTGGAGTTCCAACTTCGCCCACAACGAACTGGCAGTAATCCATCATCTGTTGGGCAAGCCTTGCAAAGTCGGGCGTCTCGTCTCCTTCTAGTTCTTCATCCCGGTCTCTGGTGAGTAAGGGGTATGACACTCTAGACAGGCTGTCCGCATTTTGATTCTCAGCCCCAGCCCTGTATTTGATCTTGTAGTTGAACTTCGAGAGTCGAGCCATCCAACGCTGTTCCATGACTCCGAGCTTCGCATTTTCTAAGTGGGCCAACGGGTTGTTATCGGTCAGGACCAGTACTTCCCCCCTGTGAGGTATCCTGCAAATTTCTCCGCCATAGCCCACGTTAGGGCCAACAGCTCCAGCCGGAACGAGCTATAATTGGTGGGGTTCTTCTCGCCCTCGTGTAGGGACCGACTGGCATAGGCTATGACACGTTCCTTGCCTTCTTGTACTTGTGAAAGTACTGCCCCTAGACCTTGTAGGCTGGCATCGGTATGTAGTTGGAAAGGGAGATTGTAGTCTGCATATGCCAGGATGGGGTGTGAAGTCAAGGCACCCTTTAGGGCTTGGAAGGATTCTTCCTGGCTGGGTCCCCAGCTGATGGGTCGTCCTCTGGGGCCGTTGGTGGTCCCTCGAAGCAGTTCGTGCAAGGGTGCAGCAAGCCGGGCGAAGTTTCTTACGAACCGGCGGTAGTAGCCGGCCAACCCCAGGAAGGCCCTGACCTCTCTGACGTTCGTAGGCTGTGGCCAGACCCGCACGGCGGCTATTTTCTCCGAAGACGGCTGTACACCTTCGGCCGAGACACGGTGACCCAGGTAATTGATCTCGGGCTGCAGAAGACGGCACTTGCTGGGTTTCAACTTCAGGCCATGTTCTCTCAACCTACGAAACACACGGCCCAGCTGTTGCAGGTGTTCTTCAAATGTGGCCGAATAGACTACGATATCGTCCAGGTAAATGAGGGTGAAGTCGAAGTTGAAGTCCCCCAGGCAGCGCTCCATCAGTCGCTGGAAGGTCCCCGGGGCGTTGTTCAGGCCAAAAGGCATCCGGTCGAACTCGTACAGGCCCATGGGTAGGATGAAAGCAGTCTTTTCTCTATCTTTCTCGTGCATGGGTACCTGCCAATAGCCGCTGGCCAGGTCCAATGACGAAAAATATTTAGCTTTCTTCAGGGCTGTCAGGGATTCTTTGATCCTTGGTAAAGGGTATGAGTCCCGGATGGTGCAAGCATTCAAACGGCGGTAGTCCACGCAGAACCTCAGGGACCCGTCTTTCTTCTTGACTATCGCCACTGGTGCAGCCCAGGGGCTCTGGCTTTCTCGTACCACTCCAGCGTGCAACATGGAATTCAGGAGATTTTTCACTTCTTGGTATTGTTGGGGAGGTATTTGGCGGTACCTTTCACGGATAGGAGCGGTATCACCTGTGGGGATTTCGTGCTTGATACTGGGGGTGCATCCAAAGTCGGTGTCATGCCGGGCAAAGGACGCCTGGTGCTCTTGAAGTAACTCTTCCACCTGGGACACTTCTTCGTTGGAGTATTGGGATATGTCCAACTGGCACTTTTCTCTTAGTTCTCGCCCCACGTTGATGTCATCCGCGACAGCGGCCATGGCAGAGACCATCACTGTCCAATCTCCCTCTGTAGACGGTGCAAACTGGAGGGGGTTCATAGAGTTCACCTCTTTGGTTAGGGCGTAAACTCGGGCGAGTTGTGTCCCAGCCTCTAGGTCAACACTCACGTTAGCCGTGTTACCCAGCCTGACAGGAACCCTTCCCTTTCTCACAACAGCTAGCGTTCGAGCAACTAGGGGGTCAGCTTCCCTTCCTTCGGGGTGCGCGGCTCAATAAGCACCTCCACGCCTTCGAGCTGTCTTGTGGTGCTAAGGGGTAGCGAGATAACGGTCTCCTTCTCAGCAGGTAAAGTTATCCTAGTATGGCGGGGTACGGTGATCGTGGCCAGCGGCAGTTGTTCTTCTGTCATTCGCTGGAGATTGCAGGTCCGGACCACTTGTTGGAAGGCTCGGCGGGTGGCCCTATGTGTGGTCACTTCTTGCCAGTACTTGGGCCCCCTCTTGGTAAGCAACACCAGATTCAGGTCTTTCAATCATGGGCGTTTCTGATCCACAGCCTTCCCTGACCACGATTATCCCTCTCTTCCCGAGATTTGCCCACAGACTTCAGTGTTCATCCAGGCAACTCCCGTCACCGGAATGGGTAGATTATTGGCTGCTTTGATCTTGATAGTAGTATCAGGGTCATAGGCAACCCGCGGCTTCAGATACTCTTCGTAAAACTGCTCGGAGATGGTGGATACCTGAGACCCAGTATCCATTAATCCTTGCACGGCGGTCCCTTCCAATAATACTTCCAGGGTAGGGCTGTTTGATGCAAGTTTGTTCCGTTGCTGGCTCTGTTTTCCTACACCCCTCTCTTTGGCCTCCCCCGCTGAGTGAGCCTCTTTGGCAGGGGCGTCTAGTTTAAAGGTGGCCGCTGTTGTGGGGCATCACTTGTTGGTTCCGGTATATCGGCCCGTGGATGGACTTGAACGTTCTGGGGGCAACGGTTTGCTCTATGGCGAGGATCGCCGCATGTCCAGCATCTTCCCATCGGCCGGCTGGGTTGTTGTCTTGCCTGCCTGTCCGCCTGTTGGTCCAGGGTGAGCTGCAACACCTGTTTCTGCAACTCTGCCACCATTTGCTTCAGTTTTTCCGTGTCACTGTTCGGGGTTCTGATACCAGTTATGGACCTGCAAGCCGCGGTATAAGTCTGGGCCTCCATGACAGGTCCTCTCGAACGTTCTATCGCTTCTTGCTTAACCTCAGCGAACGTAAGGGCCGGATTTATCCGGAGTAGATCTTGCAGTGAGCGGTTAAGATACAGGTCTCTTAATCCAGTCATGAATTGATCTCTCAACACCAGGTCACGGGCGCCCGTACTAGCTATCTGTTCTTCTTTCCTGCAGGCTTGTTCAAGCAGTACTTGGAGGGCGTTGGCATATTGAGGGATGTCCTCCGACTCGAGTTGAGTACGCCGGAAGAACATATACCGTAATGTTCCCGCATATGTGGTCGGCCCATAGGTGTTCTCCAGCACCCGCACCAAGTCATCCAACGTACGCCGGCCCCTAACCGTCTCCAGCCTGACTGTCGTCCACGTCTCCCCCTCTAATGTTAGCATGGCCATTTCTGCTAAGGTCTTAGGATCAATGTTATACATCTCCCCCACTATCTTAAGTTGTTCGGTCCATTCAGTTACAGGATAGTTCCGTCCGTTAAACTTCCTCACCTGATTGACAATAGATGCCGGGGGAGCTGTCCGGTTATAAGTTACTACCGGGAGGAGATTCTGTTGATCACACATCCTGCCGACTACGCCAGATGTAGCGACCGGTGGTAAGGCCGCGGGTGTGTGTGTATGTCTGGCTTCAACAGAATCTCCATACTCAGATTTAACCGGTAGTAACATCTCTTCACTGTAAAACATATCTATAACACAGTCAACTGATCTAGCTGTAAAACAAAAAGGAAAAGGGGCGCAATGTGTAGGATCCCCTTATTAAAAACGTCTATGTGGCGTGGGTAGGTGGCCACTCACCTTATCGGGTTGTGCAATTCCTGCACAACCCGGTTTAACAGCCTCCGCGCCGGCGGTATATGCAATGCCTCTCCGCTCTCCTCTCTCCTGTTCAGGGCAGATTGTTTGTGCTGTTCCTGAGCTGCTCCAGCCGCCAGTCCCTCAAAAAGGGAGTAGTTTTTCATGCAAAAAATAGTAATGGCGGTCTGATTAGGAGCGCTCTAAGGAACAAGCAGACATGTAAGATGTTTTCATAAATATCAAACCTTTTATTAACTTCTTAGCTCCCCTCACAGCTCCACTACGCGTTTCAACTGCATACAAACAGTCTTCATCAGGTGGTGTCTCACCACCTGATGAAGACTGTTTGTATGCAGTTGAAACGCGTAGTGGAGCTGTGAGGGGAGCTAAGAAGTTAATAAAAGGTTTGATATTTATGAAAACATCTTACATGTCTGCTTGTTCCTTAGAGCGCTCCTAATCAGACCGCCATTACTATTTTTTGCATGAAGAACTGATCTAGCTGCACACATGTATATGGTGGAGTCCCTGGATCTTCACTTTATCCGGGTGCGCAGCAAGAAGAAGAAAAAGAAAACAAACAAAATGGAGATATCTTTCCCTAACTTTCCCTCAAATCACGTACCAGTCTATCCCAGAAGAAGATGTCGCTCCCACGTGGCAGGCCTGGGATCTCACGATGACGGGTCCCGGTGCAGCGCTGAAGGGGGAAACTCCTCAGTCCTCTTCTTTGGTCTTCTTCCGCAGGCAACAGATTTTTGTTAGTCTCTCTCTCTGTCCCGGGGCACACCGATCAGCAGAAGGGAGATCACAGTAGCACAGATGGCTCCCTTATGTCGGTCACAGCCCCTGCACATGTAATCCGGTGGAAATGTCCTGAATTTGAGTTGGACCCTCGGTAAGACAAGGTCCTGCAGACCGGGGGTTGCAACAGCGATCCTCACGGAGTATTTCTTCCCAAGAATCCGGCTGCAAAAGAGCCGTATGTCGGGAGACACCACACGCAGGTCTCTCCTGGCTGAGCTCTGGGTCTGTAATCATCTCCCGCCCTTTCTCTTCTTGGGTAAACAAAAGAGATGGTGGGGGCTTTCCACCCTCTGTGATTGTTTCCGCACTTGTCCACCAGGGGGCATTAGTGGACTGTACAAAGTCCAATTCCATGTCCATTTCAATGCGGCAGTCTGAATTGTTCACCTCATTACACCACTATAAAGGGAAGGAAGAAAATCCATGCCATTAAAAGAAGCAACCACAAGAATAAAACTTTTTGGAGTAAATAGGCTACAGACCAGGAAATTGAATGTTTTAACCCCTTCAACCCGGGGCCTATTTTGACCCTAATGACCAGGCCATTTTTGTCAATTCTGACCAGTGTCCCTTTATGAGGTAATATCTCTGGAACGCTTCAACGGATCCTAGCGATTCAGAGATTGTTTTTTCGTGACATATTGGGCTTCATGTTAGTATTAAATTTAGGTCGATAATTTTTGCGATTATTTGTGAAAAAAATAAAAAATATGGCAAAAATGTTGAAAATTTAGCAATTTTCAAATTATGAATTTTTATACTGCTAAACCAGAGAGGTATGTGACACAAAATAGTTAATAAACAACATTTCCCACATATCTACTTTACATCAGCACAATTTTGAAAAAAAAAAATTTTGTTCAGAAGTTATAAGGGTTCAAAGTTCATCAGCAATTTTTCATTTTTCCAGCAAAATTTACAAAACCATTTTTTTTGTGACCACATCACATTTGAAGTCCCTTCGAGGGGTTTACATGACAGAAAACACCCAAAAGTGACACCATTCCAAAAACTGCACCTCTTAAGCTACTCAAAACTACATTCAAGAAGATTATTAACCCTTCAGGTGCTTTACGGGAACTAAAGCAAAGTGGAAGGAAAAAATGGTCATTTTAATTTTTCCAACAAAAATGTTCTTTTAGCCTCAATTCTTTTATTTTCACATGGGCAACAGGATAAAATGGATCCTAAAAATTGTTGGGCAATTTCTCCTGAGTACATCGATATCTCATATGTGGTCATAAACCACTGTTTGGGCGCATGGCAGGGCTCAGAAGGAAAGAGCGCAATTTGACTTTTGGAGCTAATTTTCCATTCAAAAAGCCAATGGTGCTCCTTCCCTTCTGAGCCCTGCTGTGTGCCCAAACAGTAGTTTATGACCACATATGAGGTATCGGTGTACTCAGGAGAAATTGCCCAACAATTTTTAGGATCCATTTTATCCTGTTCCCCATGTGAAAATGAAAAAATGTAGGCTAAAAGCAAATTTGTGTGGAAAAAAAAGTACTTTTTCATTTTTACGGATGAATTTGGGAAGTACCTGGGGGTTCAAAATGCTCACCACCCATCTAGATATGTTCCCTGGGGGGTCTAGTTTCCAAAATGGGGTCACTTGTGGGGGAGCTCCAATGTGTAGGCACACAGGGGCTCTCCAAACGCGACATGGTGTCCGCTAACAATTTGACTGAAAAATTTACTCCAATTGTTAGCGGACACCATGTTGGGTATGTAGAGCCCCTGTGTGCCTAAACATTGGAGCTCCCCCACAAGTGACCCCATTTTGGAAACTAGACCCCCCAAGGAATGCATCTAGATGCATAGTGAGCACTTTGAACCCCCAGGTGCTTCACAAATTGATCCGTAATAAGGAAAAAGTACTTTTTTTTTTCACACAAATTTTTTTTTTTTCATTTTTACGGATCAATTTGTGAAGCACCTGGGGGTTCAAAGTGTTCACTATGCATCTAAATACAGCGAAGCCCATTTTTATTCTTTTTCTAGGATTAATTCTAGAAAAAAAATGGCGTGAGGCTCCGCCATATTTTTGGTCCAGCCAAGTACAACTTGGCAGCTATGGACTGCCAGCAACCCCCAGCTGCCTCATTGTACCTGGCTGGCAACCAAAAATACAGCGAAGCCCATTTTTATTTTTTTTCTAGGACTAATTCTAGAAAAAAAATGGCGTGAGGCTCCGCCACATTTTTGGTCCAGCCAGGTACAACTTGGCAGCTACGGATTGCCACCAACCCCCAGCTGCCTCGTTGTACCTGGCTGGCATCCAAAAATACAGCAAAGCCCTTTTTTTTTTTTCTTTATATAACTAATTCTAGAGAAAAAAAATTACGTGGGGCTCCGCCATATTTTTGGTCCAGCCAGGTACAACTAGGCAGTTGGGGGCTGGAACCGCAGCATGGGAGGCCCAAGCGTTCTGGGCCCCCCATGCTGTGAATTGCAGCCCGCAGCAGCTCCAGAAAATGGCGCATTCATTGAAGCGCCATTTTATGGCGCTGTACCCAGACTCTTCCAGTTGCCCTGGTGCCGGTGGCAAACTGGGTAATAAAGGGGTTATTGCCAGCTTTTTATTGACAGCTGGCACTAAGCCCGAGATTCATAATATAGGGCCAATGTTAGACCCGCCATTAGGAATCTCTGGTAAATAGTCAGAAAATCAGAGAAAAATCTTTTTATTTGAAAAAAAAACACAAACAAAATTCTGACTCCATCTTTATTATAAAGATCCGACGTAGTCCACAATGAAGGTCCCACGACGCTCGATCGCCTCTGATCAATCCAGAGACTGCAGCAAGGGATGAGGTGTCCTCTTCCTACAGTCTCTGGGGTCAGAGTTATGGTGCACTGTATGACAATGATCTGTCATACAGTGCACCATGACTATGATCCCAGAGACTACAACAAGAGGACATTTGATCCCTTGTTGCACCCATCCATCCACCTATGCACCCATCATCCACGCACGCACACAACCACGCACACACATCCATGCACGCACATCCACGCACGCTGACATCCACGCACGCTGACATCCACGCACGCTGACATTCAAGTGACTCACCGTAGCCGGGGGTACACGTAGCGGGCGTTGTTTCTCCTCCAGTCACGGAACCGCGCCTGCGGTGGTGTAGGCCCGGTGGTCCAGATCAATAGGGGAATGGCAGAACAGTAGGGGTGATTTGTCTTCGTGACGCCACCTGCGGGTGTTCTGGTAACTTTACCAGTGCTGTTCGGGTCTCCGGGGGATGTTATACAGCGAGATGGAACGCTCCCCACAGGATGAGCGGGAGTCCCCGGAGCCGGGAGCTGCGCAAGATGTGAGGCAGCTGCGGGGTGCTGCGCGCCGAATCCAGGAGTAACGTACAACCACACAAAGTCTCTTTTAGGTACCTTTACTGGATGGTAGTCGGGTACACTCGGACCGGGATAGTGAAGTTGGCACGTCTGGAGGTTCACAGCAAGCAGTGTTAGGCTTCCTTTCTCTAGTTCTGGTGCTAAGGTCGGGTGGATGTGGAATCCAGCCGGACCGGGCAGTGTGTTCAATGGAACTTGCTTCACCTGGTTATCAGCACTGAGGGCACTGTAAAAGGGTCTGAGCAGGATCAGTACTCTTCCCTGGGCTCTCGTGGATGGGTGCATCAGGTGGAACAGGTGGCTAAACCTCCTGTTGATGGTGCTGGTTCTCTGTGATGGCTTGGTGGCTCTCACAGCTTCGGTTCCAGTAACCGGTGATTAAGGAAAGAGTCAGATTAACTCTGTGTTCCTGAGAGGTGTTCTCCTTCTTCCTCTTATCCCAATTGCAGGGATTTCCACTTGCTAACAGGCTGGTTGGGCCTAGTATGTTGCTCATAAGGTGGAGGTTTCACACAGGCTGGCAGCTCTTGTAGCGTCTACCACACTCTGAAGTTTCTCCCTCCAAGACTCTTTTTATAGGGGGAACTGGCTCAAAGTGACCAGTGGAGCTCCCCCTAGAGGCTCGGGGTGAAACCAGGTGTTCTAAGGTGTTGTTGTGTTTGTGGGTTTTGCTTTGCTATTACTTACTCCATTTGTGCTCTAAGGATTTCTGTGGTGCCCAACAGGTGCCAGGGTGCCACATTCCCCCTTAGTTAACCTCAGTCCTCCTGGCTGAGCAAAAAGTTCTTTTTACACTTAACACTAAGCATTTTATAACAGTTAATTACAGAGTCTTAAAGAAAACACAAAAATCACTGAAAAGGAAGTGAAAAATATGAAAAAGGTGAAAACAGTCCGTACGGCACTAGTCCATCTGCCGCAGGCTGGAAAAGGTAAAGTTAGTGGTCACACAAGTCCTGTGACGATTGTCCAAAGTTTTTGAAAAGGGAAAAAGGTAAAGTCCAGGGATACACGGTAACTTTATACATTCCCTACGGGTGTCTCTGCTTGGGAGGCCGGTACTAACCTTCTATACCTTACCAGGCGCTTTCTGTCCCCAACTTAGTATACTTGGGACAGAGCCCAGTTCCTCCACCCTTCTGTACACTACTTTTTACAGGTTTTGAAAACTGGTTACTATTTACAACACTTACAGGTACATTTTCCACTACATTTTTAAACCCATTCTCCAAGTTTGTGTGGGGGTTGGCCTAATGTACTACGTGTGGATCTGCGTAGTGTGGGTGTTTCCAAAGCTGTTGGTGTAGTGTACGAAGTGGTTCTTGACTCTCTATGTCTGCTTTGTGGTAGACCATAGTAAGTGCGGAGTCTATCAACTGGACTAACCTCTGTAGGTAGTTGAGTAGGAATGGCTTCTCTTACTGTGGGACTAGCAGGTTGACCGATTACAGGAATCTCAGGTTCCAATATAACAGGCTGCAATTCTTGCACTTGGACTTCTTCTTGTTGGACTTGTTGGATTGGATTTGGTTGCTGATCTTCAACAGGTTGGTAGAAATGCATAACTGGTATGAGGAATGCTTCACCTAATTGTGGCCAATCAGCTGGTAAATATCCAATTTCTTTAAGGACTAGATTTTCTTTTGTTTCTTCATCTGTAGTTACTGTAGGGTAACTGGTTGCTTGTGGGATTAACTGTGGCGGACATTTCTTCAAATGATCCCTTGAAACAGTCGCAATAGTATTCCCATTGTCTTTACTAATAACACAAGTTTTTGAGTTGTCATAGTGTGACGGCATAATGGTGTAGGGTATAGATCCCCAACTGTTATCCAATTTATTGGTTTTTCGCTTTCTTTTTAGCACTACATCACCTATAGCTAGCGGTTCAGCTGAGGCGTGCTTGTTAAAGTCTTTCTCTTGTTTGGTTCTACTGATTTCTAGGTTTCTCTCAACACTTTCTTGTACTTTCCTGTACTTTTCTTGGCGTTGGCTGACCAGTCTTCATCAGAAGAGTCTTCTGTGGGTTCGATGGTTCCCATCTGCAAATCAATAGGCAGTTTACCTGGTCTTGCTCTCATCAAGTAAGCAGGTGTATAGTTTGTTGAACTGACAGGTATGTGGTTGTAGATGTCCACGAGATCTGGAAGTTTCTCTGGCCATTGATTTCTCTCTTCAACTGGTAAGGTCTTGAGCATGTCAATGACTATGGGGTTCATCTTCTCACATAAACCGTTCGTCTGAGGATGATAAGGTGTTGTGCGGATTTTCTTACACCCATACAGCCCTAAGAATTCCTGGAACAGAGCTGATTCGAAGGCTGGCCCTTGGTCAGTTAAGACTTGGTCTGGATACCCATGGGGGTGACAGAAGTAACTCTGGAACGCTTTGGCTGCTACCTCAGCAGTTAAATCCTTAACTGGAACGACTACCAGGAATCTTGAGTAGTGATCGACGATGGTGAGAGCGTAAGTGTACCCGGTTCGACTTGGGGTAAGCTTCACGTGGTCGAGAGCAACTATTTCAAGAGGTTTGGTGGTAACAATTGGCTGCAACGGAGCTTTCTGAGTTAGATGGTCTTTTCTTCGAAGGTGACATGGTCCACAGTTTTTACACCATTTGTCAATGGAGCCTCGCATACCGACCCAGTAGAACCGATCCTTCAGGAGTCTCTCCAGCTTCTTCCATCCAAAGTGTCCGGCATCATCATGGTATGCTTCAAGAATTATTTGGACTTCAGTCTTGGGAACTACAATCTGCCAGATGAGTTCATGGGTTCTTGGATTGAGGTATCTTCTGCATAGTTTACCTTGGTAGACAAACAACCTTCCTTTCTCCTTCCACAGGCGTTTAGCATTCGGTGAGGCATCAGAGTCCATGTTGGCGTGTTCTTGAGTGATCAGATCCCTTACCAGGCTGACATCTGGGTCGTTGGCCTGAGCCTCCTTCCAGTCATGGTGAGGTAACGGGTTCACGGTCATCTCTACACGTGTCTGGTTTCTCTGATGACATGTTGCTGTACCCGAACGGTGGAAAGCAGGTAGTTCAATCTCTTCTAGGTCATCTATGTCTTCTCCCTCTTCAGGAAGATGAGGCATTCGGGACAGGGCATCAGCATTGCCGTTCTTGTGACCTGCCCGGTACTTTACAGTGAAGTCGTAGTTAGCGAGTCTTGCTACCCAACGCTGTTCTAGGGCTCCCAGCTTTGCTGTCTCTAAGTGCGTTAGAGGATTGTTGTCTGTGAAAGCTGTGAACGGGGCGGAGGCCAGGTAATGCTTGAAACGCTCTGTGATCGCCCAGACCAGGGCCAGGAACTCCAGCTTGAAGGAGCTGTAATTCTCCGGGTTCCTTTCGGTGGGACGGAGCTTTCTGCTGGCTTAGGCTATCACCTTCTCCTTGCCCTGCTGACGTTGAGATAGGACTGCTCCTAGACCTTCATTGCTTGCGTCTGTGTACAGTAAAAACGGTAGATTGTAGTCAGGGTAGGCCAGGATTTCTTCTCCAGTTAAAGCATCTTTCAGCGTTTGGAAGGATTTGTCCTGTTCTGGGCCCCAGTGGAACGGGGGTCCCCTGATCTTGCCGTTTTTGGATTGACCTACTAAGAGATCTTGCATGGGTGCGGCTATCTTGGTATAGCCTTTGATGAAGCGTCGGTAGTACTTGACCAGTCCTAGGAATTGACGTACCTCTTTGTGATTGGTTGGTGCTGGCCAGTCCTTGATGACGGTGACCTTATCCGGATCCGGTGCTACGCCTTCGGCGCTGACCACATGTCCTAGGTATTGGACCTTGGGTTTCAGCAGATGGCACTTGGACGGTTTCAGTTTCATCCCGTACTTGGACAGTGACTCGAACACTTCACTCAGGTGTTGGAGGTGATCTTCATAGGTCTGAGAGTAGACAATGACATCATCAAGGTATAACAAGACAGTCTCAAAGTTCTTGTGGCCCAAACAAGACTCCATAAGTCTCTGAAATGTTCCTGGGGCGTTACACAACCCGAATGGCATACTGTTGAATTCGCATAAGCCCATAGGAGTAGTGAAGGCTGTCTTCTCACGATCCTCCTCTGCAACGGCAACCTGCCAGTACCCACTAGTAAGATCTAATGTGGAGAAGTAGTTGGAAGATTTGAGTGCAGCTAGTGACTCTTCTATGCGTGGTAACGGGTATGCATCTTTGTGTGTGACTTTGTTGATTTGCCTATAGTCTACGCACATCCTCATACTACCATCTTTCTTTTTAACCAGGACTAGTGGTGCGGCCCAGGGACTACAGCTAACCCTAATGACTCCTGCATTTTTCATGTCCTGAAGCATCTCTTTTGCCTTCTGGTAGTGAGTGGGTGGTATAGGCCTGTACCTTTCTTTGATAGGTGCATGGTTGTTTGTGGGGATATGATGTTGTACCCCTTTAACCCTCCCAAAGTCAAGTGGGTGTTTGCTGAACACTTGCTCATACTCCCGAACCACCCGGTATACCCCATTTTTCTGGTGAGAGGGTGTATTGTCAGTTCCTACACTGAGGTCTTGACACCATTTCTCTAACTGATCTTTGGAGTGAGGGGGTTCATCAGTGACTGTTTGGTTTGAGGATTTTACATCAATTACAGCATCATCTTTTACTTGGTACAATTTTGCGACAGTTGCATATCTTGGCAGTTTGACTTCGTCATCACCATAATTTAATATGCGTACGGGGACTCTCCCCTTTCTTACGTCGACTAACCCTCTGGCTGTCAAGAGCGTAGGACTACTGTCGGACATTACAAGTTCTACTACAGCTTGGTAGTTTTGCCCTCTGAGGCCTATGGCTGCTCGTCACCAGATCATCATTTCACTTCTGGGTGGTACCACAATTGGAATGGGATCTGTGACCCTTACTCTGCCAATTTCACCATTTGACAATGTTACCTGTTGTTGATACACCAGAGCTCTGATCTGCTTTTGGATAGCCCTCTTTTCTCTGGGTTTACCAGCTTCAGCACTCTGTTGGAGTAAAAACAACACTTCATCGAGGCATTTGATCTTTTTACTTATCATTTCTGTCTGGTGCAATCCCCATTAGGAAATGAGCTCCATGATTGGCAATGCCATCCAGTGTACATCTTGCCACATGTATGCATTCCTTGACCAGCCGGTCGAGGGTGCATACTGCTGTGTGAGATGTGAGTACGTTGTGCATTTGGAAGCCCAGATACTGGATCTAAATGAATGACTGACAACGCTGAGATCCATAGACAATATGGAAAGGAGTCTGCTGCTCACTGAACAGCTGCTCAATGGGATAGATGTGGGGGAGGATGGTAGTATGGAGCTGCAGGACCGTGAGGTAGACAGCTGGGTGACAGTTAGAAGGCGGGGTAGAGGGAAGGGTGCCAGGGAGGCTAGCCCTGATCTGGCACACCCCAATAAATTTGCTATGTTGGCAGATGAGGGGGGTGTGAGTTCAGGTACAGCACTGCTGCAGCAGGGCATGACTTCTGAAAGCCAGAGGAGTGGCTGCTCCAGTAAGGGGGAAAACAGGAGAGAAGGGCAGGCCAGACAGGTGCTGGTAGTGGGGGACTCAATTATTAGGGGAATAGATAGGGCAATCTGTCACAAAGACAGAGATCGTCGAACAGTGTGCTGCCTACCTGGCGCTCGAGTCCGGCACATTGCTGATCGGGTTGACAGATTACTGGGAGGGGCTGGTGAGGACCCAGCGGTCATGGTGCACATTGACACAAATGACAAAGTTAGAGGTAGGTGGAAGGTCCTTAAAGATGATTTCAGGGAATTAGGCTGCAAGCTTAAGGCAAGGACCTCCAAGGTAGTATTCTCTGAAATACTGCCTGTACCACGTGCCACACCAGAGAGGCAAAGGGAGATTAGGAAGATAAATAAGTGGCTCAGGAATTGGTGTAGGAAGGAGGGGTTTGGGTTCCTGGAGAACTGGGCCGACTTCTCTGTTGGCTACAGGTTCTATGCTAGGGACGGGCTGCACCTCAATGGGGAGGGTGCAGCTGTGCTGGGGGAGAAAATGGCTAGAAGGTTGGAGGAGTGTTTAAACTAGGGATTGGGGGGGAGGGTATTCATTGTATAGGAGGGGAAGATAGTGTAAATAGTAACCTGGGCACAAGTAATAAAATTGGGGGTGGCATGGGGGGTGGGGTTAGAACAGTCAATCTAGTAGGAAGGAATAGAGGTAAAGAGAGATGCATAAAGTGCATGTACACTAATGCCAGAAGTCTCACCAACAAAATGGAGGAATTAGAATTGATTTTGTTGGAAAATAATTATGACATGGTGGGGATTTCGGAGACTTGGCTGGACGAGAGCCATGACTGGGCTGTTAATTTACAGGGCTATTGTCTGTTCAGAAATGACCGCACAAATAGGCGTGGAGGAGGTGTATGTTTATATGTAAAATCATCCTTAAAACCCATCCTGCGTGATAATATAGGTGAATCTAATGGAAATGTAGAGTCCCTGTGGGTGGAGATAAGGGGAGGGGGAAAAAATAATAAATTACTGATAGGGGTTTGTTATAAGTCCCCAACAATGATGGAAGTGGAGGAGAATATCCTCATAAAGCAAATAGATGAAGCAGCGACTCAGGGAGAAGTCATTATTGTGGGGGACTTCAACTACCCTGAAATACATTGGGGATCAGAAACCTGCAGTTCCAGCAAAGGTAATAAGTTTTTGAAAACTATGAGAGACAATTACCTTTCACAACTGGTTCAGGACCCAACAAGAAGGGGGGCACTGCTGGACCTAATATTAACTAACAGGCCGGACCGCATATCAAATATACGGGTTGGAGGTCACTTGGGTAATAGTGATCATAACTTAATAAGCTTTCAAGTATCCTTTACTAAGATGTGTAGTAGAGGGGCTACAAGGACACTAAACTTCAGGAAGGCAAATTTCCAACGGTTGAGAGATGATCTTAGTGCAATAAACTGGGACGATGTCCTGAGACATAAAAGTACACAACACAAATGGGAGATGTTTATTAGCATCCTGAATAGGACCTGTGCACAATATATACCCTATGGGAATAAGCATGGGAAATAGGAGGAAACCACTATGGCTAAATAAAGCGGTAAGAGGTGCAATATGTGACAAAAAGAAAGCATTTAGGGAATTAAAGCAAGTAGGTAGTGATGAGGCATTAAATAAATACAGAAAATTAAATAACATTTGTAAAAAGCAAATCAAGGCAGCAAAGATTGAGACAGAGAGACTCATTGCCAGAGAAAGTAAAAAGAATCCCAAAATATTTTTTAACTACATAAATAGTAAGAAACTAAAAAATGATGGTGTTGGCCCCTTTAAAAATAGTCTGGGTGAAATGGTGGATGAGGATGAGGAAAAAGCCAATATGCTAAATGACTTTTTTTCAACAGTATTTACACAAGAAAATCCCATGACAGACAATATGATCAGTGATAACAAAAAGTCTCAATTAAATGTCACCTGCTTAACCCAAGAGGAAGTACGGCATCATCTAAAAATCACTAAAATTGACAAATCCCCGGGCCCGGATGGGATACACCCCAGAGTGCTGCAGGAATTAAGTACTGTCATAGATAGACCGTTATTTTTAATATTTAAAGATTCCATAATAACAGGGTCTGTACCACAGGACTGGCGTATAGCAAATGTGGTGCCAATATTCCAAAAGGGGACAAAAACTGAACTTGGAAATTATAGGCCAGTAAGCTTAACCTCTACTGTGGGTAAAATCCTAGAGGGTTTTCTAAGAGATGCTATACTGGAGTATCTGAAGAAAAATAACCTCATGACCCATTATCAACATGGTTTTACGAGGGACCGTTCCTGTCAAACTAATCTAATAAGCTTCTATGAAGAAGCAAGTTCTGGACTGGACCAAAGAAATGCAGTGGATGTGGTGTATATGGACTTTTCAAAAGCTTTTGATACGGTGCCACACAAAAGGTTGATACATAAAATGAGGGAAATGGGGATAGGGGAAAATATGTGTAAGTGGGTTAAGAACTGGCTTAGTGATAGGAAACAAAGGGTGGTTATTAATGGAACACACTCAGAATGGGTCACAGTTATCAGTGGGGTACCACAGGGGTCAGTGTTGGGCCCACTTCTATTTAATATATTTATTAATGACCTTGTAGGGGGCATACAGAGTAGAATCTCAATATTTGCAGATGACACTAAACTCTGCAGGGTAATCAATACAGAGGAGGACAATTTTATATTACAGGAGGATTTATGTAAACTAGAAGCTTGGGCTGATAAATGGCAAATGCGCTTTAATGGGGATAAATGTAAAGTCATGCACTTGGGCAGAGGAAACAAAAGGTATAATTATGTTCTTAATTGTAAAACACTGGGCAAAACTGTCACTGAAAAAGACCTGGGTGTATGGGTAGATGACAAACTCACATTTAGTGGCCAGTGTCAGGCAGCTGCTGCAAAGGCAAATAAAATAATGGGATGCATTAAAAGAGGCATAGATGCTCATGAGGAGAACATAATTTTATCTCTATACAAGTCACTAGTGCGACCACACTTAGAATACTGTGTACAATTCTGGTCTCCGGTGTATAAGAAAGACATAGCTGAACTAGAGCTGGTCCAGAGAAGAGCGACAAAAGTCATTAGAGGACTAAGGGGTCTGCAATACCAAGACAGGTTATTAAGCTTGGGGTTATTTAGCTTGGAAAAACGAAGGCTTAGGGGTGATCTTATAATAATGTATAAATATATGAGGGGACAGTACAGAGACCTTTCTAATGATCTCTTTACTCTTAGGCCTGAGACTGGGACAAGGGGGCATCCTCTACGTCTGGAGGAAAGAAGGTTTAATCATAATCACAGACGCGGATTCTTTACTGTAAGAGCAGTGAGACTATGGAACTCTCTGCCACATGCTGTTGTAATGAATGAGTCACTACTAACATTTAAGAGGGGCCTGGATGCCTTTCTTGAAAACTATAATATTACCAGTTATACATACTAGATTCTTTGATAGGGCGTTGATCCAGGGAATTAGTCTGATTGCCGTATGTGGAGTCAGGAAGGAATTTTTTCCCCAATGTGGAGCTTAGTGTTGCCACATGGGTTTTTTTTGCCTTCCTCTGGATCAACATGTTAGGCTATGGGTTGAACTAGATGGACTTAAAGTCTTCCTTCAACCTTAAAAACTATGTTACTATGTTACTATGACATTGGTACCCAATATGACATATGGATCCTTGTGGTTAGGCTTATCCTGGACCACTAAGATACCCTGGTTTTTCAACTGCACCCTCCCCACCTTTACTGTAGCTACCCACTGTCCCTCTATGGTAACCGGTATACCATTAGTGGCTTCAAGGTTCATCTCGGGATTTGGGGGTTCTAGCTTAACATCTGGCCAGAACTGCTTGTAAAGGGTACTGGGGATGGATGTCACCTGGGATCCAGTGTCTATCAAGGCGGATATAGCGATGCCATCGATGACGATTGGTAAGTATGGACAGTCTCCCACATACTTGTGTTCCCAGTCTGTGCACTGGACTGAATCGCAGGGATTGGAGATGCTGCTGCCGGCACAGAAGGGGTGTCAGTGTACTGCTGCTGCTGTGAAGCGGGATCAGGTACTTCAGCAAGTCGTTGTCCCCAAACTGTTAAGTCTCTCAAGGTATCAAACTCTGCGCCTGAATTTTGTATGGACCACCAGCTTGCTTGCTTTCTATCCTCAGACAGTTTAAGGCCCACAATAAATTGTCCAATTAACGCTTTGTTCTCATCTCGGACACCATCAGGATCAACTTGTTTTAACAGTCTGTATGCTTCTTGCAAGCGCAGTGAATAATCAAGGACACTTTCTTGTGCCCCTTGGTTACAACGATAGAAAGACAGTCTTAATTCAGCTTCAGTATGGCGCTCAAAGACCCGGGTTAATCTAGCGAATATCTGCTCCACAGATTCCTGAGTTTCTACAGGCCAGCTGCGGCTCTGCAGTTCAGCTGCACCGGTTAATTGTCCCATAACAACTGAAGCTCTTTGCTTACCGGTCATCGGGTACATGTCCAGTGCCTGGCATATCTTCCTCTGGAAATTCTCCATGGTGCTGGGTACACCGCTGTATTTGGGTAACTAGGTCGCACTAGGAACGTAGGGTAGAGACATCGGCATAATCGGAGCGGGTTGCAGTGGCATACTGCCGACTGATTGCTGTCCATCAAGAGGTAGGTTTTGGGGTGCCGCTTGATTTAGCGGGGGCACCGCGTGATCGGGAGCCGGGTTACTCATGGTTGCTCCCCCTTAGTTAAGCGTAGCCTTTCCCTCGGTTTCAAACGGAAGTGTCGGCCTCGCGGTGAGGAGTGAGGCACCACGGGAGTTTCCGGTTCCTGCTGCGTACGGAGAAAGTCGTCAGAGCGTGGGGGCGGGGCCAATCTTTGCGCCCTCTGCACAGTCACGCCCCTTGTTTTCCCGCCTTTTCGCGCAGCAATGGCGGACCAAATGTACAGTTTGATATTTACAGTCAATAAATAGCACACAATACCCGTGATAACGGGCTTGTTCGTATCCTGTTTGTGACGCCAAATTCTGACTCACCGTAGCCGGGGGTACACGTAGCGGGCGTTGTTTCTCCTCCAGTCACGGAACCGCGCCTGCGGTGGTGTAGGCCCGGTGGTCCAGATCAATAGGGGAATGGCGGAACAGTAGGGGTGATTTGTATTCGTGACGCCACCTGCGGGAGTTCTGGTAACTTTACCAGCGCTGTTCGGGTCTCCGGGGGATGTTATACAGCGAGATGGAACGCTCCCCACAGGATGAGCGGGAGTCCCCGGAGCCAGGAGCTGCGCAAGATGTTGTGAGGCAGCTGCGGGGTGCTGCGCGCCGAATCCAGGAGTAACGTACAACCACACAAAGTCTCTTTTAGGTACCTTTACTGGATGATAGTCAGGTAAACTCGGACCGGGATAGTGAAGTTGGCACTTCTGGAGGTTCACAGCAAGCAGTGTTAGGCTTCCTTTCTCTAGTTCTGGTGCTAAGGTCGGGTGGATGTGGAATCCAGCCGGACCGGGCAGTGTGTTCAATGGAACTTGCTTCACCTGGTTATCAGTACTGAGGGCACTGTAAAATGGTCTGAGCAGGATCAGTACTCTTCCCTGGGCTCTCGTGGATGGGTGCATCAGGTGGAACAGGTGGCTAAACCTCCTGTTGATGGTGCTGGTTCTCTGTGATGGCTTGGTGGCTCTCACAGCTTCGGTTCCAGTAACCGGTGATTAAGGAAAGAGTCAGATTAACTCTGTGTTCCTGAGAGGTGTTCTCCTTCTTCCTCTTATCCCAATTGCAGGGATTTCCACTTGCTAACAGGCTGGTTGGGCCTAGTGTGTTCCTCATAGGGTGGTGGTTTCACACAGGCTGGCAGCTCTTGTAGCGTCTACCACACTCTGAAGTTTCTCCCTCCAAGATTCTTTTTATAGGGGGAACTGGCTCAAAGTGACCAGTGGAGCTCCCCCTAGAGGCTCGGGGTGAAACCAGGTGTTCTAAGGTGTTGTTGTGTTTGTGGGCTTTGCTTTGCTGTTACTTACTCCATTTGTGCTCTAAGGATTTCTGTGGTGCCCAACAGGTGCCAGGGTGCCACACAAGCATGCTGACATCCACGCACGCACGCTGACATCCACGCACACATCCACGCATGCACGCTGACATTCAAGCACGATGATATCCACGCAAGCTGACATCCACGCAAGCTGACATCGACGCACGCTGACCACGCACGCACGTTGACATTCACGCACGTTGACATTCACGCACGCTGACATCCACGCACACACACATCCACGCACGCATGCTGACATCCACACATGCACACATCCACGCACGCTGACATTCACGCACGCTGACATGCACGCACGCACGCACGCTGACCTCCACACAAGCACACACTGCCGATCGGAGTGGTCCTGGGCATGGGGGGTTAATCCACCCCCTGTGGAGTCAACTACAGGCTGTCACAGAGCAGCAGCATCTGTGACACCTGAGTGACCCAACTCACAGGAGCTGCAGCAGCTCAAATCTGCCAGGACGTTGTACAACGTCCTGTGTCGGGAACGGGCAGAAACACAGGACGTTGTACAATGTCCTATGTCGGGAAGGGGTTAAAGAATTTTATTCAACAGATTTTATTTTTAACAGACTATAGTTTGCTTTTTAAAAATTTTTATTGAAATAACAGTTAATCATTGACTTGAGAAAGCAGATAAAGTTAATAATCAAAGGTTAGTGCAATATTAAGTCAACAATTTTAAAGGAGTAAATATCCGGCTAAACTATTTTGTTTTTATGAGATTATGTGTGAAGTATTGTGACGTTTTACAATGAACATCCCAAAAAAGGGTAAAACTAAATGAGTGAAAGGAATTCTGTACATTATAAGGTGCAAACCAGTAAGAACAGCCATATTACTAAGTTTAGCGCACAGTCTTAATCTAATATATAAAGCTGAATGTCTGTGTATGTGTGTGTGTATGTGTGTATATCCGGGATTGGCATCTACACCGTCGCAACTACAGCGACAAAATTTTGCATAGTCACACATCTGGACCCCTGGAGCATCATAGGCTATGTTGTGAGGCGAAATTTTAACCCCACGCATTCCAATTCACCAAACAATTTTGCCCCTATTTACATAATGGTTAAAAAGTGACAGTTACCAGTTGACAATTGTGAATGAGAGGGGCTTAATGATAAAGCCAAAGACTAACAGCACATACCAGCATATAGTCACTAAGGTGGGGCTCCAACAAGAGATATTCACCACGCACAGGGACATGTATACACATCACACGCACACAAAGAGTAACAGCAAGTGTATAGTCGCTAAGGTGCAGCCCCAACATTGGATACTCACCACGCACCCGAACAAACACACACCACAAAGAGACACACAACACAGAGACACACACACCCCCAAGGGGACACACACTCACCCTATAGGGACACATGCACTCACCCCACAGGGACACACACACACACCACAAAGAGACATACACACAACACACAGACCACCCCCCCACAGGGACACACACACATACACACCCTAGAGGGACTCATGCACTCACCCCACAGGGACACACACACACACACACCACAAAGAGACACACACAACACAGATACACACACCACACAGACCCCCCCACAGGGACACACACATACACACCTTATAGGGACACATACACTCACCCCACAGGGACACACACACACACCACAAAGAGACAGACACAACAGAGACACACACCACACCCCCACCCACAGGGACACACACACATACACACTCTATAGGGACACATGCACTCACCCCACAAGGGCACACACATACACACACCCCAGAGGCACACACACCACACAGACAGACACAGATGTGCACAAATCACCTCACACAACTCGCCTCATACATGTGCTATCTTTAATTTCCAAACATAAACATCTGATTAAAAGCAGCCAATGTGCAACACATGTGCCATACAGGGAATTAAGGCAGATGTCAGTCATATGAGCTGTCTATTATGTGTATGTGTGAGGTAACATATACTGCCCGGCCAGGGGGAGGGTTTACTGTTGGCTGGCGATTTATTAGGCTGCCTATAGCAATCCATCACAGCTCAGCTTCTATTTTCTTACAGGTCATTAATATGACATATTCAAATTCTATTTTGTTATAACTAACATCAGTTATTTATTAACCCGGGCGTAGCCGGGTACTACAGCTAGTCTTCTATATAGTGCAGTATATTAAAATCAAGAGGTGATTAACATGCGGCAACACCTTGAGATGGGTAGCAGCCACCTATTTTGAAACTGCTAGCTCCGGTGTATATACATGTACACAGATACCTCATATGTGGTCATAAACCACTGTTTGTGCCTACGGCAGTTCTCAGAAGGGAAGGAGCGCCATTTCACTTTTTGAATAGAAAATTAGCTCCAAAAGTCAAATGGCGCTCCTTCCCTTTTGAGCCCTGCCGTGTGCCTAAACAATGGGTTATGACCACATATGAGGTATCGGTGTACTCAGGAGAAATTACCCAACAATTTTTAGGATCCATTTTATCCTGTTGCCCATGTAAAAATGAAAAAATTGAGGCCAAAAGAACATTTTTGTTGGAAAAATTAAAATGTCCATTTTTCCTTTCTTGTTGCTTTAGTTCCTGTGAAGCACCTGAAGGGTTAATAATCTACAATGTTTTGAGTAGCTTGAGGGGTGCAGTTTTTGGAATGGTGTCACTTCTGGGTGTTTTCTGTTACATCGGCCCCTCAAAAGGACTTCAAATGTGATGTGGGCACTAAAAAAATGGAATTATAAATTTTGCTGGAAAAATTAGAAATTGCTGATGAATTTTTAACCCTTATAACTTCCTAACAAAATTTTTTTTTCCAAAATTTTGCTGATGTAAAGTAGACATGTGGGAAATGTTATTTATTAACTATTTTGTGTCACATACCTCTCTGGTTTAGCAGAATAAAAATTCAAAATTAGAAAATTGCTAAATTTTTAAAATTTGCCAAATTTTTTATTTTTTTCACAAACGCAAAAATTATAGACCTAAATTTACCACTAACATGAAGCCCAATATGTCACAAAAAAATTATCACCGAATCGCTAGGATCCATTGAAGCGTTCCAGAGTTATTATCTCATAAAGGGACACTGGTCAGAATTGCAAAAAATGGCTACGTCTTTAGGGTCAAAATAGGCTGGGTCATGAAGAGGTTAATATAACAAAAGAGGAGAACCTTGGATATAAGTGACTGTAATTGAAAGTGGATGTCTACAGCTAATAATATGGAATAGACATAGAGGTATAGCTAAGAAATGAGTTCTAGTATGCGGAGGTCACTTGCGGTCTAGGAGTACTTAAAGAGGACCTGTCACCAAACCAGGCATGGTGATCTAATTACAGCACTGGGTGCAGCATGTCTGCTGCATCCAGGCAAGGGGTCCCCCAGCCCTTGAGCCTCCCTGTAGCCCGAGATAATACACTTAGAAAACTTACATGCTGCGGCCATAAAGGAGGTGGCTAGGGGCTGGAGCCACTTCTTCTCACAGGGGAATCTCACGCCCCCTGTATAACGTATCCTCCCTTTGGTGCCTCCTCCCTGTCAGTCATGGTCTCCCTGGTTTGCATGACGCAGGCGCAGAGAGAGGGAGCGTGTTTGTGCGGATACTGTCCATCTGCACCGCCTCCTGCTGTGACGTCAGCTCCTTTACCCACCTTGCTCCATGTAATCACGAAGCAGGGCTGGGAAAGGTTGTGACATGACATCACCGCAGAAGGCCAGCCGCCCCACCTCCTGCCTGACATCACCGCTTATCCCAGCCCTGCTCCGTGTTATGCTGTATCAATGGAGCAGGGCAGGATTCTTGCAACTGCGCAGAGAAGCCCCTGATAGTGATGGCATCCCCAGCCCCCCTTCTTCCCCTCCTCCTCCTCTTTCTTCCCTGCTGCAGTCAAATAACCGTGGAAGATTGCCGATAGCCCACATCGCAAGAGAACAGAGAGGAGGAGGAGTAGGGAGAACAATCAGAGCCTGTGCCAGCGGAGCCTCACTAATAACATTTATCAAAGTGAATTAATATAGGTTTTTACAGTAATTGATTTATCAAATCATTACCAAAATATGCTAATGTAACTCTTGTTAGCTTTTTGTCAGCCCTGCTATGTATGAATAACAATAGTACTGGACACATGACTGCTTTATGTACATACAAATTATCTACAGCTATATGATTCTGTGTCATTTGCTTCACAAACTACTACTTATACCTATGTATTTTACCATCTATTTACTAATCCTTTTATGTATGAATCCATGTAGCCATGTATCTGGGGCTAAATTCTTCTCTGAATCAATGTCTATTTATATTTGTGTATATATATATAATATATATATATATATATATATACCCGTGTCTCTTTGCATGTATCTTTACATATCTCCACCAGTGTATGTATGAATCTTTCTACATATGTATGTTTCAATGTATGTATGTAGTTACTTATACATACAATGTAATTCACCCACATGCAGCTCCATACAGCGTAATGCAACAACAATACCACCATACAGTATAATGCACCACCATAGTTCTCCATATACCAAAATGAACCCCATTGTCCTCAATACATTATAATGCACACCCATACTTCAACATATACCGTTATGCACCCCCGTAGTTGTCCAAAAAGCATAATGCAACCCAACCACCGCCATACAGTAACATGCACAACATACGTATCCATATGCAATAAACCAACCCTCTGTTATCCATATGCCCTAAGGCACCACCATACTTCTACAGATAGCATAAGGAAAATAATAAAACTGCCAAGCAGTAAAATGCAACACCATTCTTCTCCATATAGCATAATGGGAAAAAAAATGTTCCGCCAAACCGTAAAATTCACCCCCATACTTATCCATATTGGCCACTTTACACGCGGCAACAGGAAGATAGAAACCGGCAGGTGTCGGAGACAATTGTACCTTTTACCTTCAAAACACCTTGAAGTGGCTGCGTGTAATTCAGGTATCTGCAAGGTGTTTTGAAGGTAAAAGGTACAATTGTCCCCGACACCTGCCGGGTTCTATTTTCCTGTTGCCGCGTGTAAAGTGGCCATATAGCATAATGGCCACCGGGGGTGATGGTCACATGTAAGGAGGCTCCAGGCACTTGAGCACCATCCACCCCATCGAAGCCTGCCTGTCCTCCCTACACACAACCACCTTCACCGCTGTCACCCCCGAGCACCCCGCTGACCATCTGGGCCACAAACCACCAGCTGTGGCCGCCCAGATCGTGTGGTCAGCGGCAGGGCCCTGTGGCTCCCCATCCGGGCATATGACTAAGGCCTCACCGGCACCCAGGCGCCTTCACTCCAACGCTCAACCTCCCCGCTGCTCTCACCTGAGGACCCGCTCCAACGGCATGCTGCAGCTGCAGTGCTACAGCTGATCCGGACACCACGCTACCCTGCATCAGCACCATCGTGCCGGCCCCGACGCCTCTCCCAGCACCAGCCCGCTCCCAGCGGCGAAGCCTCTCACAGGCCGCTCCCGGTGACGGTACAGGTGAGCGGCGCTTACCGCGGTAATCCCGCGTCTGCCATTACAAGCCACTCCAGGCGGCTCTGCAGGCGTGCAGCTCCCCCGCAGCAGTGAACCCGGGGCCGCCATCACACAACGCTCCCGGCGGCTCTGCAGGCTAGTGGCTCTGCCTCCCCCCTCACACTCCTGGTCCCTGTCAGCATCTGGGCCCCTGACAGCTGTCCTGGCTCCCAGCTACACCTGGCCCCGACTGATTTTGGCTCCTGACTCCATTCGGCCCCAGGCTGCACCCAGCCCTGTGGCTTCATCTAACCCCTCGGCCACATCCTTCCCCTTTTGGCTGCGCCTGAGCCTCCTGGCTGCACCTGACCCTCTTGGCTGGGCCCAACCATCCTGGCTACGCTTGCCCTCCCCTGGCTACGCTTCCCCCCCGGCTACGCTTGACCTCCCTTGCTACGCTTGACCCCCCTGGCTATGCCTGACCCCTTCCCCCCCCGGCTGCTGCTGACCCCCTGGCTGCCACTGACACCCTGCCTGCCTTTGACTCTCCTGGCTACCTTGGATTCCCTGGCTCCAGCATCCCACCCCCGGCTGCACCATCTCACCCCCAGCCGCATCATCTCATCATCCGACTGCATGATCTCAACTTCGGCTGTATCATCTCTTCACCCAGCTGCGCCATCTCTTCACCTGACCGCATCATCCCATCACCCGGCTGCATCATCCCTTCACCTGGCTGCATCATCTCATCACCCAGCTGCATCATCTTATCTCCGGCTCCATCATCCCATCTCCAGCTGCATCACTCCATCCATGCACTGCACCTCACTTGTGACCCCGGTTGCACCTCCCCCCTAGCTGTACCTCACCCCAAGCTGTACCTCATCCCTGGCTTTTTCTGTGTCCCTGGCTTTTTCTATGTCCCTGGCTGCACCACTTCCCTAGCTGCCTCCCCCCCATCACCCCTGGCTACACCTTACCCCCGCTATTCGAATCCACCCCATATCCCAGGCTACACCCCACCATCCAACCGCACCCTACTCTCGACCACATCATACCCTGTAATGTGCGCCACCCTTGACTGCACCCAGTCCTCCACTACCCCTTAAACTTGCCTGCGCCCCTTCCCCATCTACGACCCCCCCCCTCCCTCACTATCCCCCACCCGACCCCCTGGCATCATACCCCAACTCGACCCTGTCCCCAAGCCCACCCTGCTCCCGCCTGGTCCACGCACCTAAAACTGCCCCATCCCACCCCCGCGATACCTTACCACCAAAATCTGCACACTTGACTGCTACTCACAGTGATTCCCCTCCTTTTCACCCTCACCCCCATCCTAATTCACTTCCTTCTAACCCCGAATATCCCTCCACTAACCAAGGCCATAGTGATCTCTCCCTCCTTCCTACCCATGCATCTCACCCCCTCCTCTGAACTGTTCCTCCACACCCAGTCCCTCTTCTCCACACACGCATGGCCACCACGCAAACTCTCCTGCTCCCACCTTTTAACCCTCTCGCTGCTTCTCCTACTCTCAGGCGACATATCCCCAATCCGAGACCCCCCCAAGCACATCCCTCCGCCCACCCCCAACTCTCGCCCATCCCCCATCACAAACTTTTGCAACCCCCACAACCTTATACCCATTCACCCAACCCCTGTC
This sequence comes from Allobates femoralis, assembly GCA_033576535.1. NCBI lineage: Eukaryota > Metazoa > Chordata > Amphibia > Anura > Aromobatidae > Allobates > Allobates femoralis. Next base: position 18,020,343 of record JARQOC010000007.1, read on the forward strand.
CCCCTGCCTGGAGCACTCTGGAATGCACACTCGGTGTGCAACACACTCTCTAACATCCACGACTTCTTCATCACCAATAAACTCAAATTCCTCGGCATCACTGAAACATGGCTCACCCCCACCGACACAGCTTCCCTGCTGCACTCTCCTACGGCGGACTCACTCTTTCCCACACACCACGCCCAAATAACAACCGTGGCGGTGGCGTGGGTATACTCTTGTCTGACAGTTGCTCCTTCACCCCAACTACACTGCCTCCCTCCACCTCTTTCCCCTCCTTCAAACTGCACTCAGTCACATTTTCCCCCCTGCAACCTCCAGTTCGCTGTCATCTACTGACCCCCAGGAGCCACCGCCTCCTTCCTTGACCACTTCAACAATTGGCTCCTTCACTTCATTTCCACCGACATCCCCGCCATCATCATGGCCGACTTCAACATCCCCATTGACACCACTGACCCGGCTGCCTCCAGATTCATATCACTGACCACCTCCTTTGGACTCTCCCAATGGTCCTCCTCAGCCACTCACAAAGACTGCCACACGCTTGACCTTATCTTCTCCCGCCTCTGTTCCCTCACTGACCTCTCACACTCACCCCTCTTCCTATCCGAGCACAACCTGTTGACCTTCTCCTCCCTCTTTCCCCCTACCTCACCCCCCCCCCTTCGGAAACTCAGTCACCCACGCAGAAACCTTAAACTTATTGAATTTAACTCACTCTCTCACTCCCTCCTCCACCTCACAGACCTCTCCTCCTCACCCGACGTTAACACTGCTACCACCCTCTACAACTCCACACTAACTGCGGCTCTCGACAAGGCCGCCCCCCTCACACACACCAAAACCCGCACACACAGACAACCCTGGCTCACCTCTCTCACAAAAGAACTATGTTGAGCGTCCAGGGTAGCTGAACGGAGATGGAAGAAATCACACTCCACGGCCCACGTCACCACGTAAAAACAATCCCTCTCCAACTTCAAAGAAGCACTCACTGCCGCAAAGCAAACCTATTTCTCTTCTCTAATGAACACACTGTCCCGAAACCCCAAGCAACTATTCAAAACCTTCAACTCCCTACTCCGTCCCCTGGCACCTCCTCCTTCCCCCCTCATCTCCACCGATGACTTCGCCACCTTCTTCAAACAAAAGATTGATAAAATTACAGAAAGCTTTGGCCCCCCGACCCGCACCCATTACCGCCCAACCCTCTTTAACCAAAGGAAGCTTCTCCAACATGACTAAAGTCCAGCTCTCCTCCCTCCTGTCACGATCTCACCTCACCACCTGCGCCCTCGACCCACTCCCTTCTCACCTCATCCCAAACCTCACCGCATTCCTCATCCCTGCCCTAATCCACCTCTTTAACCTATCACTCACTACTGGCGTCTTTCCCTCATCCTTCAAACACGCCTTGATCTGATCCATCTTCAAAAAACCCTCCCTCAACCCATCATCTGTCGCTAACTACCGCCCCATATCTCTTCTCCCCTTCGCATCCAAACTACTTGAACAACACGTCCATTCTGAACCGTCCTACTACCTATCCTCCTGCTCCATCTTCGACCGCCTACAATCCGGTTTGCGACCTCACCACTCCACTGAAACAGCCCTAACTAAAGTCACCAACAACCTACTGACTGCAAAGAGTAAACACCAGTACTCCGTCCTCCCCCTCCTCGACCTATCTGCCGCCTTTGACACAGTTGACCACTCCCTCCTACTTCAAATCCTAGAATACGTTGGTATCACCGTCCTCGCCCTCTCCTGGATCTCCTCATACCTTACAGACCGCACCTTCGTCGTCACCCACTCCTACACTTCTTCCTCATCCTACCCCCTCACTGTCGGCGTCACTCAAGGATCAGTTCTGGAACCGCTACTCTTCTCCATCTACACCCTCGGCCTAGGTCAGGTCATTGAGTCCCACAGCCTCCAGTACCATCTCTACGCTGACGACACCCAGGTCTGCCTCTCTGGGCCTGATATCACCTCCCTTCTATCTAAAATCCCCCAATGCCTGTCCGCCATCTCATCTTTCTTCTATGCTCGCTTCCTCAGGCTGATCATGGACAAAACAGAGTTCATTGTCTTCCTGCCCCAGCCGCCCTCCCCCTCTACCAGACCTGTCAATCCTAGTTAATGACTGCTCCCTCTCCCCAGTACCCCACGGCAAGTGCCTCGGGGTCACTCTTGACTCCTCCCTCTCCTTCAAGCCCCACATCCAAGCCCTCACAACCTCCTGCCAACTCCAGCTCAAGAACATTTCCTGGATCTGCTCGTTCCTTAATCATGACACTGCCAAAACTCTTGTCCACGCCCTCATCATCTCCCGCCTTGATTACTGCAACCTACTGCTCACCAGTCTCCCTGCTTCCTCCCTAGCACATCTCCGCTCTATCCTAAACTCAGCTACCCGTCTAATCCACCTGCCTCCTTGCTATTCCCCTGTCTCTCCCCTCCGCCAGGCCCTTCACTGGCTCCCCACCCCCCAAAGATCTCGATTTAAAGTCCTACCCTGACTTACAAAGCCATTCCTAATGGCCCGGTGTAATATTGGCCAGACAAAAAGAATATCAGGCTTAGTGCCAACTGCCAAAAAGCTGGCATTAACCCATTATTACCCAGTATGCCAACGCTAGACGTCAGCTATTAGAGCTGGATACAGTCCTAGAAAATGGTGCTTCTATGAATGCGCCATTTTCTAGGATGGCTGCGGACTGCAATTTGCAGCTTGGGTGTTAATAAAGCTTGAGCCTCCCTATGCTGAGGATTCCAGCCCCCAGCTGCCTTTTTGGACCTGGATGTCCCATAAATATGGCAAAGCCCAAGATTTTTTTTTTTTTTTTTTTTTTTAATTCTTCTATGAAATACTGTCAACAAAAAGGTCTTCCATATATTTTTGGTTTCCAGACAGGTAAAACTAGGCAGAAGGGGTTGGTGGCAGCCCGTTACTGTCTGCTGTACCTGGCTGAACCAAAAATATGGCAATGCAGCACGTTGTTGTTTTACTAAATTTAATAAATTCATTAAAAAAAAAAATGCAGGAGAGGAGACGACCAGGACACGGTGTCTCCGCATCTTGTGCACATGCCCTAAAAGTTAAAAATTGTGTGAAAGTAAGAAAATGTTCAATATGACTTTATCAAATTCTGTGGAGTAGCTGTAGGTCCCAAATGCTCTAGGCGTCTAGGTTCCAAACTGGGGTAACTTGTGGTGGAGCTCCATTGTTTAGCCACACAGGGGCTCTACAAACACGACATGTTGTCCGCTAACAATTTTATAATTTTCCATTCAAATTGTTAGTGGACACCATGTGGCAATATGGAGATTCCCTGTGTGCTTGAACATTGGAGCTCCCCCACAAGTGACCCCATTTAGTAAACTAGACCCACTAAGGAACTTATATAGAAGCATAGTAAGCACTTTGAAACATCAGGTGCTTCACAAATTGACCTGTAAGCATGAAAAAGTCATTTTTTCACAAAAATGTCCTAATTTGTTCATTATGCTATCTGTAGAAGTATGGTGGTGCTATAGGGTATATGGATATCAGCATGGTGCATTGTTGCATATGGATACATACCGTATGTGGTACATTTTAGTGTATGGCGGTGCCTGGATTGCATTATGCATTAACGATCACTATGGGGGTATATGTTACTGTATGGTATTTGTTTTGCATTATGGTATATGTAGACGTATGGGGTTGCATTTTACTGTTTGGCGGTTTTATTTTTTTGCTTATGCTATCTGTAGGAGTATGATGGTGCCTTAGGGTATGTGGATAACAGGGTGTTGCATTCTGGCATATGGATACGTATGTTTTGCATGTTACTGTATGGCAGAATATTTGGAGAACTATGGTGGTGCATTATACTGTATGGTGGTATTGTTGTTGCATTACACTGTATGGAACTGTATGTGGGTGAATTACACTGTGTGTATAAGTAACTACATACATTCATTGAAACATACATATGTAGAAAGATTCATACATACACTGGTGGAGAAATGTAAAGATACATGTAAAGAGACACGGGTATATATATAGATAGATATAAATAGACATTGATTCAGAGAAGAATTTAGCCCCAGATACATGGCTACATGGATTCATACATAAAAGGATTAGTAGATAGATGGTAAAATACATAGGTATAAGTAGTAGTTTGTGAAGTAAATGAAACAGAATCATATAGCTGTAGATAATTTGTATGTACTGTGGTGATGCGACCCATGGCCGGGTGCATCACACGGGTGGTCGGTATATGTCTCTGTTCACATGTATCCGGTTTTACTGTGGATGTGCTGTGCTAAAACCTACCCGGAACACAGGGAGTTAACAGCTGAGAGTGAGTGTTGTAGACCTGACATGCTCATGAGCCTAATGAGCGGCTGAGCGTAATGTGTGTACTGATTACCTAGCAGCAGGTGTGTGTGTCAGTGTGGGTGTGGCAGGCAAGATAATAGCTAGCCAGGTGTGAGTTGTGAGGAGAGACTAGGATTGGTCAGAGCCAGAGATCAGATGAGGCTGCAGAGGAGATCAGACCAGAGACTGCAGAGTCCAGAGAGAGACCAAACATGATCCTCTGAGGGAGAGGACATGTTTCAAGAGGTCCCGTCCCTGTTGGGGGGATGAGGCAGGACGCCTGGCTCTCCATGCTGGAGATGCCGGCCCCTCTGAGCCGTGTGGAGCCTGTGGCCAGACCGAGAGGTTAGTGGAGCACCTGGGTGTAAGGGGGGTCCTGGCTGAACTTATAGGGGGGCTCACTCTGTCCATGGTGGTGAGGCTGCCATCCAGGATCTCTGCCTGTGTTGGTGGGGGCTTGGAGGCAGCTGGGCATCATGGGCAGGGTGAGGAGACCTTGGGGGATGCTTTGACCGCCCTGAAGCTCAGGTGGCTCGCAACCTGGTTTGGGCCTAGAGGGCTGAAGTCCATGCCGGACTGTGCTAGTGTGAGTGGTCTTGGGCCTGACAAGGCTGATGTCCAAACGAGTCCATGAGGGACTATGGAAGTGCATGACAACCTAAGGAAAAGGGGCGGGGTATGACGTGGTCCATGTGTGAGTGCATTGGCTTATCTAAAAAGGGCCATGGAAGCATATGACGGCTTAAGGAGAAGGGCCGTGTATGATGTGGGACCAGGAGGTCTGTGTGTGAATGGACGCAGAGCAGAAGCCTCTGTGGGAGAGAGAAGACCAAGTCCCGGGAGAATGGAGCCGTGAGGCCAGACGACAGGGCTTGGTAGAGTACCGGGAGTTGGGAAGTGGGGCTGACCCTGGAGGGGCTCGCGAGGCCGTGTTTGGTGCAGCCGCGTGCCTGGAGGTATGGCCCTGGTGATGGCAGACTTGGAAGCGGTTGGCGACCTGGAGACACGTGCCGAGCAGATCTTGGGGGCCTGACTTGCCCTGGAGCTCCGGTGACTACAACCAGGTCGGGGCCTGGTTCAGAGCAGCCAGAGCGCTGTGTAGAGGGCTGGGAACAGTTAGCAGCCTGTGGAAAGGGACAGGGCTCCCAAGGGGACACTGGGCCAAGGAAGAGCCTGGGCGTAGGGTAAATTCCGTCAGGTGTGAATAGGGGTGAGCCGACTAGGCCAGGATCCCTAGGGGACGGTGTGTTACCGATGTACTCTGTGTGTGTACCGGTACCGTAAGGTAACCGGGTGTTAGAATATGTGCAATTTAATTTATGTACTGTGGAATGTAATGTAATGTGATGTTATTTATAATGTTATGTGATGTGAGTATACTGTATGTATTTATATGTAATGAGCAGTTTGAGCTTAATAAACTGCTCCTGAATGTTCTAATGGTTAAAAACATGTATTGGTGTCATTCTTCGCTGTCAAGCGAACCCTCAGGAGTACGCTACCTCACAGTACATAAAGCAGTCATGTGTCCAGTACCTTTGTTATTCATATATAGCAGGGCTGACAAAAAGCTAACAAGAGTTACATTAGCATATTTTGGCAATGATTTGATAAATCAATTACTGTAAAAACCTATATTAATTCACTTTGATGAATGTTATTAGTGAGGCTCCGCTGGGACAGGCTCTGATTGTTCACCCTACTCCTCCTCCTCTCTGTTCTCCTCCGATGTGGGCTATGGGCAATCTTCCACGGTTATTTGATTGCAGCTATTTGATTGCAGCAGGGAAGAAAGAGGAGGAGGAGGGGAAGAAGGGGGGCTGGGGACGCCATCACTATCAGGGGCTTCTCTGCGCAGTCGCAAGAATCCTGCCCTGCTCCGTTGATACAGCATAACACGGAGCAGGGCTGGGATAAGCAGTGACATCAGGCAGGAGGTGGGGCGGCCGGCCTCCTGCAGTCATGTCACAACCTTTTCTAGCCCTGCTTCGTAATTACATGGAGCAAGGTGGGTAAAGGAGCTGACGTCACAGCAGGAGGCGGTGCAGATGGACAGTATCAGCACAAACACGCTCCCTCTCTCTGCGCCTGTGTCATGCAGGCCAGGGAGACCATGACTGACAGGGAGGAGGCACCAAAGGGAGGATACATTATACAGGGGGCGTGAGATTCCCATGTGAGAAGAAGTGGCTCCTGCCTCTAGCCACCACCTTTATGGCTGCAGCATGTAAGTTTTCTAAGTGTATTATCTCGGGGTACAGGGGGGTCAAGGGCTGGGGGACCCTTTGCCTGGATGCAGCAGACATGCTGCATCCAGTGCTGTAATTAGATCACCATGCCTGGTTTGGTGACAGGTCCTCTTTAAAGGGATAGACACAATCTGGACCAGATCACTACATACTCTCCCTTTGAAGGTAAGCCATCCTCGTGACTGTGCGAGTAGATGACCACTAAGAAAAGAAGGAAACACACGTCATACTAAGTAACATCAAGGCAAGTATATGCAGACATATGAAAGAATAATATGAAATGAACAAATGCAGCAAAACATGTGGGTGGTAGTGCCAGTATGAGGTATAGCCTCTTTCAGCAATATACTATCATGCATATGAAAGGCTTTGGAATTACACTTTTAGTGGCAAGAAATATTTATAATAAGTCCATGACTGTATATGAAAGTAATGCAAAGAATAAATAAGGTGCTTGGCATTACCCAGGTGTGGATGCTTAAATGTTACTAAAATGACTGTGTAGCTAACTAAATAAATAGAAAGATATATACACATGGGAAAAGGCACAGCTTTTTAGTCTCTGTAGTGTTCCTTTTGTGCTTCTCTGAATGCCTCAATGCTTGATTTTCCTCTTGGGCAGGAATGATACAGTCTGCTGGCTCAGGTGGAGTTGACGGAGGAGCAGCAACTGGGGCAAGAACTGGAGCGGGAACACACTGATAGCATGGAAGGATAAATTGATAGTTGTAGAGGGACTCTTCTACTATAGGTTGTCTGGGTGATGGTTGCAAGGCAGGAACTGGTGTGTAGACCAGAATGACTTGTAGATGAGGTGAGGACATCACCAGTAGATCCTCTTTGGTACATACAGTACTTTCTTGTGGCTTCTGTGCACCACCTGTGGGGCCTTTCCAGGTTTCTTCACTTCATATACATCTGACTCAGGATATTAGATTAGCTGCAACTGTATGGCACTGTTTCCCAGAGTGAATCAATATGCAGTTGTTCTTAGCTTCTAGCACTCCTGACCAGGTCCATGGTTTGTGAGAACTGATTCACAGCAACCATAATGTCTCACATATTCATGGTAGAAGGTGATAGCTGTAGTCTGAGCTGTGAGATCTTTCACTGGTATAACCCACTTACTATAGTGGCCCACCATGGTAAGTGCATACGTGTAGACTGAACAAGTTGGCACTAGCTTCACGTGATCAAGTGCAACTAGCTCGTTTGGTTTCTGAGAATGGATTGGATGAAGGAGGAGCTCTGCCATCTCTTACCAGCTTTGCTGAGGTTGCAAGCAGAATATTCACTATGCCAATTTTCTATGTCTGAATTCATCCCAACAAAATAAAAGTGTTGGTGTATTGTGGCATCAGTTTTGTGTACGCCGAAGTGCCCAGACTGGTTGTGGTAGGAATCAAGAACAATTCTGGCATCTCGACATGGGATTAAAATCTGATGTAACCTTTTACCTGCAACAGGATCTAGGGTATTGTGCAGGATCAAGCCCTTTTGAATGAAGAGTCTTTTGTGCTGTCTCCAAATATAATTAAAATCCACATCAGGACATCATCTGTGTCGTCTGACAGGTATTCTTCCCGTAGTCAGGTAATCATAGATCTCAGTTAGGACACAAGACTCATTTTGAAGGGTTTGCCATATCGATGGATGTTGGAATAGGTCAGATTTCTGTTGAGGGACTTCATCAGTTTGTGTAGCACCAACAGCGTTCTGCATAGCAAACCTTTGTTAGAAAGGCCGCATCTCAACATCTTCCCACAGATCTTCCTCAGGAGGCTCTTCTCCTGCAGGCAAACGAGATAACACATCGGCATTGATGTTGATCTTGCCACTGTAATACCTAATGTGAAAGCATACCTTCGCCAATTTTGAAGCCCATCTTTGTTCCAGAGCACCTAGCCATGCAGTATTTAGGTGAGCGAGAAGGTTATGCTCTGTGTAAACGGTGAATGGTGTAGCTGCAAGATAATCTTTGAACTTCTCTGTGACTGCCCACACAAGAGCTTGCAGCTCTAACTTGAACGAACTGTAGTTGTTCTCATTCCTCTCGGCACCTATCAAGCTTCGGCTGGCACATGCAATGACTCTCTCTTTGTTATCTTGGACTTGTGATAGTACTGCTTCGAGGCCTTGGTAGCTGGTATCCGTGTAGAGACGGAAAAACAGGTGGTAGTCAGGATACGTCAGAATTAGAGGTGAAGTCAATAGGCTTTTTAACGTCTAAAAGGCAGTTTCTTGTCATTCAGGCCTATTAATTAGAAGTCTTCTGTCATAGTTTTCTTTAACTAGCATATATAGGATGAAGTGTCGCTCGATCCGCGCTGCTGCCAAAGAAGACTGGAGTATCTGGATGAAGGTGTATGTATAATGAGCTGAGATGATATTTTCAGGATCAGCTGGATACCTTCGGCACTTACAACATGACCCAGGTAGTTGACCTTTGGCTTGAGCAGATGGCACTTCGATGGCTTTAATTTTAGTCTATGTTCAATGAGCACTTGGAATACCTCTGCAAGGTGGCATAAGTGATCTTCATAATTGCGGGAATACACGACTACTTCATCAAGATACAACAGAATGATCTGGAAGTTGAGGTGACCAAGAAATCTTTCCGTGAGCCGCAGAAACGTTCCAGGGACTTTGCATAACCCAAACGACATGCCGTTAAACTCAGAATCCCATCAGAGTGGTGACAGCTGGCTTCTCTCTATCCTCAGGAGCCATCGGTTCCTGTCAGTAACCACTGGTTAGATCAAGCGTGGAGAAGTATGCAGCTGAGCCAAGAGCAGTGATGGATTCTGCAATCTGTGGGGAGGATAGGTAGTATCTTTGTGTGTAAAAATTTTTCTACTTTCTTTAGTAGAGACGATCTGATTTTTGCCATCCTTCTTCACCAGGACAATAGGTGCAGCCCACAGGCTTTGACTTTCTGAAATTACTTCAGAATCTTTCATCTTCGTTAGTAGCTTCTTTACTTGCTGATGGTTTGCAGGAGGTCCTGGACGGTGTTTTTCTTTGATAGGAGGAGGATGACTTGTTTTGATCTTGTGTTGGATCAGAGAAGTCAGTTTCCATTCAAGTTTGTGCTTGCTGAAAGCTTGTATCGATGGAAGTATTATCATCTCTGACATTTAAGTTTATTCCACCAGAGGGTAGTGGGTGTATTAGAGCATTTGGGAGTGGCTTTCATCGACTTTTGATGAGCAAGTGTCTCTTCATCTATGAAGTCTTCTGTATTAAGACTTTACAGTTGAGCAACTGAATTTAACTTGTATAGCTCGATGGGTGCATCACTCAGCTTGACTAGCCGTACTGGTACTCTACCTTTTGAGACATTGATGATACTTCTGGGAGCTTTTACCAAGGGCTGTTCTTCCAGATGGATGGAGTCAAGAAGAGCTACTGTCATGCCCTCAGCAGTGGGGCTGGTCTCTCATGGACAGGGAGACCAGCGTTCATCACGTGGTTCCACTAGTACTGCTTACCCTGTCCATGGCGCCAGGCGATCAGCGACTTCTTTCTCTGCTAGGAGACTGTGTTCCCTTGGTAGATCTCCTGGAAGTGCTCTTAGGAAGCGCCTCCCACCTCCTGCACATACTTAAAGCTGCAGAGCACCTGTTCTCTATTAGGACTGTCTGTGCTGTGATGCTTTGTGTATAAAGGGTGCCCTCCCGTTAAGGGAGGTGCCTGGGGAATATCTTCATTCGATAATTGTTGCCTCTGTCCAGGTCGCACTCCTGTAGTGCTCTGCATTTAGAAAACTGTTTCCTTACTTTATACTAATATCTCTGTCTTCACAGAATCCTCAGCTGGCAGCTCCTTATCCTAAATCTTCCTGGACATTCCAGACTCCACTCCATGCTTGCCAATTCTCTCCTCTCTGAACCATCCAGATACCACTACCGGCTGGATGAGCCTTCCTAGGATTACACAGAGCCACCGGGATCCTCTCCACCAACAGAGCCAGTATTATACAGTCCCTCCATCTCTACTGTCTAGTCTGTATGGGTCGCCCCTCTGATCCGGGATTTGCAGCATGCAGGCCACCTTGATGTTGTGACAGGAGGAATCCCTGTACAGAGCAACACTTTGGCTGGTGGCCCACTACGTGGCACAGTCTTGCATTCCAGAGGGTCCTCCCCGTAGGAACCTTTCTCCATTGTGGAATTATAAATATAATAATAATAATAAAAATATATATATAAATAAATATATATATATATACAAAATAAAGAACTGCAGCACTCTTCTTTGTAAAACAACCGCCTTTATTCGGCCATCAGGTGGGGGGTGACAATGTTTCGGGATCCTGTCCCTTTCTCTAGCCTAGGGCTAGAGAAAGGAACGGGATGCCGAAACATTGTCACCCCTCACCTGATGGCCGAATTAAGGCGGTTGTTTTACAAAGAAGAGTGCTGCAGTTCTTTATTTTGTATACTTATACAGCAAGGAGGAGAGGAGCTGTGACTGCTGAGCACCAAGGGGAGCTGTGCTGCACCAATATAATAATAACAATAAATATAATAATAAATATCTTTGGTTTCACGAAGTTCAGTCTCCTGTCGTCTCTGGAGTATTGGATATTCAGATACCACTGCATCACCAGTGGCCCAGTGAGTCCACATTACATAATCATTCCCTGTGGGCGTAACAGCTACATAATTTTCATTGTTAATTCTAGGTCGAGCTCGGCACCATACTAGAGTCTCGCTGTTGACCAACAGGATAACTGGTCGTGCGTCGGTGATATGCACACAACAGATTTCACCTTTACAGCTGGCAAACGTCTGTTGGGCACAGAGCATTTTAAAAGTCTGCTGGACAGGTTGCCTATAAGCGGAAGATGCAGAAGGGAGAAAGGCATGCAAGGCATTGAATAATTCAGAAAATACATGACGCATAATATTCATGCCTAGCACTACTACTGTTGTATCTCCCTCAGCCTCAGTAACAATTACACCTTGATCTAGTAACTTACGATCACCAATTTGGATGGTGGGTCCCCAGTAGCCTATCTCAGGAATAGATTGACCATTACTTGCAATCATACGTAACTTTACTTTGCCTACTGGATTCAAAATATCAAAGTCCCAATTCTTTTCAAAGATTCAGCGCTCAATGATGGTGACAAGTTAACCAATGTCTCATACAGCTTCTAAAAGGTACACCATTAATCTACATGGTTATATGCGATGTTATATTTGGCCAGCCATGCTGTGAATGGCTGGTATACATTGCACAGGCAGAGGTCTGATACAATATGAAAGTATTACTGTGTCTTGCAGCAGTACGTAGAAGAGTTAATTGCAAGTGTATGTGTGTTTGAGTAAACGCACCTCCCCACCAGGTGGTATATCATGCGACTGGTTCTAGGCCAAAGGATCTGATGTTAGTGGCTGGAGTGGCCATTTTATTGGAAGCACATGGTAAAGAGACTATGTGTTTGCCCCAGAGCTCTGGACAAAGAGAGAGACATGAAATGCCTATGCAAAGTCTGGCCAATGACAGTGGATGTTTTGTATGGACATTGTTTGTGTTGCTGTAGAGCTTGAAGAAAGGTTCAAGCTTGTGTATCCTGCCTGGTTTATGAGGATATGAATAAACCAAATGAACTTTTAGACTGGAGAAACGTTTCCATAAACTGTTACATTTGGTGGCGAATGCGGGCATTGTAGCAACCTTGTTGCTGGGGGCAACAGATGAGGCCTACAAGCTTGGTTGCTGGGAGCAACAATATAGCTGCAACAGCACATCTGGCTGGGACTCGGAGGGGCCACGAAGAGTAAATCATCTGACAGCAACTCGGCAGGGTTATGAAGTTGGTCAATGCACTCAACTCAGGTTTGCTGTGGCTGAAAGGAGCGTGCCAGGGCCAAGAGTGACTGCAGCAGGAGCTGTGCCAAGTGCACAATGTGGATCAGTGTGCAGCAGCAGGGATCCGACAACTGGTAATGCCAGGAGGTCCAGCAACAGCATGTGTGAGGTGGCTTACAGTGATCCTCTCAAGGAGTTATTTCACTCCGTGATCTGTGTGCATCTGCAGGAGCTTGTGTGGTGTCCATGGAAAGTATCGCTTATAGACTTGGGTTGCCCAAAAGGGTGTGGTGTCCCAAAAGGGGCGGTATCCCAAGAGGGAGCAGAATTCCAAAACTGGGTGGCATCCCAAAAGTGGGTGGTGGCCCTATAGGGGATATGGCCCAAAATGGGGCAGAGTCCCAAAAAGTGGTAGTTGCCCAAAAGGGGGAAGAGCATCCTGAATCCAAAGTGGTGGCGCAGATGGACTGTAGCCGAGGACATTTTGTTTGTACTATATGTGTCCATTCTCCAATATGGACTACCCACCCGGAGAGGTTTCCACGCATATGTTCCATGGAAGTCAATGCAGAATCTGTGACTGGACTTGTAGACTCCGGAAGCCTGGTGATCCTAGTCAGGGCAGCGCCTGATCTCTATCTGATGCCTGGAAGGAAGATTAAAGTTACCTGCATTCATGAGGACAATAAAGGCTATCTGGTGTCCAGAGTTGTCATTGAGACAGCCAGGGACATTGGGAGCAATGATGTGGATGTAGTCCCAGACTTAGTGTGTCCAGTCATAGAAGGCCGGGACCCTAAATTATTTTTGGACTTGGGGGAGCAAGGGCTTGTGTCTGGCTCCTCAGGTAAGAGCCAGAACAGTCCTAAGTAGGCGCTGTCACAGCAGGAGGCTAAAGAGGTTCCCTGTAATATAGTGATGTGTAAGTGCTACATTAGGAGGGGGGTGAGTGGTCCTCTTTAAAGTCTAGGAAAGTCCACACCTATGAATCTATCAGTCATTCTGTTTTCTTCAGCAGCAGGTCTAGTGTCTATTTGCTGTAAAGCACTGCATGCAGACTGAAGGGCTAAGGCGTAGTCCCTGAGGGTTTCACCTGGTTCCTGACATCTGTTGCAAAATTTAAGATGAACCTCAGTGGGTGATTGACGTTCAAATTTGTTTCTCAGTCGGGTGAGGATATGCGCTATGCTTGTTTTCTCGTCAGCTGGCCAGGAAGTAACTTCTTCAGCAGCTGGACCTTCAAGCTGTCCCAATTGAGGTTGTACCTGCTGATGGGGAGAGAGCGAGAAACGTTCAAGAGTGTACATTAGCTTTTCTTTGAAACCAACAAATGAATGAGGATCTCCTTTGTAGCTTGGGAGCCTAGGAGTTTCTAGGAAGAACGACATGCCATTAGCCATGGCAGGACCTTGCGCCAGTTCGGCGGCATTAGCCTGTGAAACAGGAACACAAGTTGATGACAAGTATGATGCAGAGTTAACAGACTCTGCCTGGTCATTATGAAGAGGATCAGACATCTTGGTGATAATGCAAATACCGTCTCTTTAAGACTGATGCCAACACTGTAGCTTTAAGAAATGCTCTATTATGCAGTAACACAGTCTCTGAGATGGAAGACTCCCACTCTTGAGTATAGCACTGCTGTGGAGGAGGATCTGCACTTATCAGCACAAATTAGATGGCAGGAGTTTGGAATAACTGGTGCAGGCAGACAGTCCAACAGTGGAAACATAGGGGTCACAGTTCTTTGCTCCACACACAATTACAGGCAGCAGCACACAACATATATCAGGAGACAGTCTTTAGCAGCATTCACTGGCAAGATAGGGGTTAATAAGCAGTTCTGATACTTGTAGTGCAGTAATTGAGGATAGGCACAGAGGAATAAATCCTGTTCGTGATGACACTTATAAAGCCTTGTAATGGGGCTTGTCGTTCCCTGCTATCCACCCCGACACAGCTTCTGCAGCCAGGAATGACCACAGACACAGGTCTCGGGAATAGCCGTCGCATTTACTATTGCAGGAATGGGGAAATATAACATAGTGGAAGTACTTCATAGCTTCACGTGAGTAGGCCAGGGCAACTACAGTTCACGGTTGAATACTGACAAGTGATTGGGGTTCTGGAGCTTTAAGCGCACAGATTCTTTAGATATAGTGCTCGTAAGTTGTTATAGGAATGTTCACAGTCTTTGTGGCTTAAAGCAGAAGATTATAAATACCAAGATGGTTTTTCAGACCTGGGAGTCCTGGGATAATTTCCAAGCTAGTCACAGCATATGAGGAAATACATTTGGTGAAACACATGTAGGTCCGGACAGCGAGGATCCAGGGTGCAAAGCTTTTAGCATACTGTCTGTGGAAGAAAGAGAAAGCTTCTAGACAAAATACAAAGGAGGGGGCATTCCTGGTGTATTACCTGGTGGTCTAGTGGAGGGGTTTAAGGGCAGATTTACTAACCTGCTGTGGTTATGCAGCCGGCAGAACCACAGAGATGACCCTGCTTCTCGTGCACCACTCGCCACTCCCGGGTTTGGATGGTTGGACCAGTCACGTGACTCATCACAAGGGGCTGATGTCACTGCAGGTCCTCAAACTTTGCTCTCACACAGGTCCTGCCGCATGGTGAATTGGCCTGTCAGATTCAGTGCTGCACTGCTACCGCTCGCCCGTGATGGGTGAGTTAAGATACACAAGAGAAAAAATATAGCAGTTTGTGCTGGTGCTCAGGGACTAGCAGGCCAGTAATTTGAATGAAACTTCACTTTATTTTGGTCACGCTCCTCACAACTCGTTTCGGCAGTGTATTCCGCTTTCATCAGGTAATGACTAATGGAACATACAGTGTTGGCCAAAAGTATTGACACCCCTGCAATTCTGTCAGATAATACTCAGTTTCTTCCTGAAAATGATTGCAATCACAAATTCTTTGGTATTATTATCTTCATTTAATTTGTCTTCAATGAAAAAACACAAAAGAGAATGAAGCAAAAAGCAAAACATTGATCATTTCACACAAAACTCTAAAAATGGGCCGGACAAAAGTATTGGCACCCTCAGCCTAATACTTGGTTGCACAACCTTTAGCCAAAATAGCTGTGATCAACCACTTCCGGTAACCTTCAAATGAGTTTCTTACAATGCTCTGCTGGAATTTTAGACCATTCTTCTTTGGCAAACTGCTCCAGGTCCCTGATATTTGAAGGGTGCCTTCTCCAAACTGCCATTTTTAGATCTCTCCACAGGTGTTCTATGGGATTCATGACTGGACTCATTGCTGGCCACCTTTGAAGTCTCCAGTGCTTTCTCTCAAACCATTTTCTAGTGCTTTTTGAAGTGTGTTTTGGGTCATTGTCCTGCTGGAAGACCCATAACCTCTGAGGGAGACCCAGCTTTCTCACACTGGGCCCTACATCATGCTGCAAAATTTGTTGGTAGTCTTCAGACTTCATAATGCCATGCACAATATCAAGCAGTCCAGTGCCAGAGGCAGCAAAGCAACCCCAAAACATCAGGGAACCTCAGCCATGTTTGACTGTAGGGACCGTATTCTTTTCTTTGAATGCCTCTTTTTTTCTCCTGTAATCTCTATGTTGATGCCTTTGCCCAAAAAGAGAGAATATTCTTCCAAAACGTTTTAGGCTCTCTCAGGTAAGTTTTGGCAAACTCCAGCCTGGCTTTTTTATGACTTGGGGTAAGAAGTGGGGTCTTCCTGGGTCTCCTACCATACAGTCCCTTTTTATTCAGACGCTGACGGATAGTACGGGTTGACACTGTTGTACCCTCGGACTGCAGGGCAGCTTGAACTTGTTTGGATGTTAGTCGAGGTTCTTTATCCACCATCCGCACAATCTTGCGTTGAAATCTCTTGTCAATTTTTCTTTTCCGTCCACATCTAGGGAGATTAGCCACAGTGCCATGGGCTTTAAACTTCTTGATGACACGGCGCACGGTAGACACAGGAACATTCAGGTCTTTGGAGATTGCTCATGCTTCCTCACAATTTGGTTTCTCAAGTCCTCAGACAGTTCTTTGGTCTTCTTTCTTTTCTCCATGCTCAATGTGGTACACACAAGGACACAGGACAGAGGTTGAGTCAACTTTAATCCATGTCAACTGGCTGCAAGTGTGATTTAGTTATTGCCAACACCTGTTAGGTGCCACAGGTAAGTTACAGGTGCTGTTAATTACACAAATTAGAGAAGCATCACATGATTTTTCTAACCGTGCCAGTACTTTTGTCCACCCCCTTTTTTATGTTTGGTGTGGAACTATATCCAATTTGGCTTTAGGACAATTCTTTTTGTGTTTTTTTTATTGAAGACAAATTAAATGAAGATAATAATACCAAAGAATTTGTGATTGCAATCATTTTCAGAAAGAAACTGAGTATTATCTGACAGAATCTTCTCAGGGGTGTCAATACTTGGCCAACACTATACAAGTGGTATTTATGAGGTAGTTCATTGTAGGGATGGGCGAGTCTACTCGCTATGACTCGTTACTCGGCGAGTAGTAAGGGACTCGTATGACTCGGTACTCTGCGAGTTTCCCAGCGATTACTCGCACAGTAACGAGTCCAATGCAAATCAATGGCAATCCTAGTTTTGTCAGAGACTCTGACAAAACTAGGATTGCCATTGACTTGCATTGGACTCGTTACTGTGCAAGTAATCGCAGGGAAACTCGCACAGTAAGGAGTCCAGCTGTCGGCTCTGTGTCGGGCTCGGGTCCTGCAGGCTGCCGCAGCTCCAGGGTCCTAGAGCCCGCCTGCTCTCCCTGTGCACAAAGATGATGAAGCAGAGCTGAGATTGTTCTCAGTCTGCTCATTCCCTGTGCATAGACATCTATATCTATGCACAGGGATGTAGCAGAGAGGACATCGCGTTTTGGACTACGTCGGACGGAAGAGGATTTTTTTAATTAAAGATGGAGTCCCTAATGGCTTTTTTTTTTTATTTCTAATAAAAAATTTTCTCTGTGTTGTGTTCTTTTTAACACTTTATTGGAGATTGTTAGTGGCCGGGTCAAACGTGGCCTGACATTAAGAATCTCGAGCTTAATACCAGCTGGTATAACAAAGCAGGTATTAACCCCTTTATTACCCAGTGTGCCACCGCCACCAGGGCCGCTCGAAGAGCGGGGTTCAGCGCCAGAGGATGGTGCTTCAATGAACGCGCCATCTTCTGGGGCGGCTGCGGGCTGCAATTTGCAGCGGGGGGTGCCCAGAAAGCTTGGGCCTCCCTGCGCTGCGGATTCCAGCCCCCAGCTGCTTAGCTGTACCTGGCTAGACATAGTAATTGCGCGGAGCCCCGCGCATTTTTTTTTAATTCTTTCATGAAATTCATGAAACAATAAAAAAAAAGGGCTCCCCTATATTCTTGTGTCCGGCCCAGGTACAAATAGGCACCTGGGGGTTGGGGGCAGCCCGTCGCTGCCTGCTGGATCCGGCTGGTTTCAGAAATATGGCGAAGCCCACGTCAAATGTTTTTCTGACAAATCCATAAAACAATGTAAATAAAAGGGACTGCATCTTTATTAACCCCTGGACCATGGGAGAGGGGTTAATAAAGATGCAGTCCCTTTTTTAGGATTGTTTTATTGATTTTTCAGAAAAAAAATGACGTGGGCTTCGCCGTATTTCTGGAACCAGTCGGATCTAGCAGGCAGCGACGGGCTGCCCCCAACCCCCAGGTGCCTATTTGTACCTGGCCGGACGCAAGACTATAGGGGAGCCCTTTTTTTTTATTATTTCATGAATTTCATGAAATAATTAAAAAAAAAATGCGTGGAGCTCCGCGCAATTACTATGTCTAGCCAGGTACAGCTAAGCAGCTGGGGGCTGGAATCCGCAGCGCAGGGAGGCCCAAGCTTTCTGGGCACCCCCCGCTGCAAATTGCAGCCCGCAGCCGCCCCAGAAGATGGCGCGTTCATTGAAGCACCATCCTGTGGCGCTGAACCCCGCTCTTCCAGCGGCCCTGGTGGCGGTGGCACGCTGGGTAATAAAGGGGTTAATACCAGCTTTGCTATACAAGCTGGTATTAAGCCCGAGATTCTTAATGTCAGGCCACGTTTGACCCGGCCACTAACAATCTCCAATAAAGGGTTAAAAAAAACACCACCCAGAGAAAAATTATTTATTAAAAATAAAGACAGACACCATTAGGGACTCCAACTTTATTACCACCACATATCCCTCCAAAGACCCAGGTCTTCTCTCTTCTTTCTTCTCTCTTCTGTGTTCCTTCTTCTTCTTGTTGCAGCGCTGGTAAGCAGAGAGTTAACTGTGCTGTGACAGCGGGAGCCTATTAAACATGATTTAGCTATTGTAGCAGATAGAGCCTGAAGCTTCCGAGACACATCTGCGATTTGTAAATCGCACATTACTCGCTATTACTCGCTTCCCCATTCATTAACATTGGACTCGCTAGACTCGCAATGAGTAGCGAGTCCCGGGCTCGGACTAGAGTCAAGCGATTCCGAGTAATTTAGGACTCGCCCATCACTAGTTCATTGATGACGTCATTGGAGGTAGTTAACACCTTCCCAGACTTATAGTTAAAAGATATACTGATAACAGAATGCAATAGCTGGTTCTGGAATAGAGAGTATTTCATTTCAGGTTGGACAGTTTCTTAGACGTAAAAATACTTTAATTACAATGAAAAAAGTGAGAGAACTATTTCAGAACCTGCTATTGCATTCTGTTATCAGTATATCTTTGAACTCTATGGCTGGGAAGGGGTTAACTACCTCCAATGAGGTCATCAATTAACTACCTCATAAATACCCCTTGTAAATTCCATTGGTCATTACCTGATGAAGGCGGAATACACCGGCAAAACGTGTTGTGAGGAGCGTGACCAAAATAAAGTGAAGTTTCATTCAAATTACTGGCCTGCTAGTCCATGAGCGTGCGCACAAACTGTTACATTTCTTCTCTAGAGAAAGCTTCTAGGCCTTGGAACCTGCCAGAAGATCTTGTGGTAAGGGAGTCTCCCTGTGTGCTCTGCTCCCTGTGGCATCTTGTCCAAAACTGGGAGATTTCCAGCTCTCTCTGTCTAGACTAGCCAGAGGATGGAAGTAGCTCCACCTATTGAGCCTGGTGACGGGGTCACTGGCCAATAAGACAACATGCAATTTACATGTTAGATCTGTACAATGCAAGTTAACTTTCACCAGCAGATGGTGCTGGAACACAACAGATGAGAAGTGTATTACTAAAACAAATGAGGAATACCTGGGATATAACAGAGGTGAGTCACCACCTTGGTGTTCGAATTCGATTCGTCGAATTTGATGTGTGTTCGTTGAATGTTCGTCGAATGTTCATCAAACATCGTCGAACACCATTGAAAATGTATGTAAGAATTGTTTTAACATTCGTACTGGGCTTGGGGAGCACCTACAGGGAGGGGGGAGCGCAAAACAAAGGCGGGAAGCCGGCGGTGAGAAGAGGACTTCACCGCTGGCTTTTCTGGTCTATTCCGCGCTCCCTGATGCCCCCTTCCCGCTCCCTGGAGCAGGGAGCGAGGCAGGAAAGCCGGCAGCGGTAAGAAGACTGCCTTGCCGGCTTTCCTGCTGTGTTCTGCGCTCCCTGATGCGGTGCTGTCTAGGAAAGTTCATGTGAGTTCATGCAGCATGAACTCACATGAACTTTCCCAGGGCTGCACAGCTCAGCTACATCTCTGGTAGAGGTTCTCTACCAGAGATGTAGCTGAGCTAAAGAAGAAAACCTCATGAGACTACGTCAGATGGAAGAGGATTTTTTAATAAAGATGAAGTCTAAGTGTATTTTTGTTTTATTTCTAATAAAATATTTTTTCTGTGTGTTGTGTTTTCTTTTTACAAAATTCACTAGAAATTCATGGCGGTCATGTCTAATATTGACGTGACCCCATGAATTTCAGGCTTAGGGCCAGTTGATAACACAGAGCTGGCTCTAACCCCTTTATTACCCAGTGAGCCACCGCACCAGGGCCCTGGATGAGTTGGATACAGCGCCTGAGGATGGCGCTTTAATGAACGTGCCATCCTCTGGGGTGGCTGCAGGCTGCAATTCGCAGCGGGGGGGGCCCAGAAAGCATGGGCCTCCCTGCGCTGCAGATTCCAGCCCCCAGCTGCCTAGTTGTACCTGGCTGAACATAGAAATAGCGCAAAGTTCCACGCATTTTTTTTTAATTATTTTATGAAATTCATGAACTAATTAAAAAAAATAGGGCCTCCTTCTATTTCTGTTTCCAGGCAGGTACAAATAGGCACCTGGGGGTTGGAGGCAGCCCGTTCCTACCTGCTGTACCTGGCTGGACGCAAAAAGTACAGCGAAGCCCACGTCAAATTTTTTGGGAAAAATTCATTAAAAAAATACATTTAGGGACTGCATCTTTATTAACCCCTCGAGGCCGGAGCGCTGCGGCATTGTAATGGGGTTAACTCAGGTCACCAAGGATAGCTCAGGTCATGCCACCTGAGCTGTCCTCAGGTGACCTGAGTTAACCCCCCTTACAATGCCGCTGTGCTACGGCCTCGAGGGGTTAATAAAGATGCAGTCCCTAAATGTACCGTATATACTCGTTTATAAGCCGACCTGTGCATAAGCCGACCCCCCTACTTTTGCCCCCAAAATCTGGGAAAACCTATTGACTCGTGTATAAGCCGAGGGTGGACCCCAGCACAGGTATACAGCCCCCAGCAGTGTGGTATACAGGCCCCCCCAGTGGTATACAGGCCTGCCTCCCCAGTGGTAGTGTACAGCCCCCAGCAGTGTGGTATACAGCAGCCTCCCCAGTGGTATATACAGGCTCCAGCAGTGTTACAGCAGCCTCCCCAGTGGTATATACAGCAGCAGCCCCAGTGGTAGTATATAGCAGCCCCAGAGGTATAAACAGCCCCAGTGGTAGTATACAGCAGCCCCAGAGGTATATACAGCCCCAGTGGTAGTATACCGCAGCCCCAGAGGTATAAACAGCCCCAGTGGTAGTATACAGCAGCCCCAGAGGTATATACAGCCCCAGTGGTAGTATACAGCAGCCCGCCCGCCACCCCCATGAGTATACAGGCCCCCTCCCATCAGTATCCAGGGCCCCCCCCCCCTTGCTCCACAAAACCTGCAGAGTAAAATCATTATACTTATCACTGTCCTGTCGCCGCCGTCCCCGCCGCTACCATCGCGCTCCTCCGTCTTTATCCAGCGTCTTCCGGCTTCCTGTGGTCAGCGCAGGCAATGACGTCATTGCCTGCGCCGACCACAGGAAGCCGGAAGAAGACGGATGAAGCCGGGGAGCGCGATGGCAGCGGCGGGGACAGAGGTGACAGGACAGTGATAAGTATAATGATTTTACTTTGCAGGTTTTGCGGAGCAAGGGGGGGGCCCTGGATACTGATGGGGGGGCCTGTATACTCATGGGGGTGGCGGGCGGACGGCTGTATACTACCACTGGGGCTGTATATGACTCGCGTATAAGCCGAGGGGGGGACTTTTCAGCCTAATTTTTGGGCTGAAAAACTCGGCTTATGCGCAAGTATATACGGTAATTTATTTCTTCATGAATTTTTCCCAAAAATTTTGACGTGGGCTTTGCCGTATTTTTGTGTCCAGCCGGGTACAGCAGGCAGGTACGGGCTGCCCCCAACCCCCAGGTGCCTATTTGTACTTGCCTAGAAACAGAAATAGAAGGCAGCCCTTTTTTTTTAATTATTTCATGTACTGCCTTTGGAAGTACACTGAGCTGTAGGCTTATTTTCTGCTAAGGAAAAAAAAATATTTAAATCTTATTTCTTAGCGAGTGTGACACGAGCTTAGTGTCACCGCAAGTGCGGACGGAAGTAAGTGTGTGACATGTGATTCAGTGACTTTGGATTAAGGGAGTTTGGAATGGAGGGCTTACTGAATTGCTGGTTGTATTTTATTAATACTTTGCATTTCTTTTTACTTATCATTTCTGTCTGGTACAATCCCCATTAGGAAATGAGCTCCATAATTGACAATGCCATCCGGTGTACATCTTGCCACATTTATGCAATCCTTGAACAGCCAGTCGAGGGTGCATACTGCTGTGTGAGATGTGAGTATTTTGTGCATTTGGAAGCCCAGATACTGGATCTAAATGAACAACTGGCAACGCTGAGATCCAGACAATATGGAAAGGAGTCTGCTGCTCACTGAACAGATGTTCAATGGGATAGATGTGGGGGAGTATGGTAGCATGGAGCTGCAGGACAGTGAGGTAGTTAGGTGGGTGACAGTTAGAAGGCAGGGTAGAGGGAAGAGTGCCAGGGAGGCTAGCCCTGATCTGGCACACCCCAATAAATTTGCTAAGTTGGCAGATGAGGGTGGTGTGAGTTCAGGGATAGCACTGCTACTGCAGGGCATGACCTCTAAAAGCTGGGGGAGTGTCAGCTCCAGTAATTGGGAAAAAAGGAGAGAAGGGCAAGCCAGGCAGGTGCTGGTAGTGGGGGACTCAATTATTAGAGGAACAGATAAGGCAATCTGTCACAAAGACAGGGATCTTCGAACAGTGTGCTGCTTACCTGGCGCTCGAGTCCGGCACATCGCTGATTGACAGACACACCAGAGAGGCAATAAAAGATTAGGGAGATAAATAAGTGGCTCAGTAATTGGTGTAGGAAGGAGGGGTTTGGGTTTCTGGAGAACTGGGCCGACTTCTCTGTTGGCTACTGGTTCTATGCTAGGGACGGGCTGCACCTCAATGGGGAGGGTGCAGCTGTGCTGGGGGAGAAAATGGCTAGAAGATTGGAGGAGTGTTTAAACTAGGGATTGGGGGGGAGGGTATTCACTGTACAGGAGGGGAAGATAGTGTAAATAGGTAACCTGGGCACAAGTAATAAAATTGGGGTTGGCATGTGGGGTGGGGTTAGAACAGTCAATATAGTAGGAAGGAATAGAGGTAAAGAGAGATGCATAAAGTGCATGTACACTAATGCCAGAAGCCTCACCAACAAAATGGAGGAATTAGAATTGAGTTTGTTGGAAAATAATTATGACATGGTGGGGATATCGGAGACATGGCTGGACGAGAGCCATGACTGGGCTGTTAATTTAGAGGGCTATAGTCTGTTCAGAAATGACCGTACAAATAAGCGAGGGGGAGGTGTATGTTTATACGTAAAATCATCCTTAAAACCCATCCTGCGTGATAATATAGGTGAATCTAATGGAAATATAGAGTCTCTGTGGGTGGAGCTAAGGGGAGGGGGAAAAAATAATAAATTACTGATCGGGGTTTGTTATAAGTCCCCAACAATAATGTAAGTGGAGGAGAATATCATCATAAAGCAAATAGATGACGCAGCAACTCAGGGAGAAGTCATTATTGTGGGGGACTTCAACTACCCTGAAATACAATGGGAAACAGAAACCTGCAGCTCTAGCAAAGGTAATAGGTTTTTGACAACTATGAGAGACAATTACCTTTCACAACTGGTTCAGGACCCAACAAGAAGGGGGGCACTGCTGGACCTAATATTAACCAACAGGCCAGACCGCATATCAAATATACGGGTTGGAGGTCACTTGGGTAATAGTGATCACAAAATAATAAATTTTCAAATATCCTTTAATAAGATGTGTAGTAGGGGGGCTACAAGGACACTAAACTTCAGGAAGGCAAATTTCCAACGGTTGAGAGATGATCTTAGTGCAGTAAACTGGGATGATGTCTTGAGACACAAGTGCACAAAGCAAATGGGAGACGTTTATTAGCATCCTCAATAGGGCCTGTACACAATATATACCCTATGTGAATAAGCATGCTAGAAATAAGAGGAAACCACTATGGCTAAATAAGGCTGTAAGGGGTGCAATAAGTGACAAAAAGAAAGCATTTAGGGAATTAAAGCAAGTAGGTAGTGATGAGGCATTAAATAAATACAGAAAATTAAATAACATTTGTAAAAAGCAAATCAAGGCAGCAAAGATTGAGACAGAGAGACTCATTGCCCAAGAAAGTAAAAATAATCCCAAAATATTTTTTAACTACATAAATAGTAAGAAACTAAAAAATGATGGTGTTGGCCCCTATAAAAATAGTCTGGGTGAAATGGTGGATGAGGATGAGGAAAAAGCCAATATGCTAAATGACTTTTTTTCAACCGTATTTACACAAGAAAATCCCATGACAGACAATATGATTAGTGAACAAAAACTCTCAATTAAATGTCACCTGCTTAACCCAGCAGGAAGTACAGCATCGTCTAAAAATCACTAACATTGACAAATCCCCGGGCCCGGATGGGATACACCCCAGAGTGCTGCAGGAATTAAGTACTGTCATAGATAGACCATTATTTTTAATATCTAAAGATTCCATAATAACAGGGTCTGTACCACAGGATTGGCGTATAGCAAATGTGCTGCCAATATTCAAAAAGAGGACAAAAACTGAACTTGGAAATTATAGGCCAGTAAGCTTAACCTCTACTGTGGGTAAAATCCTAGAGGGCTTTCTAAGAGATGCTATACTGGACTATCTGAAGAAAAATAACCTCATGACCCAATATCAACATGGGTTTACGAGGAACCGTTCCTGTCAAACTAATCTGATAAGCTTCTATGAAGAAGTAAGTTCTGGACTGGACCAAAGAAATGCAGGTGATGTGTTGTATATGGACGTTTCAGAAGCTTTTGATACGGTGCCACACAAAAGGTTGATACATAAAATGACAGCAATGGGGATAGGGGAAAATATGTGTTAGTGGGTTAAGAACTGGCTTAGTGATAGGAAACAAAGAGTAGTTATTAATGGAACACACTCAGAATGGGTCACAGTTAACAGTGGGGTACCACAGGAGTCAGTGTTGGGCCCGCTTCTTTTTTATATATTTATTAATGACCTTGTAGGGGGCATACAGAGTAGAATCTCAATATTTGCAGATGCCACTAAACTCTGCAGGGTAATCAATACAGAGGAGGACAATTTTATACTACAGGAAGATTTATGTAAACTAGAAGCTTGGGCTGATAAATGGCAAATGAGATTTAATGGGGATAAATGTAAGGTCATGCACTTGGGCAGAGGAAACAAAAGGTATAATTATGTGCTTAATTGTGAAACACTGGGCTAAACTATCACTGAAAATGACCTGGGTGTATGGGTAGATGACAAACTCACATTTAGTGGCCAGTGTATATAAGATAATGGGATGCATTAAAAGAGGCATAGATGCTCATGAGGAGAACATTATTTTATCTCTATACAAGTCACTAGTGCGACCACACTTAGAATACTGTGTACAATTCTGGTCTCCGGTGTATAAGAAAGACATAGCTGAACTAGTGTGGGTGCAGAGAAGAGCGACCAAGGTTATTAGAGGACTGAGTGGTCTGCAATACCAAGACAGGTTATTTAAAGGGAACCAATCACCCCAAATGACCCCCCCGGACTGTTAATATGTGTCCCTACACCCAGCACACACATTTGGGGCAATCGTTTTTGCTAAAAACTGATTAGTAGAAGCTAAGATATAGCTTTATAAACTTTAAAAAATCTTGCCGACTGGGCGTTACCTAGCTGCCGGGGGGGTGGAACGCTGCGCAATATGTACTACCTGGTCCGGTGCCGTCCCTGCAGTCCTGTCCGGTGCTGTCCTCGCTGCTCTGTCCGGTGCTGTGCCCGCTGCTCTGTCCGGTGCTGTGCCAATCTACATGCTGTGCCTCAGGCTGGTAACATGAATATCGGTGCGGGCGCCAGGCAATGGGGGCGCTTCCTGCTTCCTCCTGCCAATCCCCGCCCAGGGCAGCCCTGCACTAATGAGAACGCAGGGCCATTGTGTCATGTGATCGCCGCTGTGACCCGTGACTCATGGGTCCTGAGCCAATCACAGTGCAGGGGCGGTTACATGACATCACTGGCCCTGCGTTCTCATTGGTGCAGGGCTGCCCTGGGCGGGGGATTGGCAGGAGGAAGCAGAAAGCGTCCCCATTGCCCGGCGCCCACACCGATAATCATGTTACCGGCCTGGGGCACAGCATGTAGACTGGCACAGCACCGTACAGAGCAGCGGGGACAGGACCGGACAGGACTTCAGGGATGGCACCGGACCAGGTAATACATATTGCGCAGCGCTCCACCCCCCCGGCAGCTAGGTAACGCCCAGTCGGCAAGATTTTTTAAAGTTTATAAAGCTATATCTTAGCTTCTACTAATCAGTTTTTTTTAGCAAAAACGATTGCCCCAAATGTGTGTGCTGGGTGTAGGGACACATATTAACAGTCCGGGGGGGTCTTTTGGAGTGGTTGGTTCCCTTTAACTTGGGGTTATTTAGCTTGGAAAAACGAAGGCTTAGGGGTGATCTTATAATAATGTATAAATATATGAGGGGACAGTACAGAGACCTTTCTAATGATCTCTTTACTCTTAGGCCTGAGACTGGGACAAGGGGGCATCCTCTACGTCTGGAGGAAAGAAGGTTTAATCATAATCACAGACGTGGATTCTTTACTGTAAGAGCAGTGAGTCTATGGAACTCTCTGCCACATGATGTTGTAATAAGTGACTCACTACTAACATTTAAAAGGGCCTGGATGCCTTTCCTGAAAACTATAATATTACCAGTTATATATACTAGATTCTTTGATAGGGTTTTGATCCAGGGAACTAGTCTGATTGTCATATCTGGAGTCAGGAAGGAATTTTTTCCCCCAATGTGGAGCTAGTGTTGTCACATGTTTTTTTTTTTTTTTTGCCTTCCTCTGGATCAACATGTTAGGTTATGGGTTGAACTAGATGGACTTAAAGTCTTCCTTCAACCTAAAAAACTATGTTACCTCCGTAGTGGGATTATTGGAAAATGTCCTGTATGTGTCGGGGTCATTGAGCATTGCGATTCAATCTGGGCACAAAAAACTGCTGAATCCAGAACAAGTATGACTCCTCCCCCCTTGTCAGACATTTTTATGGTTAGATCGTCCTTTTCTTTTAATTCTGACAGTGGTTTCCGCAAAGAGTGACGCCAATTACTGCTATTGATATGTCTAGTAGTAGGGGCCTGAATTTGAATATTATCATGGAGAGATTTCTGTTCTCGTTCGATGTGATTCTGGAATCTCTCCTTGCAGTCCAACCTCGATGCAAATGGGGTAAAATAACATTTTTTTTTTACATTAAAATGCTTAGAAACACTTATTTTATCACTTTGTGATTTATTCCCATCCAAATTCCCCAAACATAACAAAGACCAGCCTCCTGATAAACCAAACACATGGGGAAATGCGTTGAGGCAAATATTATGAAAACACATCTATATAACTCCACAAGCTAAGTAAGCAAAAAACATCTTTGAAAGATTATGGTATCAACTGTTTATATTATAGCCTTTACCACTTTTCTATTTGGACTGGAAACCACAGAGCGGGGGCAGTTTAGGGTATTGGAAGAAGAACCATCACTGAGCTGGGGCACCTCATCTCACACTATGCATATGGTACCAATTTCCATGGCTAGGTAGTTTCATCCAATATGCTCCAGAGTGTCCCTTATGTTGATATCCTATCAACATAAGGGACACTCTGGAGCATATTGGATGCCTAAATATACATCAGATTTTTATTAATAATCCATGGTGTGTATTTTTTGTGAATTGTTTTGTAGTGGTCTTCATATTTATTAAATCATGACTTTTTGTTTGCTTTCAACATATACCAATAAATAATCTAAATTTAAAGAGGACCTGTCACCCCCTTCCCCCATGGATTAGAATCTAAGACCAACACTGAATGCAGCATGTCTGCTGCATTTAGGCAAGGGGTCCTCCATGGCTCTGTGGGGCTGCTACCCCATTATATAGGCTTATAAAAGCGTAGATATTTTCCATGGAGGCAGGACCTTGTGCTTGAGGCAGCTCGTCCTCGGGAGCATTTCACGCCCCCTGCTCCTCTGTGCCGCCCATATCCTCATTCCAGTCATTTCCTCCTCACTCTGCGCGCCCTTGTGATGTTGACGCAAGCGCAGAGCAAGGTTGAGGGTGAGTTGCATGCCACGCCTTCTGCTATTACGTCTTTTCATTACCCCGCCCTGCTCCGTGTTGTGCTATGGAGCAGGGCGGGGAAATGAGAGGACGTCATAGCAGGAGACGAGGCATGCACCTCAACCTCAACCTCACTCTACACTTGCGTCAAGGGCCCACCTCAATGGAAAATAACTTAGTTTTTTTAAGCCTATATATCAGGGTAGCAGCACTACAGAGCCTTGGGGGACCCCTTGCCTGAATGCAGCAGACATGCTGCATTCAGTGCTGGGCTTAGATTCTAATCCATGGGGGGATGAAGATGACAGGTCCTCTTTAAAAGAGAAATATTTGAATCCTTCTAACATCCTAACAAAATAAGAGGACTTTTAAAAATCATGGTGATCTAGAGAAAACATGTGAATTTGTATTTATTAACTATTTTGTGTGGTTTGACTGACTGGTTTTAAGGCATAAGCATAAAAAGTTTTGAAAATTGCTACCGTATATACTCGTGTATAAGCCCAGTTTTTCAGCCCAAAAATTGGGCTGAAAAGTCCCCCCCTCGGCTTATACACGGGTCAATACGGTAATATAAATCTTGTTGGCCCCCAAATGCTGGCACTCGCCCCCCCTGTGTGGTAAGGGCCCCCCCGCTGCTTAACTTACCATCCCTGGTCTTCTGCACTGCACCGCGCCGGTCTTCTGTGCTCCGTCCTCCATGCTCCCGTCCGCCTGCATCCGGGATCCCCGGCCGTCGCACGATGACGTCATCGTTACTGCGACGGCCGGGGTTCCCGGATGCAGCCGGACGGGAGCATGGAGGACGGAGCACAGAAGACCGGCGCGGTGCAGTGCAGAAGACCAGGGATGGTAAGTTAAGCAGCGGGGGGGGCCCTTACCACACAGGGGGGGCGAGTGCCAGCATTAGGGGGCCTGTTTACCCCTGGGGCTGCTGTATACCCCTGGGGCTGCTGTATACCCCTGGGGCTGCTGTATACCCCTGGGGCTGCTATATATCCCTGGGGCTGCTATATACCCCTGGGGCTGCTATATACCACTGGGGCTGCTGTATATACTGATGGGGCCTGTATACCACTGGGGCTGCTGTATATACTGGTGGGGTCTGTATATACCACTGGGGAGGCTGCTGTATACCACTGGGGCTGCTGTATATACTGCTAGGGCCTGTATATGCCACTGGGAGGCTGCTGTAATACTGCTGGGGCCTGTATATACCACTGGGGAGGCTGCTGTAATACTGCTGGGGTCTGTATATACCACTGGGGAGGCTGCTGTAATACTTCTGGGGCCTGTATATACCACTGGGGAGGCTGCTGTATACTACCACTGGGGAGGCTGCTGTATACTACCACTGGGGAGGCTGCTGTATATACTACTGGGAGGCTGCTGTATACCACACTGCTGGGGGCTGTATACCTGTGCTGGGGTCCACCCTCGGCTTATACATGAGTCAATAGTTTTTCCCAGGTTTTGGGGGCAAAAGTAGGGGGGTCGGCTTATACACGGGTTGGCTTATACACGAGTATATACGGTAATTTTATAACATTTCTATAAAATTTCAGATATTTTTGTAAGAAAAGTGCAAAACATATGAACAAAAATTTACTACTAACATAAAAAGTGTTATAAAAAATATTTTCAGAATCATTGGGTTATACTGAATCATTCCAACATTATTACCACATAAAGTTATACCTGTTAGTTTTTAAAAATGGATAATTTAGATCGTCCCGATCGCCTAGATTTAGTGTACTTGTTCTTGTCTCCCTTATCCTCATGTAAAGCACCATGGAACCTAATGGCGCTATATAAATAAATAATAATAATAATAATAATAATAATAAAAATGAGTTTTGTCTGTTCCGCAGTCCAGTGATTTTTTTCTTTTTATTGTCTCTTTCACTAGTACTATTATTGTGATCAGCAACCAGAAAAGATGCAGGGATGGAAAGAAAATTGCTGGACTGCTTTTTAAGTGCATTTTTTATGCAAAACATATTTAAAGCATATTAGTTATTTTACCTATCTGCAATATGGCGTAATTTCAGAGTTCATAACTTATGTTCTGTGATATATATACAGTATGTACATGTCTAATTGAAATGTATGTTTTATGGATATATTGCAGGAACGAACAATACTAAAAATATGGAAGTGAATAAAAAACGGCATGGAGGACTAATGGACAGTAACTACAAGAAAGACATTTAGTTTGCCAAGAAAATGTGAAACAAGTATTTCAATCATCTAGGACAGTGATACGCTTCAGGCTGCAGGCCATAAATGATCTCTTCTGACTCTTGGACAGATTCCTGGGGGCCACAAGGATTGAACAGCTGGTCTCATTTTTATAACCCTTTTAATTCTTCTTTAGGCTGCGTTCACACAGTGCGTATTTTGACGCGTATTTTTACGCGCGTATTTTCTCCAGAAGAATGTGCATCTGTATTTCCCTGCAAAGTCAATGGACATTCACTTCTGCCATTCACACGTCACGTATTTTTACGCAGCGTAAAAATATGCGCGTAAAAAAAATGAACATGTCAATTCTTTCCAGTTTTTTACGCGCGTATTTTCCATAGGCCCCATTATAAGCACTGGAAACACGCGCGTAAAAAAACGCAGTCGCGTATTTTTACGCACGTAAAAATACGCAACGTGTGAACGCAGCCTTAGACTGCAGTGTTCACTACTAAATGCTGCGGCACATGTAATGCTGAATTACGTCCTAATGTTGCCCAGTGGCGTAAGGACATTTTTTGTGGGTGAAGTTAGAGCATTCTGCTCTCCTGTTGCGCCCCTGTGATGGGTGCAGCAGTCGCTAATATATGCATCTGTTTTCTGAACAACAACTGCTGCAAGGAGTTCTTTTAAAGAAATAGCATCACAAAGAGTTGACCACAGTCCTGTCTGACCAATACAAACTTGGAAAAGCAGTTCAAAGTAGCAACATCATTAATCATCACGTTTCAAGAAAAAGAAGCAGTTCCCACCATTACATTAGGGAGAATTATAATAAAAACATTTAAATTTCCCTTGGCAAAGAAAAGATTTCCCATCCCTGATCTAGAGTTTGAATTTAGAATAAACTATACAAAAAGACTAATGGATTAAAGTAAAATTATATCTGTAACCGTATAAATACAAAATATAAGAATTTCTTGTCATAAAATTATTACACAAGTAAAAATATATGTTTCAATATTGATGAATTTATTGTGTACAGAGCCAGAGGAGGTACTGTGTGAAGTTCAGGCTGAGGAGTGATTACAGCCATGCTCATAGTATACAGTAAGGAGCAAGAGAAAACTGCTGCACTCCCTAATGTGCAATGTGTACAGGTGCAGTGCTAAACATAACATACTAGTAAAAAGGCCTGATGCAATTGCATCCGGAGCGGGGTGAAATGAATTGTGTGTTTACAGGCGGCTCTGTGGGTAGCTGAGTATGGAGGCAGCTCTGTGGGTAGCAGAGTATACAGGCGGCTCTGTGGGTAGTAGAGTATACAGGCGGCTCTGTGGGTAGCAGAGTATACAGGCGGCTCTGTGGGTAGCAGGGTATACAGGCGGCTCTGTGGGTAGCAGAATATACAGGCGGCTCTGTGGGTAGCAGAGTATGGAGGCGTCTCTTTGGGTAGCAGAGTATGGAGGCGGCTCTGTGGGTAGCAGAGTATGGAGGCGGCTCTGTGGGTAGCAGAGTATCGAGGCGGCTCTGTGGGTAGCAGAGTATGGAGGCGGCTGTGTGGGTAGCAGAGTATCGAGG
Organism: Allobates femoralis; assembly: GCA_033576535.1. Taxonomy (NCBI): domain Eukaryota; kingdom Metazoa; phylum Chordata; class Amphibia; order Anura; family Aromobatidae; genus Allobates; species Allobates femoralis. The sequence goes on from JARQOC010000007.1 coordinate 18,052,538, forward strand.
CAGCTCTGTGGGTAGTAGAGTATAGAGTCGGCTGTGTGGTGGAGGGGTGAGGAGAGATGCGGCTCTGTGGTGGAGCGGTGAGGAGAGATGCGGCTCTGTGGTGCAGGGGTGAGGAGAGAAGCGGCTGTGGAGGAGGGGTGAGGAGAGATGCGGCTCAGTGGTGGAGGGGTGAGGAGAGAAGCACACAGTATATACATACATGAAACATTGTATAGACACACAGTATGCAGACATTACACACAGTATACAGACATTAGACAGAGTGTAGAGACATTACACACAGAGTGGACAGAGACACATGCCACACAGAGTGGACAGAGACACATGCCACACAGAGTGGACAGAGAGACATGACACAGAGTGGACAGAGAGACGTGAGGGACAGAGTGGACAGAGAGACACGTGAGGGACAGAGTGGACAGAGAGACACGTGAGGGACAGAGTGGACAGAGAGACACGTGAGGGACAGAGTGGACAGAGAGACACGTGAGGGACAGAGTGGACAGAGAGACACGTGAGGGACAGAGTGGACAGAGAGACACGTGAGGGACAGAGTGGACAGAGAGACACGTGAGGGACAGAGTGGACAGAGAGACACGTGAGGGACAGAGTGGACAGAGACACGTGAGGGACAGAGTGGACAGAGACGTCCATGCTCCTCTGAGCTGTTCCTCCCTCCATGCTCGTGTGTCCTCCTGCAGACTCCTCTGTCCTCTTGCTCCAGATGCTTCCTATGAAGAGGATGTAAGAGGAGGTTGTGAGGGGCAGACTCCTGTGTCCTCCTCCAGACTCCTATGTCGTCCTCCTCCTCAGTCCTCCTCCGCAGCGGTGATGAAGGGGGCTGCTGATGGTGGCGGCGGCCACTTCAGTAATAGGGCTCCCCCGGGCTGCGGCGGGCGGCGGGCCCTTGTGTAATAGGCGGCGGGCCTGGAGGGTGTAAAGAGAGTGCGGCGGTGGTGGAGGCAGCAGCGTGCGGGGTTGTGCAGTGACGGAAGCATGCAGGGAGCCGGCGCCAGGCAGCATAATGGGTGTCGCAATATGGCGGCGCTTCCGGGGTAGGCAGGCATAATCTGCAGTTTAGCGCAGGAGCCCTTGCTCCATAGCGGCACAGTGGCCGGAAGCTCTAAACTGCAGATTATGTATAGAGATTATATAAAAAAAAGACAGCTGTTCTCTAGGTACTCAGCAATTGCAAACATGAACATATAAGAATATAGACTAGCATTATAGCTAAGAAGATATACAGAAAAATGAGACATGTTGAGGCATGTCTCTTTACTGGGAACTTACACTCCACACAAATGAAGGTTTTTAAATAGGGAGAGAGACAGATTGAGTGTAGGTTCCCAGTAAAAAGACACGCCTCACATGGCTACTAGGTGGATGTGGACATGGACATCTTTATAGGCTAAGTGTCTCATTTTTTTATATTGTCCTTAATTATAATGCTAGTCTATATTCTTATATGCTCACGTTTGCATGGCTTAGTACTCAGAGTTCAGCTGTCTTTTTTGTTGTACGGTAAATGTCAATGCTATAAGTTAAATGGTTCACCCCTGAGGCCGAGGGCCGCCGCTCGGGAGGTGAATCCAAGTACCCAGAGGGACAATCGCATCGGATTTCCTGGTTCATCTCCAAATGCCTGGATATAACTATACGGAATAGTGAAAAATTTAAAGGGATCTAAACACTTTCCATACCCACTGTAGTATAAGGAGCAGTGACTAAATCAGCCCCAGAGGTGTAACAATCGCGGTCGCAGAGGCCTGGGGGCACAGTAGGCATGCCGGCCCCATCGCCTCCTTTAGTTTAATGTGCTCAAAGACCTGTCTGGTCCCTGCACATGATACATGCTGCCAGCGAAACAGTGGCTGGCAGATGACATCAGCGGTACCACGACACGGGTTGGCACATGACTGTGACATCATCCGCTATGTCCTGCTGTCCGATGTCAGCTGTCAGCCACTGCGTGTTGGCTACAAAGGACACGGAGAAATGTGGAAGTGGAGGAATGGTAAGTAACTTAACCATTAACCATCTCTGTTGGCTACAGGTTCTATGCTAGGGACGGGCTGCACCTACATGGGGAGGGTGCAGCTGTGCTGGGGGAGACAATGGCTAGAAGGTTGGAGGAGTGTTTAAACTAGGGATTGGGGGAGGGTATTCATTGTACAGGAGAGGAAGATAGTGTAAATAGTAACCTGGGCACAAATAATAAAATTGGGGGTGGGGTTAGAACAGTCAATATAGTAGGAAGGAATAGAGGTAAAGAGAGATGCATAGAGTGCATGTATACTATGACAGAAGCCTCACCAACAAAATGGAGGAACTAGAATTGATTTTGTTGGAAAATAATTATGACATGGTGGGTATATTGGAGACATGGCTGTACGAGAGCCATGACTGGGCTGTTAATTTGCAGGGCTATAGTCTGTTCAGAAATGACCGTACAAATGAGCGAGGGGGAGGTGTCTGTTTATACGTAAACTCATCCTTAAAACCCATCCTGCGTGATAATATAGGTGAATCTAATGGAAATGTAGAGTCTCTGTGGGTGGAGATAAGGGGAGCGGGAAAAATAATAAATTTCTGATAGGGGTTTGTTATAAGTCTCCCAACAACAATGGAAGTGGAGGAGAATATCCTCATAAAGCAAATGAAGCAGCGACTCAGGGAGAAGTCATTATTATGGGGGACTTCAACGACCCTGAAATACATTGGGAACAGAAACCTGCAGTTCCAGCAAAGGTAATAGGATTTTGACAACTATGAGAGACAATTATGTTTCACAACTGGTTCAGGACCCAACAAGAAGGGGGGTCACTACTGGACCTAATATTAACCAACAGGCCGGACTGCATATCACATTTACGGGTTGGAGGTCACTTGGGTAATAGTGATCATAAAATAATAAGTTTTCAAGTATCCTTTAATAAGATGTGTAGTAGAGGGGCTACAACGACACTAAATTTCAGGAAGGCAAATTTCCAACGGTTGAAGAGATGATCTTAGTGCAATACACTGGGACAATGTCCTGAGTCATAAAAGTACACAAATCAAATGGAAGACGTTTATTAGCATCCTGAATAGGGCCTGTGCGCACTATATACCCTATGAGAATAAGCATGCTAAAAATAGGAGGAAACTACTATGGCTAAATAAAGCGGTAAGAGGCGCAATAAGTGACAAAAAGAAAGCATTTAGGGAATTAAAGCAAGTAGGTAGTGATGAAGCGTTAAATAAATACAGAAAATTAAATAACATTTGTAAAAAGCAAACCAAGGCAGCAAAGATTGAGACAGAGACTAGGGTCACACTTGCGTTTTTTATTTCAAATCCTGATCCGGTTTTGAACTTTCAAAAAGCTGCCGCCGGGATAAGCAATGTGTTAAATCTGTGAAAAAAGGTTACATATTAATAATAATTGTGGGCAACATATCTCTAGGGGTGCCCACCCCCCCTAGAGACATGCTACCCACTCAGGTGGGCATGTCATGGGTTAATAAGTGATGTACAGTAAGCCGGCTACTGTCGGCTCTGTACAATTTTCTGAATGAAGCCACAGCTCCACTGACAGCTGCGCATATACTATACATAATGTACGTATAGTATCTGCCGCTGTCCAGGGTCCTGCAGGCTTTTACAGTAGATCTATGGGCAGCACACAGCCATAGATCTACTGTAAATGCGTACAGGACCTCGGACAGCGCACATACTATACGTAATGAGAATGAGAATGAAGCAAAAAGCAAAACATTGATCATTTCACACAAAACTCCAAAAATGGGCCAGACAAAAGTATTGGCACCCTCAGCCTAACACTTGGTTGCACAACCTTTAGCCAAAATAACTGTGATCAACCGCTTCCAGTAACCATCTATGAGTTTCTTACAATGCTCTGCTGGAATTTTAGACCATTCTTCTTTGGCAAACTGTTCCAGGTCCCTGATATTTGAAGGGTGTCTTCTCCAAACTGCCATTTTTAGATATCTCCACAGGTGTTCTATGGGATTCAGGTCTGGACTCATTGCTGGCCACCTTAGAAGTCTCCAGTGCTTTCTCTCAAACCATTTTTGAGTACTTTTTGAAGTTTGTTTTGGGTCATTCTCCTGCTGGAAGACCCATGACCTCTGAGGGAGACCCAGCTTTCTCACACTGGGCCCTACATTATGCTGCAAAATTTGTTGGTAGTCTTCAGACTTCATAATGCCATGCACACGGTCAAGCAGTCCAGTGGCAGAGGCAGCAAAGCAACCCCAAAACATCAGGGAACCTCCACCATGTTTGACTGTAGGGACCGTGTTCTTTCTTTGAATGCCTCTTTTTTTCTCCTGTAAAATATATGTTGATGCCTTTGCCCAAAAAGAGAGAACATTCTTCCAAAACGTTATAGGCTTTCTCAGGTAAGTTTTGGCAAACTCCAGCCTGGCTTTTTTTATGTCTCGGGGTAAGAAGTGGGGTCTTCCTGAGTCTCCTACCATACAGTCCCTTTTCATTCAGACGCCGACGGATAGTACGAGTTGACACTGTTGTACCCTCGGACTGCAGGGCAGCTTGAACTTGTTTGGATGTTGAGGTTCTTTATCCACCGTCCGCACAATCTTGCGTTGAAATCTCTCATCAATTTTTCTTTTCCGTCCACATCTATGGAAGTTAGCCACAGTGCCATGGGCTTTAAACTTCTTGATGACACTGGAACCTTCAGGTCTTTGGAGATGGACTTGTAGCCTTGAGATTGCTAATGCTTCCTCACAATTTGGTTTCTCAAGTCCTCAGACAGTTCTTTGGTCTTCTTTCTTTTCTCCGTGCTCAATGTGGTACACACAAGGACACAGGAGTTGAGTCAACTTTATCCATGTCAACTGGCTGCAAGTGTGAATTATTTATTGCCAATACCTGTTAGGTGCCACAGGTAAGTTACAGGTGCTGTTAATTACACAAATTAGAGAAGCATCACATGATTTTTCTAACAGTGCCAATACTTTTGTCCACCCCCTTTTTTATGTTTGGTGTGGAATTATATCCAATTTGGCTTTAGAACAATTCTTTTTGTGTTTTTTTCAATGAAGACAAATTAAATGAAGATAATAATACCAAAGAATTTGTGATTGCAATCATTTTCAGGAAGTAACTGAGTATTATCTGACAGAATTGTCACTGTATATGACCCCCATCCTGCTATTATATATGTTCCATCCTGGTAGTACATATGTCCCCATCCTGCTTTATATATATTCCCCATCCTGGTAGTATGTATGTCCCTCATCCTGCTAGTATATATGTCCTCCATCCTGCAAGCATATATATTCCCCATCCTGGTAGTATATATGTCCCCCATCCTGCTAGTATATATGTTCCCATCCTGCTTTTATATATATATCCCATCCTGGTAGTATATATGTCCCCCATCCTGCTAGTATGTATGTTCCCATCCTGGTAGTATATATGTCCCCAATCCTGGCAGTATATATGTCAGCCATCCTGGTAGTATGTATGTCCCCAAGGGACAAATATTGCCACACCATAATAAGAGCACATATTACCACCACATAGTGATAGAATAATACCATGTACAAGAAGATGTACTGCCACACACCATGATCAGAGTGCATATTACCATCACATAGTGACCAAATAATACCACATATAAGAATAAATACCTAGACATGGTAGTATATATGTCCCCCATCCTGCTACTATATATGTTCCCATCCTGGTAGTATATATGTTCCCATCCTGCTATTATATATATCCCCTATCCTGCTAGTATATACAGTATGTCCTCCATCCTAGCAGTATATATGTCCTCCATCCTGACAGTATACTGTACATGTCCCCCATCCTGTTAGTATATATTTCCCCCATCCTCATAGTATATATGTCCTCCATCCTGCTATTCTATATGTCCCTCATCCTGCTATTATATATGTCCCCTTCCTGATTGTATATATGTCCCCAATCCTGGCAGTATATATGTCAGCCATCCTGATAGTATGTATGTCCCCCCTCCTGCACCACAAGCACCATGCATGCATGTTGGACAAGCACTATGCATGCACAGGCACCATACATGCACGTCGCACAAGCTCTATACATGCATAGGCACCACACACGTTGCACAAGCACACACATCACACAGGCACTATGCACGCCCGTCATACAGGCATCATGCATGTCGCTGGGACTGCTGAGCAGGAATAGTCCTGTGCGCACACACAGGACCTCCAAAGGGCCAGGAGAAAGTCCAAACTTGGAAAAGCAGCTCAAAGTAATGCTATTGTGGCGCCCCGCCAAGCAGGCGTCACAGAGGGGTACTGCACCTGTAAAAGAGGTGCAGATACCCCAGCTGCATTTGGATCATAGGATGGTGGGTGGTACCCATTCACCAGCACTCCCACACTAGATCACACGGTGAGAGGTTACCCGGGACGGAATAAAACCACCTCGAGGGGGAACAAGAAGGTCGGTAGTCTGGAGGTTTAGGTCTTTTGCCTTGGAGGGAGTAGAGAGTAGTGATGGGCGAGTCCTAAATTACTCGGAATCGCTTGACTCTAGCGAGTCCGAGCCCGGGACTCGCTACTCGTTGCGAGTCTAGCGAGTCCAATGTTAATGAATGGGGAAGCGAGTAATAGCGAGTAATGTGCGATTTACAAATCGCAGATTTGTCTCGGAAGCTTCAGGCTCTATCTGCTACAATAGCTAAATCATGTTTAATAGGCTCCCGCTGTCACAGCACAGTTAACTCTCTGCTTACCGGCGCTGCAACAAGAAGAAGAAGGAAGACAGAAGAGAGAAGAAAGAAGAGAGAAGACCTGGGTCTTTGGAGGGATATGTGGTGGTAATAAAGTTGGAGTCCCTAATGGTGTCTGTGTCTTTATTTTTAATAAATAATTTTTCTCTGTGTGGTGTTTTTTTTAACCCTTTATTGGAGATAGCTAGTGGCCGGGTCAAACGTGGCCTGACATTAAGAATCTCGGGCTTAATACCAGCTTGTATAACAAAGTTGGTATTAACCCCTTTATTACCCAGCGTGCCACCGCCACCAGGGCCACTGGAAGAGCGGGGTTCAGCGCCAGAGGATGGCCCTTCAATGAACGTGCCATCTTCTGGGGCGGCTGCGGGCTGCAATTTGCAGCGGAGGGTGCCCAGAAAGCTTGGGCCTCCCTGCGCTGCGGATTCCAGCCCCCAGCTGTTTAGCTGTACCTGGCTAGACATAGAAATTGCGCGAAGCCCCACACATTTTTTTTTTATTATTTCATGAAATTCATGAAATAATAAAAAAAAAGGGCTCCCCTATATTCTTGTGTCCGGCCAGGTACAAATAGGCACCTGGGGGTTGGGGGCAGCCCGTCGCTGCCTGCTGGATCCGGCTGGTTCCAGAAATACGGCGAAGCCCACGTCATTTTTTTTCTGAAAACTTTTTCCGCCATACTTGGTGCCAAAAATGGGTTCCCGCCATTACTGCAGGGGGACCCAAGATGGCGCCGTAGCCATGTACTAAACGCCATGTGCAGGCCTGGGGGTGTGCCTCAGCCCCTAGAAGAAGGAGGGCCAAGACGGAGGCGCCAAAATGTGTGGCCGCCCAGATTGCCATCAATCAGGGGGGCGGCCCACAGGAAGTTCCGCGTGAGTGGCTGCTGATAACAAGACAAACCGGAAGAGAAGGACTGAAATGACAAGGCTCCTTCGTACCCAGCAGCATGGCAGCACCCCGTTGGAGAGACATTGTGCACGAACTTGAGGAGCAAACTTGAGCCGCGCAGGGCAACTCGGCAGCGGCGTCCCTCTTAACCTTAGAGGGGGATGCCGACTACTGGAGGGATGCCTTTGGATGGCTCCGCCAGGAGATGGAAGAATCCCTGGTGTGGGTGTGCCGGCGGTGGAGCACGGAGCGGACATATGAACTGTCCTCCATGAGAGCGGACCGTGAGGCGCGAGAGGAAGCAGTAGTTGAACGTGCAGTTGCGGAATACTGCACCTCTCTACCACCCGTCCAGACCCGGGACTCAGGAGTTCAAACAGAACCCCCGACTTCACCACCGTCCTGGGCTAGCAGTTGTCTCCGGCTGGAGCCAGCGCAGATGTCCCCAACAGCACCAAGTGAAGAAGTCGAGGAGGAGTATGACGACGACACTGACGATGAGGAACCGTAGGACGCAGAGGGAGCCTCAGTAGGGAGCACACCAGAAGCTGCGTGGTGGACCACGTAGCAGCGACAGCAGCGAGGAGCCCCTGCCATATTGATCTCAGCGGAGACACGAGTTGTATCCAGAGTCCCAACCAGCAACTCACCACCCCCACAGTACCAGTCACTACAGAGTTCCCGGACAGCTTTGGTCAAAGTGGCAAGACAGAGAAGAAGAGAGGAATGGTATCAACGAGAACAGTCAACCAGGCGACTCCGAGATGAAGCAAGAGCTCAGCCCCCGCTTACATTGGAACTCCGCCGCCTACGACCTGTTGTCTCCGTTTACCAGGAAGATGGTTGGGGATTTTTACGTGAACCCGGACTTACGGATGATGTATTTTTCGCCCGAAGAGATGTGGAGTCATACCTGCGCAGAGGACACCCGAATTGAGACCTATATAGGGGTGAGCAGGTCACGTATGAGCGGTACCCCGGCCCATTAGGCTGGTTCGCAATACGGATCACTCACTGTGCAGACAACCCCCGCTAAACAATAGACTCCCATGCAGAGACATTGTATTTGCAAGAGACTCCTGCATTGAGACAATGCCCCTGTAAATAGCCCCTTTCAGTAACCATGCCCCTTTATTTTTGCTTTCCCTTTTTGCAAGTCTTCAAGAATAATGCAAGTCCCCTTAAGTGCTGTCTTCGGCTGAAAACTCAGAGACCTTATTTTGAACTTTTGATTTGAACTTTTGAACCTTTCCCCTGTTTAATGATGTGTGCTGTGTGAGCCCGCATAGTTAGTACCAATCCCCGTTGGGCCAAGTTGAATAATGTCTTTTGTGCAGATAGTGAAGCCGGAGAGTTAGAACTTTGCCGACGGGTGGCCCGACAACTGTGAAGTCTAGTAACTAACTACTGCTTTACTGTGTGTATATGTGTAACGTTCCAAGAGTAACGTTCCGTAAATGAGGTGCAGATACTCCAGCTGCAGGTGGATCATGGGATGGTGGGTGGTACCCATTCACCAGCACTCCCACACTAGATCACATGGTATGAGGTTACCTGGGAGGGAATAAAACCACCTCTAGGGGGAATAAGAAGGTCGGTAGTCTGGAGGTTTAGGTCTTTTGCCTAGGAGGGAGTAGAGAGATGGAAGAGGAGGAGAGAACTTGAGGAAAAATCCCAGGAGCACACAGCCGAAAGGGGAGTTAGAAAGAACTTGAGGAGGTTCAACCCCAAAAGCTTACCGGGCACCGGAGCCCGCACCTGTGGGATACTTTAGGGCCACAGAAAATCCGGAGCCCAATGTAATCTACACTTCTCCCGGACACCTGAGCTACCAAAAAAGGGTTCCAGGCACCGCTTGATGGTGAGCGGTCAACCCCTTTATTACCCAGCGTGCCACCGCCACCAGGGCCACTGGAAGAGCGGGGTTCAGCGCCAGAGGATGGCCCTTCAATGAACGTGCCATCTTCTGGGGCGGCTGCGGGCTGCAATTTGCAGCGGAGGGTGCCCAGAAAGCTTGGGCCTCCCTGCGCTGCGGATTCCAGCCCCCAGCTGTTTAGCTGTACCTGGCTAGACATAGAAATTGCGCGAAGCCCCACACATTTTTTTTTTATTATTTCATGAAATTCATGAAATAATAAAAAAAAAGGGCTCCCCTATATTCTTGTGTCCGGCCAGGTACAAATAGGCACCTGGGGGTTGGGGGCAGCCCGTCGCTGCCTGCTGGATCCGGCTGGTTCCAGAAATACGGCGAAGCCCACGTCATTTTTTTTCTGAAAACTTTTTCCGCCATACTTGGTGCCAAAAATGGGTTCCCGCCATTACTGCAGGGGGACCCAAGATGGCGCCGTAGCCATGTACTAAACGCCATGTGCAGGCCTGGGGTGTGCCTCAGCCCCTAGAAGAAGGAGGGCCAAGACGGAGGCGCCAAAATGTGTGGCCGCCCAGATTGCCATCAATCAGGGGGCGGCCCACAGGAAGTTCCGCGTGAGTGGCTGCTGATAACAAGACAAACCGGAAGAGAAGGACTGAAATGACAAGGCTCCTTCGTACCCAGCAGCATGGCAGCACCCCGTTGGAGAGACATTGTGCACGAACTTGAGGAGCTAGTAACTAACTACTGCTTTACTGTGTGTATATGTGTAACGTTCCAAGAGTAACGTTCCGTAAATGAGGTGCAGATACTCCAGCTGCAGGTGGATCATGGGATGGTGGGTGGTACCCATTCACCAGCACTCCCACACTAGATCACATGGTATGAGGTTACCTGGGAGGGAATAAAACCACCTCTAGGGGGAATAAGAAGGTCGGTAGTCTGGAGGTTTAGGTCTTTTGCCTAGGAGGGAGTAGAGAGATGGAAGAGGAGGAGAGAACTTGAGGAAAAATCCCAGGAGCACACAGCCGAAAGGGGAGTTAGAAAGAACTTGAGGAGGTTCAACCCCAAAAGCTTACCGGGCACCGGAGCCCGCACCTTGGGATACTTTAGGGCCACAGAAAATCCGGAGCCCAATGTAATCTACACTTCTCCCGGACACCTGAGCTACCAAAAAAGGGTTCCAGGCACCGCTTGATGGGTGAGCGGTCAACCAGCAGAAGGTTATCTGACGGGAGCAAAGGAGAGAGAAAGGAGGAGGTCAGGTTACCTGTCCTTACACCATCAGGAGTGTTGCACTGTAACTTTGTATGCAACTTATACAAATGCCAGTAAAGTACCCAGAGGAACAGTGATTTTGGACTCCGCTAGCTTTCTTTGCATGAACTTGTTTCCTTACAGGAATGCTGCCCCGGAGGTCCAGTCCTACCTGTGGAGGAATTCACCATCTTAGCTGCGATACCATCCACCTCCGGCGGACTGTGGCGGCGCTGGTGGCATCTCACCAGATACTACAGGTGGCGTCATGATAAACTTTGTAAATAGTCCCCTGTAAATATCACCCCTTTTTTGGAACATAGGCCCAGGGCACGAGGTCAGGCGCATGACACAGCTGACCCTTTTGCCACCTGACACCCGAGTACCCCAAAGCCTGGGCTCAACACTATCTAACATCACATGCCTCACCAAAAAGAAGCAGTTTCCACCATTACATAGGGAGAATTATGATAAAACATCTAAATTTCCCTTGGCAGTGAAAAGGTTTCCCATCCCTGATCTAGGGTTTGAATCTGGAATACACTGTAAAAAAAGACTAATGGATTCAAGTAAAATTATATCTGTAACCATATAAACACAAAATATATGAATTTTTTGTCATAAAATTATTACGAGTGATGAGCGAGTACCAAAATGCTCGGGTGCTCGATGCTCGGGCCGAGCATCCCAAGATACTCGTGTACTGGGCCCGAGCACCGAGCCCAATGTTATCCTATGGGAGACCCGAGTATTTTTATGAAATGACCGCCGGCAGCATGTAGAAACCCTAAAAATGTCACAAAAGTCTCAGAAGAGTGCTCAAATGACATGGCAACACCATGGGGAAGACCCCTGTAAGCCTTTCTCACTCAAAAGTCACAGCTGTGAACAATGTTGTCCGAGTTTCACGCCAATTTTACGGAGTCACCAGAAAACCTTCCAAAATGACACCAAAATGAATATTCAGGGTGGAAATGTTAAGGGCACATACCTAATAGTGAGATACAGCTGGTGTATGTTACTTTTTGTGATTACATGAAAGATTTTACGTGAAAACATTGTGCGGTACTCCGATGTCCCTGAGAAGAGACGTACATGAAGCCCTGTCTTGACATAATGTGCCCATTTTGAGGAAGTGGGTGTATTGTAGTATTTTCCTTTACCAGGGCAGTCCAAAATTGTGAGGTTCACCAATGACCCATGCATACAGACATGCATGAGGGCCTGTAAACCTGAAGTGGGTGTATTGTAATATAGCCCTCTGGAAGGGCAGCTAAAAATTGGGAGGTTCAACAATGCCCCTGGATACTGACGTGCATGAGGGCCTGTACACCTGAAGTGGGTGTATTGTAGTATAGCCCTTTGGCAGGGCAGCCAAAAATTGGGAGGTTCAACAATGCCCCTGGATACAGACGTGCATGAGGGCCTGTAAACCTGAAGTGGGTGTATTGTAGTATAGCCCTTTAGCAGGGCAGCCAAAAATTGGGAGGTTCAACAATGCCCCTGGATACAGACGTGCATGAGGGCCTGTAAACCTGAAGTGGGTGTATTGTAGTATAGCCCTTTGGCAGGGCAGCCAAAAATTGGGAGGCTCCACATTGTCCCTGGATAGAGACGTGCATGAGGTCCTCAAAACATTTTTCCCATTGAAAAGGAGCGGGTCTCCTGTTGTTGTAATGCCCATTCTAAAAGAATGGGCGAAAAAATTTACCACTGGGGGTAAACCTGAAACAACAGCCTAACTATTGTAACGGTCATCATGGTGGCACATGAGGAGAAGGAGGAGCAGTCCAGCGATTAGCCAAAGTCCAGAAGTGTGTACCCATGGGTGAGTGGAGGTACATGGCAAATTCCCATAACAAAATTTTAATTCCGCTGTCATTTGCTGGTGGTGTGGTGAAGTCTGGCCCAATCCAACCCTTGTTCATCTTGATCAGAGTCAGCCTGTCAGAATTTTCAGTTGACAGACGGGTGCGTTTATCAGTAATAATTCCACCTGCGGCACTAAAAACACGCTCTGACAAAACGCTAGCAGCAGGGCAGGCCAGGACTTCCAAGGCGTAGAGAACCAATTCATGCCACGTGTCCAGCTTGGAGACCCAATAATTGTAAGGCACAGAGGAATGTCGGAGTGCAGTTGTTCGATCTGCAAGGTACTCCTTCAGCATCTGGCCAAACTTAGCATTTCTTGTGGCACTACCCCGCACCTCAGGGGCTGTGGTAAGTGAGGGGCTGAGAAAACTGTCCCTCATTGTAAAGACTGTTCCCCTACCTCTGGATGATTGGACTTGTGCCCCTCTCGGCCGTACGCCTTGGTTGTCCACCGATTCCAGACCTATGCCGCTAGCGTTTTGTGAGGGGAATGCTTTGCCTACTTCTGTGACTATGGCCTTCTGGAACTGCTGCATTTTGGCTGACCTCTCCGCCTCAGGAATAAGAGACATAAAGTTCTCCTTGTAGCATGCGTCTAAGAGTGTTGCCAACCAGTAGTGATTGTCGGCCAAGATGTTCTTAACGCGAGGGTCAAAAGCCAGACAGCTTACCATAAAGTCAGCCATGTGCGCCAGACTCTTAACAGCCATCACTTCAGTATCCTGACCAACACGATGACTGAACATGCTGTCCTCCTCCTCCTCCTCCTCATCTCCCCTGTCCTCTGGCCAGCCACGCTGAAGCAAGGGTATGACTGGTGTGCATGTCATATCCTCAATTTGGCCAGAGAGTTGCTTCATGTCTTCATCCTCCTCCTCCTCCTCTTCATAGTCCTCCACTGCACGTTGTGATGAGATGAGGCTGGGATGTGTGTTATCACCCACACCCACTACTGTTTCTTGCCCCAACTCATCGCGCTCCGCCTGCAATGCATCATCTTTGTTTTTGAGCAGAGACCGTTTTAGAAGGCAGAGTAGCGGTATGGTGACGCTAATAGTGGCGTCATCGCCGCTCACCATCTTGGTGGAGTCCTCAAAGTTTTGGAGGACGGTACATAGGTCGGACATCCATTTCCACTCCTCAGGTGTTATGTGTGGAGTTTGACCCATTTCCCGACGGCTTAGGTGATGCAGGTAGTCAACAACTGCCCTCTTCTGCTCACATATCCTGACCAACATGTGCAGAGTTGAATTCCAATGCGTGGGGACATCACACACCAGTCTGTGGGCCGGAAGACGTAAACGGCGCTTAAAGCCGGCAAGGCCGGCTGAAGCAGCAGGTGACTTGCGAAAATGTGCAGACAGGCGACGAACTTTTACCAGCAGATCAGACAGCTTTGGGTATGACTTTAGAAACCGCTGAACCACGAGGTTGAGCACATGGGCCACGCAGGGAACATGCGTCAGCTGGCCTCGCCTCAAAGCTGCCACCAGGATCCGGCCATTGTCACAAACGACCTTTCCTGGCTTTAGGTTCAGAGGTGTGAGCCAGTGATCTACCTGCTGTTTCAGAGCTGTCCACACCTCTTCTGCATTGTGGGGTTTGTCACCTATGCATATTAGCTTCAGCACAGCCTGTTGCCGCTTCGCAGAGGCAGTGCTGCAGTGCTTCCAGCTTGGGACTGGTGTGGAGGGTAAAGTGGATGAGGATGCGCAGGAGGAGGAGGAGGAGGCTGAGGAGCATGACATTCCGGAGCTGTGGAGTGTGGGTGAAACCCTGACTGAGGTAGGGCATGCAATCCTTGGTGTGGGAAGGACGTGTTCCGTCCCTCGCTCAGACTGGATCCCAGCTTCCACAATATTAACCCAGTGTGCCGTGAAGGAGATGTAGCGGCCTTGCCCACCAGCATTTGTCCACGTGTCTGTGGTTAGGTGGACTTTGGCTGAAACAGCGTTGTTCAGGGCACGTGTGATGCTTTGTGACACGTGGTTATGCAATGCGGGGACGGCACACCTGGAGAAATAGTGGCGGCTGGGGACCGAGTAACGTGGGACAGCAGCCGCCATCAGGTCGCAGAATGCTGCCGTCTCCACCAGCCGGAAAGGCAACATTTCTAGCGCAAGCAGTCGCGAAATGTGAGCATTTAGAACTGTGGCATGTGAGGCGTTGGCAGCGTATTTGCGCCTGCGTTAAAAGGTTTGCTGAATGGATAACTGAACGCTGCGCTGGGACAAGGACGTGCTTGATGGTGGTGTTATTTGTGCGTGGGCAACTTCAGGTGCAGGGCCGGAGGCTTGTTCGCGGGCAGCATGGACAGGGGATTGGCTCGCATGCACAACACGCGAAGACGTAGCAGTGACATCAGCAAGCACCATTCCTCGACTCTGTGGTACTTCCCACAAAGTCGGGTGCTTGGCTGACATGTGCCTGATCATGCTGGTGGTGGTCAGGCTGCTAGTTTTCGTACCCCTGCTGATGCTGGCATGACAGGTGTTGCAAATGGCCTTTTTAGAGTCATCTGGAGCCAACTTAAAAAACTGCCAGACTCGGGAAGACCTAACATTTGCACAGGCACCTTGTGTCGTGTTGTTGTTTCGGGGAACGGTTGCCTGACTTCTGCCTGGGGCCACCACCCTGCTTCTTACTGCCTGTTGGGATGCTATGCCTCCCTCCCCCTGTGCACTGCTGTCCTCGCTCTGCATATCCTCCTGTCAGGTTGGGTCAGCTACTTGATCATCCACCACGTCATCTTCCTCTTCCGCACCCTGATCCTCCTCCTGACTTCCTGGCAATTGTGTCTCATCATCGTCCATCCCTTGTTGAGACACGTTGCCAACGTTCCCTTCATGAGAACGTGGCTGCTCAAATATTTGGATATCTGTACATACGATCTCCTCATGACCCACTTCAACAGGAGCTGGCGAGAGGCCAGATTGTGCGAATGGATACGTGATCAGCCCTTCCGAGTGTCCAAGTGCGGGATCAGTAATGTCCGTGGACGTGTACTCGGCCTGGTGATAGGAAGGAGGATCAGGTTGGGAAATGTGCGGTTCAGTATCACGGCTACTGATACTTGACCGTGTGGAAGACAGGGTGTTTGTGGAGGTGCCAATCAGACTGGAATCATTATCCGCTATCCAAGTAACAACCTGTTGACACTGGTCTTGGTTCAAGAGCGCTGTACTGCTGTGGGCCCCAAGAATTTGGGACAGGACGTGCGAGCGAGTAGATGTGGCATTTTGTTGTTGTGAAATTAGTGCTTGCGCACGACCTCGGCCTCTGCCTGCACCACCATCACGTCCACTTCCTTGTCCCTTGCCAACGCCCTTGCGCATTTTGCCTGTATACAGCTACAACAGTCTCCTGACTGTTCTGGTCACAGGAAAGTTGGATATTGATATTACACCCTGCCTGTATAGAACTAGTCAGCTACAACAGTCTCCAGACTGTTCTGGTCACAGGAAAGCTGGATATGGATCGCCTGCCTGTATACAGCAAGTCAGCTACAACAGTCTCCTGACCTGGTCACAGGAAAGCTGGATATGGATATTACACCCTGCCTGTATCGAGCTAGTCAGCTACAACAATCTCCTGACTGTTCTGGTCACAGGAAAGCTGGATATGAATAGCCTGCCTGTATACAGCAAGTCAGCTACAACAGTCTCCTTACCTGGTCACAGGAAAGCTGGATATGGATATTAGACCCTGCCTGTATAGAGCTACTCAGCTACAACAGTCTCCTGACTGTTCTATTCACAGGAAAGCTGGATATGGATATTAGACCCTGCCTGTATAGAGCTAGTCAGCTACAACAGTCTCCTGAATGTTCTGGTCACAGGAAAGCTGGATGTGGATAGCCTGCCTGTGTACATCTAGTCAGCTACAACAGTCTCCTGACTGGTCTGGTCACAGGAAAGCTGGATATGGATATTACACCCTGCCTGTATAGAGCTAGTCAGCTACAACAGTCTCCTGACTGTTCTGGTCACAGGAAAGCTGGATATGGATATTAGACCCTGCCTGTATAGAGCTAGTCAGCTACAACAGTCTTCTGACTGTTCTGGTCAAAGGAAAGCTGGATATGGATATTACACCCTGCCTGTATAGAGCTAGTCAGCTACAACAGTCTCCTGACTGTTCTGGTCACAGGAAAGCTGGATATGGATATTTGACCCTGCCTGTATAGAGCTAGTCAGCTACAACAGTCTCCTGACTGTTCTGGTCACAGGAAAGCTGGATATGGATATTACACCCTGCCTGTATACAGCTAGTCAGATACAACAGTCTCCTGACTGATCTAGTCACAGGAAAGCTGGATATGGATATTAGACCCTGCCTGTATACAGCTAGTCAGCTACAACAGTCTTCTGACTGTTCTGGTCAAAGGAAAGCTGGATATGGATATTACACCCTGCCTGTATAGAGCTAGTCAGCTACAACAGTCTCCTGACTGTAATGGTCACAGGAAAGCTGGATATGGATAGCCTGCCTGTATACAGCTTGTCAGCTACAACATTCTCCTGACTGTTCTGGTCACAGGAAAGCTGGATATGGATATTACACCCTGCCTGTATACAGCTAGTCAGATACAACAGTCTCCTGACTGATCTAGTCACAGGAAAGCTGGATATGGATATTAGACCCTGCCTGTATACAGCTAGTCAGCTACAACAGTCTCTTGACTGTTCTGGTCACAGGAAAGCTGGATATGGATATTAGACCCTGCCTGTATAGAGCTAGTCAGCTACAACAGTCTCCTGACTGTTCTGGTCACAGGAAAGCTGGATATGGATAGCCTGCCTGTATACAGCTAGTCAGCTACAACAGTCTCCTGACTGTTCTGGTCACAGGAAAGCTGGATATGGATATTAGACCCTGCCTGTATAGAGCTAGTCAGCTACAACAGTCTCCTAACTGTTCTGGTCACAGGAAAGCTGGATATGGATATTAGACCCTGCCTGTATAGAGCTAGTCAACTACAACAGTCTCCTAACTGTTCTGGTCACAGGAAAGCTGGATATGGATATTAGACCCTGCCTGTATAGAGCTAGTCAGCTACAACAGTCTCCTGACTGTTCTGGTCACAGGAAAGCTGGATATGGATATTAGACCCTGCCTGTATACAGTTAGTCAGCTACAACAGTCTCTTGACTGTTCTGGTCACAGGAAAGCTGGATATGGATAGCCTGCCTGTATACAGCTTGTCAGCTACAGCAGTCTCCTGAGGACTCTTCTGGTCACAGGAAAGCTGGATATGGATATTACACCCTGCCTGTATAGAGCTACTCAGCTACAAACAGTCTCCTGACTGTTCTGGTCACAGGAAATCTGGATATGGATATTAGACCCTGCCTGTATAGAGCTAGTCAGCTACAACAGTCTCCTGACTGTTCTGGTTACAGGAAAGCTGGATATGGATAGCCTGCCTGTATACAGCTAGTCAGTTACAACAGTCTCCTGACTGTTCTGGTCACAGGAAGCTGGATGTGGATAGCCTGCCTGTATACAGCTAGTCAGCTACAACAGTCTCCTGACTGTTCTGGTCACAGGACAGCTGGTTATGGATATTAGACTCTGCCTGTATACAGCTAGTCAGCTACAACAGTCTCCTGACTGTTCTGGTCACAGGAAAGCTGGATATGGATATTACACCCTGCCTGTATACAGCTAGTCAGCTACAACAGTCTCCTGACTGTTCTGGTCACAGGAAACTGGATATGGATATTACACCCTGCCTGTATAGAGCTAGTCAGCTACAACAGTCTCCTGACTGTTCTGGTGACAGGAAAGCTGGATATGGATATTAGACCCTGCCTGTATAGAGCTAGTCAGCTACAACAGTCTCCTGACTGTTCTGGTTACAGGAAAGCTGGATATGGATAGCCTGCCTGTATACAGCTAGTCAGCTACAACAGTCTCCTGACTGTTCTGGTCACAGGAAAGCTGGATGTGGATAGCCTGCCAGTATACAGCTAGTCAGCTACAACAGTCTCCTGACTGTTCTGGTCACAGGACAGCTGGTTATGGATATTAGACTCTGCCTGTATACAGCTAGTCAGCTACAACAGTCTCCTGACTGTTCTGGTCACAGGAAAGCTGGATATGGATATTACACCCTGCCTGTATACAGCTAGTCAGCTACAACAGTCTCCTGACTGTTCTGGTCACAGGAAAGCTGGATATGGATATTACACCCTGCCTGTATAGAGCTAGTCAGATACAACAGTCTCCTGACAGTTCTGGTCACAGGAAAGCTGGATATGGATATTAGCCTCTGCTGTATACAGCTAGTCAGCTACAACAGTCTCCTGACTGTTCTGGTCACAGGAAAGCTGGATATGGATATTAAACCCTGCCTGTATACAGTTAGTCAGCTACAACAGTCTCCTGACTGTTCTGGTCACAGGAAAGCTGGATATAGATATTAGACCCTGCCTGTATACAGCTAGTCAGCTACAACAGTCTCCTGACTGTTCTGGTCACAGGAAAGCTGGATATGGATATTAGACCCTGTCTGTATACAGCTAGTCAGCTACAACAGTCTCCTGACTGTTCTGGTCACAGGAAAGCTGGATATGGATATTAGACCCTGCCTGTATACAGCTAGTCGGCTACAACAGTCTCCTGACTGTTCTGGTCACAGGAAAGCTGGATATGGATATTAGACCCTGCCTGTATACAGCTAGTCAGCTACAACAGTCTCCTGACTGTTCTGGTCACAGGAAAGCTGGATATGGATATTAGACCCTGCCTGTATACAGCTGGTCAGCTACAACAGTCTCCTGACTGTTCTGGTCACAGTAAAGCTGGATATGGATAGCCTGCCTGTATACAGCTAGTCAGCTACAACAGTCTGCTGACTGTTTTGGTCACAGGAAAGCTGGATATGGATATTAGACTCTGCCTGTATAGAGCTAGTCAGCTACAACAGTCTCCTGACTGTTCTGGTCACAGGAAAGCTGGATGTGGAGAGCGTGCCTGTATAGAGCTAGTCAGTTACAACAGTCTCCTGACTGTTCTGGTCACAGGAAAGCTGGATACGGATATTAGAGCCTGCCCTGTATACAGCTAGTCAGCTACAACAGTCTCCTGACTGTTCTAGTCACAGGAAAGCTGGATATGGATAGTAGACCCTGCCTGTATACAGCTAGTCAGCTACAACAGTCTCCTGACTGTTCTTTTCACAGGAAAGCTGGATATGGATATTACACCCTGCCTATATACAGCTAGTCAGCTAAAACAGTCTCCTGACGGTTCTGGTCACAGGAAAGCTGGATATGGATATTAGACCCTGCCTGTATAGAGCTAGTCAGCTACAACAGTCTCCTGACTGTTCTGGTCACAGGAAAGCAGGATATGGATAGCCTGCCTGTGTACAGCTAGTCAGCAACAACAGTCTCCTGACTGTTCTGGTAACAGGAAAGCTGGATATGGATATTAGACCCTGCCTGTATACAGCTAGTCAGCTACAACAGTCTCCTGACTGTTCTTTTCACAGGAAAGCTGTATATGGATATTAGACCCTGCCTGTATACAGCTAGTCAGCTACAACAGTCTCCTGACTGTTCTGGTCACAGGAAAGCTGGATATGGATATTACACCCTGCCTGTATACAGCTAGTCAGCTACAACAGTCTCCTGACTGTTCTGGTCACAGGAAACTGGATATGGATATTACACCCTGCCTGTATAGAGCTAGTCAGCTACAACAGTCTCCTGACTGTTCTGGTGACAGGAAAGCTGGATATGGATATTAGACCCTGCCTGTATAGAGCTAGTCAGCTACAACAGTCTCCTGACTGTTCTGGTTACAGGAAAGCTGGATATGGATAGCCTGCCTGTATACAGCTAGTCAGCTACAACAGTCTCCTGACTGTTCTGGTCACAGGAAAGCTGGATGTGGATAGCCTGCCAGTATACAGCTAGTCAGCTACAACAGTCTCCTGACTGTTCTGGTCACAGGACAGCTGGTTATGGATATTAACTCTGCCTGTATACAGCTAGTCAGCTACAACAGTCTCCTGACTGTTCTGGTCACAGGAAAGCTGGATATGGATATTACACCCTGCCTGTATACAGCTAGTCAGCTACAACAGTCTCCTGACTGTTCTGGTCACAGGAAAGCTGGATATGGATATTACACCCTGCCTGTATAGAGCTAGTCAGATACAACAGTCTCCTGACAGTTCTGGTCACAGGAAAGCTGGATATGGATATTAGCCTCTGCCTGTATACAGCTAGTCAGCTACAACAGTCTCCTGACTGTTCTGGTCACAGGAAAGCTGGATATGGATATTAAACCCTGCCTGTATACAGTTAGTCAGCTACAACAGTCTCCTGACTGTTCTGGTCACAGGAAAGCTGGATATAGATATTAGACCCTGCCTGTATACAGCTAGTCAGCTACAACAGTCTCCTGACTGTTCTGGTCACAGGAAAGCTGGATATGGATATTAGACCCTGTCTGTATACAGCTAGTCAGCTACAACAGTCTCCTGACTGTTCTGGTCACAGGAAAGCTGGATATGGATATTAGACCCTGCCTGTATACAGCTAGTCGGCTACAACAGTCTCCTGACTGTTCTGGTCACAGGAAAGCTGGATATGGATATTAGACCCTGCCTGTATACAGCTAGTCAGCTACAACAGTCTCCTGACTGTTCTGGTCACAGGAAAGCTGGATATGGATATTAGACCTGCCTGTATACAGCTGTCAGCTACAACAGTCTCCTGACTGTTCTGGTCACAGTAAAGCTGGATATGGATAGCCTGCCTGTATACAGCTAGTCAGCTACAACAGTCTGCTACTGTTTTGGTCACAGGAAAGCTGGATATGGATATTAGACCTGCCTGTATAGAGCTAGTCAGCTACAACAGTCTCCTGACTGTTCTGGTCACAGGAAAGCTGGATTGGAGAGCGTGCCTGTATAGAGCTAGTCAGTTACAACAGTCTCCTGACTGTTCTGGTCACAGGAAAGCTGGATACGGATATTAGAGCCTGCCCTGTATACAGCTAGTCAGCTACAACAGTCTCCTGACTGTTCTAGTCACAGGAAAGCTGGATATGGATAGTAGACCCTGCCTGTATACAGCTAGTCAGCTACAACAGTCTCCTGACTGTTCTTTTCACAGGAAAGCTGGATATGGATATTACACCCTGCCTATATACAGCTAGTCAGCTAAAACAGTCTCCTGACGTTCTGGTCACAGGAAAGCTGGATATGGATATTAGACCCTGCCTGTATAGAGCTAGTCAGCTACAACAGTCTCCTGACTGTTCTGGTACAGAAAGCTGGATATGGATAGCCTGCCTGTTACAGCTAGTCAGTACAACATCTCCTGACTGTTCTGGTACAGGAAAGCTGGATGTGGATAGCCTGCCTGTATACAGCTAGTCAGCTACAACAGTCTCCTGACTGTTCTTCACAGGACAGCTGTTATGGATATTAGACCTGCCTGTTACAGCTAGTCAGCTACAACAGTCTCCTGACTGTTCTGGTCACAGGAAAGCTGGATATGGATATTACACCCTGCCTGTATACAGCTAGTCAGCTACAACAGTCTCCTGACTGTTCTGGTCACAGGAAACTGGATATGGATATTACACCCTGCCTGTATAGAGCTAGTCAGCTACAACAGTCTCCTGACTGTTCTGGTGACAGGAAAGCTGGATATGGATATTAGACCCTGCCTGTATAGAGCTAGTCAGCTACAACAGTCTCCTGACTGTTCTGGTTACAGGAAAGCTGGATATGGATAGCCTGCCTGTATACAGCTAGTCAGCTACAACAGTCTCCTGACTGTTCTGGTCACAGGAAAGCTGGATGTGGATAGCCTGCCAGTATACAGCTAGTCAGCTACAACAGTCTCCTGACTGTTCTGGTCACAGGACAGCTGGTTATGGATATTAGACTCTGCCTGTATACAGCTAGTCAGCTACAACAGTCTCCTGACTGTTCTGGTCACAGGAAAGCTGGATATGGATATTACACCCTGCCTGTATACAGCTAGTCAGCTACAACAGTCTCCTGACTGTTCTGGTCACAGGAAAGCTGGATATGGATATTACACCCTGCCTGTATAGAGCTAGTCAGATACAACAGTCTCCTGACAGTTCTGGTCACAGGAAAGCTGGATATGGATATTAGCCTCTGCCTGTATACAGCTAGTCAGCTACAACAGTCTCCTGACTGTTCTGGTCACAGGAAAGCTGGATATGGATATTAAACCCTGCCTGTATACAGTTAGTCAGCTACAACAGTCTCCTGACTGTTCTGGTCACAGGAAAGCTGGATATAGATATTAGACCCTGCCTGTATACAGCTAGTCAGCTACAACAGTCTCCTGACTGTTCTGGTCACAGGAAAGCTGGATATGGATATTAGACCCTGTCTGTATACAGCTAGTCAGCTACAACAGTCTCCTGACTGTTCGGTCACAGGAAAGCTGGATATGGATATTAGACCCTGCCTGTATACAGCTAGTCGGCTACAACAGTCTCCTGACTGTTCTAGTCACAGGAAAGCTGGATATGGATATTACACCCTGCCTGTATACAGCTAGTCAGCTACAACAGTCTCCTGACTGTTCTGTCACAGGAAAGCTGGATATGGATATTAACCCTGCCTGTATAAGCTAGTCAGCTACAACAGTCCCTGACGTTCTAGTCACAGGAAAGCTGGATATGGATATTAGACCCTGCCTGTATACAGCTAGTCAGCTACAACAGTCTCCTGACTGTTCTTTTCACAGGAAAGCTGGATATGGATATTACCCTGCCTATATCAGCTAGTCAGCTAAAACAGTCTCCTGACGGTTCTGGTCACAGGAAAGCTGGATATGGATATTAGACCCTGCCTGTATAAGCTAGTCAGCTACAACAGTCTCCTGACTGTTCTGGTCACAGGAAAGCAGGATATGGATATAGCCTGCCTTGTACAGCTAGTCAGCACAACAGTCTCCTGACTGTTCTGGTACAGGAAAGCTGGATATGGATATTAGACCCTGCCTGTATACAGCTAGTCAGCTACAACAGTCTCCTGACTGTTCTTTGTCACAGGAAAGCTGTATATGGATATTAGACCCTGCCTGTATACAGCTAGTCAGCTACAACAGTTCTCCTGACTGTTCGGTCACGGAAAGCTGGATATGGATATTAGACCCTGCCTGTATAGAGCTAGTCAGCTACAACAGTCCCTGACTGTTCTAGTCACAGGAAAGCTGGATATGGATATTAGACCCTGCCTGTATACAGCTAGTCAGCTAAAATGTCTCCTGACTGTTCTGGTCACAGGAAAGCTGGATATGGAAATTACACCCTGCCTGTATAGAGCTGTCAGCTACAACAGTCTCCTGACTGTTCTGGTCACAGGAAAGCTGGATATGGATATTTAGACCCTGCCTGTATATAGCTAGTCAGCTACAACAGTCTTCTGACTGTTCTGGTCACAGGAAATCTGGATATGGATATTAGACCCTGCCTGTATACAGCTAGTCAGCTACAACAGTCTCCTGACTGTTCTGGTCACAGGAAAGCTGGATATGGATATTAACCCTGCCTGTATACAGCTAGTCAGCTACAACAGTCTCCTGACTGTTCTGGTCACAGGAAAGCTGGATATGGATATTAGACCCTGCCTGTATAGAGCTAGTCAGCTACAACAGTCCCCTGACTGTTCTAGTCACAGGAAAGCTGGATATGGATATTACACCCTGCCTGTATACAGCTAGTCAGCTACAACAGTCTCCTGACTGTTCCGGTCACAGGAAAGCTGGATATGGATATTAGACCCTGCCTGTATAGAGCTAGTCAGCTACAACAGTCCCTGACTGTTCTAGTCACAGGAAAGCTGGATATGGATATTAGACCCTGCCTGTATACAGCTAGTCAGCTACAACAGTCTCCTGACTGTTCTGGTCACAGGAAAGCTGGATATGGTAATTAGACCCTGCCTGTATACAGCTAGTCAGCTACAACAGTCTCCTGACTGTTCTGGTACAGGAAAGCTGGATATGGATAGCCTGCCTGTATACAGCTGTCAGCTACAACAGTCTCCTGACTGTTCTGGTCACAGGAAAGCTGGATTGGATAGCCTGCCTGTATACAGCTAGTCAGCTACAACAGTCTCCTGACTGTTCTGGTCACAGGACAAGCTGGATATGGATATTAGACCCTGCCTGTATACAGCTAGTCAGCTACAACAGTCTCCTGACTGTTCTGTCACAGGAAAGCTGGATATGGATATTACACCCTGCCTGTATACAGCTAGTCAGCTACAACAGTCTCCTGACTGTTCTGGTCACAGGAAAGCTGGATATGGATATTACACCCTGCCTGTATACAGCTGTCAGCTACAACAGTCTCCTGACTGTTCTGGTCACAGGAAAGCTGGATATGGATATTAGACCCTGCCTGTATAAGCTAGTCAGCTACAACAGTCTCCTGACTGTTCTGGTCACAGGAAAGCTGGATATGGATAATAGACCCTGCCTGTATACAGCTAGTCAGCTACAACAGTCTCCTGACTGTTCTGGTCACAGGAAAGCTGGATATGGATATTAGACCCTGCCTGTTTTACAGCTCGTCAGCTACAACAGTCTCCTGACTGTTCTGGTAGGACAGCTGGTTATGGATATTAGACTCTGCCTGTATACAGCTAGTCAGCTACAACAGTCTCCTGACTGTTCTGGTCACAGAAAAGCTGGATATGGATATTACACCCTGCCTGTATACAGCTAGTCAGCTACAACAGTCTCCTGACTGTTCTGGTCACAGGAAAGCTGGATATGGATATTACACCCTGCCTGTATAGAGCTAGTCAGCTACAACAGTCTCCTGACAATTCTGGTCACAGGAAAGCTGGATATGGATATTAGACTCTGCCTGTATACAGCTAGTCAGCTACAACAGTCTCCTGACTGTTCTGGTCACAGGAAAGCTGGATATGGATATTACACCCTGCCTGTATACAGTTAGTCAGCTACAACAGTCTCCTGACTGTTCTGGTCACAGGAAAGCTGGATATGGATATTAGACCCTGCCTGTATACAGTTAGTCAGCTACAACAGTCTCCTGACTGTTCTGGTCACAAGAAAGCTGGATATGGATAGCCTGCCTGTATACAGCTTGTCAGTTACAGCAGTCTCCTGAGGACTTTTTGGTCACAGGAAAGCTGGATATGGATATTACACCCTGCCTGTATAGAGCTAGTAAGCTACAACAGTCTACTGACTGTTTTGGTTACAGGAAAGCTGGATATGGATAGCCCGCCTGTATACAGCTAGTCAGCTACAACAGTCTCCTGACTGTTCTGGTCACAGGAAAGCTGGATATGGATATTACACCCTGCCTGTATACAGCTAGTCAGCTACAACAGTCTCCTGACTGTTCTGGTCACAGGAAAGCTGGATATGGATATTACACCCTGCCTGTATAGAGCTAGTCAGCTACAACAGTCTCCTGACTGTTCTGGTCACAGGAAAGCTGGATATGGATATTAGACCCTGCCTGTATACAGCTAGTCGGCTACAACAGTCTCCTGACTGTTCTGGTCACAGGAAAGCTGGATATGGATAATAGACCCTGCCTGTATACAGCTAGTCAGCTACAACAGTCTCCTGACTGTTCTGGTCACAGGAAAGCTGGATATGGATATTAGACCCTGCCTGTTTACAGCTCGTCAGCTACAACAGTCTCCTGACTGTTCTGGTTACAGGAAAGCTGGATATGGATAGCCTGCCTGTATAGAGCTAGTCAGCTACAACAGTCTCCTGACTGTTCTGGTCACAGGAAAGCTGGATGTGGATAGCCTGCCTGTATACAGCTAGTCAGCTACAACAGTCTCCTGACTGTTCTGGTCACAGGACAGCTGGTTATGGATATTAGACTCTGCCTGTATACAGCTAGTCAGCTACAACAGTCTCCTGACTTTTCTGGTCACAGGAAAGCTGGATATGGATATTACACCCTGCCTGTATACAGCTAGTCAGCTACAACAGTCTTCTGACTGTTCTGGTCACAGGAAAGCTGGATATGGATATTACACCCTGCCTGTATAGAGCTAGTCAGCTACAACAGTCTCCTGACAGTTCTGGTCACAGGAAAGCTGGATATGGATATTAGACTCTGCCTGTATACAGCTAGTCAGCTACAACAGTCTCCTGACTGTTCTGGTCACAGGAAAGCTGGATATGGATATTACACCCTGCCTGTATACAGTTAGTCAGCTACAACAGTCTCCTGACTGTTCTGGTCACAGGAAAGCTGGATATGGATATTAGACCCTGCCTGTATAGAGCTAGTCAGCTACAACAGTCTCCTGACTGTTCTGGTTACAGGAAAGCTGGATATGGATAGCCTGCCTGTATACAGCTAGTAGGCTGCAACAGTCTCCTGACTGTTCTGGTCACAGGAAAGCTGGATGTGGATAGCCTGCCTGTATACAGCTAGTCAGCTACAACAGTCTCCTGACTGTTCTGGTCACAGGACAGCTGGTTATGGATATTAGACTCTGCCTGTATACAGCTAGTCAGCTACAACAGTCTCCTGACTGTTCTGGTCACAGAAAAGCTGGATATGGATATTACACCCTGCCTGTATACAGCTAGTCAGCTACAACAGTCTCCTGACTGTTCTGGTCACAGGAAAGCTGGATATGGATATTACACCCTGCCTGTATAGAGCTAGTCAGCTACAACAGTCTCCTGACAATTCTGGTCACAGGAAAGCTGGATATGGATATTAGACTCTGCCTGTATACAGCTAGTCAGCTACAACAGTCTCCTGACTGTTCTGGTCACAGGAAAGCTGGATATGGATATTACACCCTGCCTGTATACAGTTAGTCAGCTACAACAGTCTCCTGACTGTTCTGGTCACAGGAAAGCTGGATATGGATATTAGACCCTGCCTGTATACAGTTAGTCAGCTACAACAGTCTCCTGACTGTTCTGGTCACAAGAAAGCTGGATATGGATAGCCTGCCTGTATACAGCTTGTCAGTTACAGCAGTCTCCTGAGGACTTTTCTGGTCACAGGAAAGCTGGATATGGATATTACACCCTGCCTGTATAGAGCTAGTAAGCTACAACAGTCTACTGACTGTTTTGGTTACAGGAAAGCTGGATATGGATAGCCCGCCTGTATACAGCTAGTCAGCTACAACAGTCTCCTGACTGTTCTGGTCACAGGAAAGCTGGATGTGGATGGCCTGCCTGTATACAGCTAGTCAGCTACAACAGTCTCCTGACTGTTCTGGTCACAGGAAAGCTGGATATGGATATTACACCCTGCCTGTATACAGCTAGTCAGCTACAACAGTCTCCTGACTGTTCTGGTCACAGGAAAGCTGGATATGGATATTACACCCTGCCTGTATACAGCTAGTCAGCTACAACAGTCTCCTGACTGTTCTGGTCAAAGGAAAGCTGGATATGGATATTAGACCCTGCCTGTATAGAGCTAGTCAGCTACAACAGTCTCCTGACTGTTCTGGTCACAGGAAAACTGGATATGGATAGCCTGCCTGTATACAGCTAGTCAGCTACAACAGTCTCCTGACTGTTCTGTTCACAGGAAAGCTGAATATGGATATTACACCCTGCCTGTATAGAGCTAGTTAGCTACAACAGTCTCCTGACTGTTCTGGTCACAGGAAAGCTGGATATAGATATTAGACCCTGCCTGTATACAGCTAGTCAGCTACAACAGTCTCCTGACTGTTCTGGTCACAGGAAAGCTGGATATGGATATTAGACCCTGTCTGTATACAGCTAGTCAGCTACAACAGTCTCCTGACTGTTCTGGTCAAAGGAAAGCTGGATATGGATATTAGACCCTGCCTGTATACAGCTAGTCGGCTACAACAGTCTCCTGACTGTTCTGGTCACAGGAAAGCTGGATATGGATATTAGACCCTGCCTGTATACAGCTAGTCAGCTACAACAGTCTCCTGACTGTTCTGGTCACAGGAAAGCTGGATATGGATATTAGACCCTGCCTGTATACAGCTGGTCAGCTACAACAGTCTCCTGACTGTTCTGGTCACAGTAAAGCTGGATATGGATAGCCTGCCTGTATACAGCTAGTCAGCTACAACAGTCTGCTGACTGTTTTGGTCACAGGAAAGCTGGATATGGATATTAGACTCTGCCTGTATAGAGCTAGTCAGCTACAACAGTCTCCTGACTGTTCTGGTCACAGGAAAGCTGGATGTGGATAGCCTGCCTGTATACAGCTAGTCAGCTACAACAGTCTCCTGACTGTTCTGGTCACAGGAAAGCTGGATATGGATATTACAACCTGCCTGTATACAGCTAGTCAGCTACAACAGTCTCCTGACTGTTCTGGTCAAAGGAGAGCTGGATATGGATATTAGACCCTGCCTGTATACAGCTAGTCGGCTACAACAGTCTCCTGACTGTTCTGGTCACAGGAAAGCTGGATATGGATATTACACCCTGCCTGTATACAGCTAGTCAGCTACAACAGTCTCCTGACTGTTCTGGTCACAGGAAAGCTGGATATGGATATTAGACCCTGCCTGTATACAGCTGGTCAGCTACAACAGTCTCCTGACTGTTCTGGTCACAGTAAAGCTGGATATGGATAGCCTGCCTGTACACAGCTAGTCAGCTACAACAGTCTCCTGACTGTTCTGGTCACAGGAAAGCTGGATATGGATAGCCTGCCTGTATACAGCTAGTCAGCTACAACAGTCTGCTGACTGTTTTGGTCACAGGAAAGCTGGATATGGATATTAGACTCTGCCTGTATAGAGCTAGTCAGCTACAACAGTCTCCTGACTGTTCTGGTCACAGGAAAGCTTGATGTGGATACCCTGCCTGTATACAGCTAGTCAGCTACAACAGTCTCCTGACTGTTCTGGTCACAGGAAAGCTGGATATGGATATTAGACCCTGCCTGTATAGAGCTACTCAGCTACAACAGTCTCCTAACTGTTCTGGTCACAGGATATCTGGATATGGATATTAGACTTTGCCTGTATTGAGCTAGTCAGTTACAACAGTCTCCTGACTGTTCTGGTCACAGGAAAGCTGGATACGGATATTAGAGCCTGCCCTGTATACAGCTAGTCAGCTACAACAGTCTCCTGACTGTTCTAGTCACAGGAAAGCTGGATATGGATATTAGACCCTGCCTGTATACAGCTAGTCAGCTACAACAGTCTCCTGACTCTTCTGGTCACAAGAAAGCTGGATATGGATAGCCTGCCTGTATATAGCTAGTCAGCTACAACAGTCTTCTGACTGTTCTGGTCACAGGAAATCTGGATATGGATATTAGACCCTGCCTGTATACAGCTAGTCAGCTACAACAGTCTCCTGACTGTTCTGGTCACAGGA
Organism: Allobates femoralis; assembly: GCA_033576535.1. Lineage (NCBI taxonomy): Eukaryota > Metazoa > Chordata > Amphibia > Anura > Aromobatidae > Allobates > Allobates femoralis. The sequence goes on from JARQOC010000007.1 coordinate 18,082,542, forward strand.
AAGCTGGATATAAATATTAGACCCTGCTTGTATACAGCTAGTCAGCTACAACAGTCTCCTGACTGTTCTGGTCACAGGAAAGCTGGATATGGATATTAGACCCTGCCTGTATACAGCTAGTCAGCTACAACAGTCTCCTGACTGTTCTGGTCACAGGAAAGCTGGATATCAATATTAGACCCTGCCTCTATAGAGCTAGTCAGCTACAACAGTCTCCTGACTGTTCTGGTCACAGGAAAGCTGGATATGGATATTAGACCCTGCCTGTATACAGCTAGTCAGCTACAACAGTCTCCTGACTGTTCTGGTCACAGGAAAGCTGGATATGAATATTAGACCATGCATGTATACAGCTAGTCAGCTACAACAGTCTCCTGACTGTTCTGGTCACAGGAAAGCTGGATATGGATATTAGACACTGCCTTTATAGAGCTAGTCAGCTACAACGGTCTCCAGACTTTTCTGGTCACAGGAAAGCTTGATATGGATATTAAGCCCTGCCTGTATAGAGCTAGTCAGCTACAACAGTCTCCTGACTGTTCTGGTCACAGGAAAGCTGGATATGGATATTAGACCCTGCCTGTATACAGCTAGTCAGCTACAACAGTCTCCTGACTGTTCTGGTCACAGGAAAGCTTGATATGGATATTAAACCCTGCCTGTATACAGCTAGTCAGCTACAACAGTCTCCTGACTGTTCTGGTCACAGGAAAGCTGCATATGGATATTAGACCCTGCCTGTATACAGCTAGTCAGCTACAACAGTCTCCTGACTGTTCTGGTCACAGGAAAGCTGGATATGGATATTAGACCCTGCCTGTATATAGCTAGTCATCTACAACAGTCTTCTGACTGTTCTGGTCACAGGAAATCTGGATATGGATATTAGACCCTGCCTTTATACAGCTAGTCAGCTACAATAGTCTCCTGACTGTTCTGGTCACAGGAAAGTGGATATGGATATTAGACCCTGCCTGTATACAGCTAGTCAGCTACAACAGTCTCCTGACTGTTCTGGTCACAGGAAAGCTGGATATGGATATTAGACCCTGCCTGTATACAGCTAGTCAGCTACAACAGTCTCCTGACTGTTCTGGTCACAGGAAAGCTGGATATCAATATTAGACCCTGCCTCTATAGAGCTAGTCAGCTACAACAGTCTCCTGACTGTTCTGGTCACAGGAAAGCTGGATATGGATATTAGACCCTGCCTGTATACAGCTAGTCAGCTACAACAGTCTCCTGACTGTTCTGGTCACAGGAAAGCTGGATATGAATATTAGACCATGCCCGTATACAGCTAGTCAGCTACAACAGTCTCCTGACTGTTCTGGTCACAGGAAAGCTGGATATGGATATTAAACACTGCCTTTATAGAGCTAGTCAGCTACAACGGTCTCCAGACTTTTCTGGTCACAGGAAAGCTTGATATGGATATTAAGCCCTGCCTGTATAGAGCTAGTCAGCTACAACAGTCTCCTGACTGTTCTGGTCACAGGAATGCTGGATATGGATATTACACCCTGCCTGTATAGAGCTAGTCAGCTACAACAGTCTCCTGACTGTTCTGGTCACAGGAAAGCTGGATATGGATATTAGACCCTGCCTGTATACAGCTAGTCAGCTACAACAGTCTCCTGACTGTTCTGGTCACAGGAAAGCTGGATATGGATATTACACCCTGCCTGTATACAGCTAGTCAGCTACAACAGTCTCCTGACTGTTCTGGTCACAGGAAAGCTGGATATGGATATTAGACCCTGCTCGTATACAGCTGGTCAGCTACAACAGTCTCCTGACTGTTCTGGTCAAAGGAAAGCTGGATATGGATATTAGACCCTGCCTGTATACAGCTAGTCAGCTATAACAGTCTCCTGACTGTTCTGGTCACAGGAAAGCTGGATATGGATATTAGACCCTGCCTGTATACAGCTAGTCAGCTACAACAGTCTCCTGACTGTTCTGGTCACAGGAAAGCTGGATATGGATATTAGAACCTGCCTGTATACAGCTGGTCAGCTACAACAGTCTCCTGACTGTTCTGGTCACAGTAAAGCTGGATATGGATAGCCTGCCTGTATACAGCTAGTCAGCTACAACAGTCTGCTGACTGTTTTGGTGACAGGAAAGCTGGATATGGATATTAGACTCTGCCTGTATAGAGCTAGTCAGCTACGTCTGTCTCCTGACTGTTCTGGTCACAGGAAAGCTGGATATGGATATTAGACCCTTCCTGTATACAGCTAGTCAGCTACAACAGTCTCCTGACTGTTCTGGTCACAGGAAATCTGGATATGAATATTAGACCCTGCCTGGAGCTCCCCCACAAATGACCCTATTTTGGAAACTAGACCCCCTAAGGAACGTATCTAGATGCATAGTGAGCACTTTGAACCCCAGATGCTTCACAAATTCATCCATAAAAATGAAAAAACACTTTTTTCACAAAAACTTTTTTTTTGCCTACATTTTTTCAGTTTCACATGGGCAAAGGGATAAAATACATCCCAAAATTTGTTGGGCAATTTTTCCTGAGTACACCGATACCTTATATGTGGTCATAAACCACTGTTTGGGCGCACGGCAGGGCTCAGAAGTGAAGGAGCGCCATTTCACTTTTTGAACGGAAAAATGGCTCTAAAATTCAAATTGCGCTCCTTCCCTTCTGACCCCTGCCGTGCACCCAAACAGTGGTTTATGACCATATATGAGGTATCTGTGTACTCAGGAGAAATTGCCCTACAAATTTTAGGATGCATTTTATCCTGTTACCCATGTGAAAATGAAAAAATTGAGGCTAAAAGAACATTTTTGTTACAAAAATTAAAATGTCCATTTATTCCTTCAACTTTATTTTAGTTCCTCTGTAGCACCTGAAGGATTAATAATCTTCTTGAATATAGTTTTGAGTAGCTTGAGGGGTGCAGTTTTTGGAATGGTGTCACTTTTGGGTGTTTTCTGTCATGTACACCCCTCAAAGGGACTTCAAATGTGATGTGGTCACTAAAAAAATGGCTTTGTAAATTTTGCTGGAAAAATGAAAAATTGCTGATGAACTTTGAACCCTTATAACGTCCTACCAAATTTTTTTTTTTCTTCCAAAATTGTGCTGATATGAAGTAGACATGTGGTAAATGTTATTTATTAACTATTTTGTGGCACATAACTCTCTGGTTTAGCAGAATAAAAATTAAAAATTTGAAAATTGCTAAATTTTCTAAATTTTTGCCAAATTTTTGATTTTTTCACAAATAAACGCAAAAATTATCGACCTAAATTTAATACTAACATGAAGCTCAATATGTCACGAAAAAACAATCTCATAATCGCTTGGATCCGTTGAAGCGTTCCAAAGATATTACCTCATAAAGGGAGAGCGGTCAGAATTACAAAAAATGGTCTGGTCATTAAGCTGCAAAGTGACTCAGTCCTTAAGAGGTTAAACAATCAGTAAGAGATTTTTAACCTGTCTAGATACAAACTAAATGTAACTGAAACTCGACTCCTGGGGAAAGGTTTATCCTTTTGCCCGTCTCATGATTCAAATAATCTGGACCTTTATATAGATCTACAAAAATATATTAGAAAGTTGATGTTAAAGAGACATTTTGTAGAGAAACAAGAAAATACAGTTCAAAATACAATGGCCTCAGATAATTTGAAACATACTGCTCTGAAAAGACCATCGGGTTTTTATCCCATTCAAGACCAGGGTCACCATATTAAAACCTTCAGTGACCTTGTGCTGCAATATTTTGAGAAATTGGAGAGTTTGCGAACGCATGACAATTTAAATCTCAGTATTGATGAGAGAAAAGCAATAAAAAGTTTGAAGGATAACCCTGATACTATAATCAGACAAGCGGATAAGGGAGGTGGAGTAGTTATCCAGGATCGGGAGGATTATTTAGCGGAGGCTAATAAGATTTTATCTGATAAAACAACATATGAAATTTTCTCTATAGAATGCTATCAGGATGCAATAATCAGATATAATAAACATATAGCGAAAGGAACCCTTATAGGTGTATTAAATAAGAATGAAGCCGATTTTTTGAAGACTAAAAAACCATCAATGGCGTTCTATTTCCATCTTTCTAAGATCCATAAGGATCGGTTACATCCTCCAGGATGGCCGATAATATCCGGCATAGGTTCACTGACGGCTAATTTAGCCACTTATGTAGACAGATTAATGTTTCCATGGGTATTAAAAATGTCGAGTTATTTAATAGATTCAATGCAGATCATCCAACTGCTGAAAGATATCTCTTGGGTTGAATCATAAATGTTTATCACTATTGATGTGGCAGCGTTATATTCAAATATTGATCATAAAATCGGTTTAAGGTGCTTTCATAGTTTTATAGAGAAGGATGATAGATTTCCAGACACACAAAAACAGTTCATTCTTGATAGTATGGAATTCATCTTACAGAACAATTTCTTCACTTTTGAAGAGAATATATATCACCAGCTGCTCGGTACCGCGATGGGCTCGAAGGTGGCACCAACTTATGTAAATTTGTTCATGGCCACCTTCGAGTCCATCCATATTTATAATAATGAACGGTCGGATCAAATTGTTCTGTATACACGTTATATAGACGATCTGATAGTTATATACAATAATCGGAATAACTACCTGCAGCAGTTCATAAAGTCCATACAGGAGAATAAATGGGGTTTAACTTTTAGCCCAATGATCAGTGATAAAGAGATTGATTATTTAGATATAACCATCTTCCATGAGGATCAATTGATCTTGACAAAAAATTTCTTTAAAAAAGTGGACTCCAACAGCGTATTAGGAGGAACTGTAGTAGCAAGACAGACTTTATTGAACAATCACAGATATTGAGGAGTAGATTTTTAGATAAAAGTTATCCTAAAAAATTAATTGTAAAAGCTTATAATGATAATATAGATTTGGATCAGGAAACTTGCCTTATCCTGAAAATAAAAAATGTGGAGAATCAGCAAGATATGAGTTATAATTTTATTACCACATTTACCAAACAAAATACGAGCATCAGGCTGATTCTAATGAGATATTGGGGGATCTTACAAAATGACCCCATTTTAGGGAAGCACCTTCCAGAAAAAATTGGGATCACATATAAGAAGGCACCAACCATTAAAAATATAGTAGCCCCCAGTAGAATCAAATATAGAAAGAAGAGTAAAACTCACAGTGAGGTTTCCAATCAGAATGGAGCATATAGATGTAATACTAAAAGGTGCCTATGCTGTAAAATGATAGAGGATGGGACAACAGTATTTGATGCACTGACAGGGAGATCAGTTTTACGATTAAACAATATTTGAACTCAACATACGTAATGTTGCTCAACATACGTAATTTATAGGCTTCAATGTGAGTGTGGGAAATGCTACATTGGGAAAACGACACAGGAATTACATCAGAGAATGAATTCACATCGGTTTAATATTAAAGAAGGTCTTATGTCTCACGGGGTATCGAGGGGTATGTAGGCTGATTTTCTACTAAGGAGAAAAAAAATTTTTTAATCTTAGTTCTTAGCGTGTGTGACCGCGAGCTTAGTGTGACCGGGAGCATAAGTGCGGACGGAAGTAAGTGTGTGACTTGTGATTCAGTGAGGAGGTATTTGAGAATCCTGCAACAAATACCTGTGTGAATTGCTGACTGCTTTTTTTTTCTCTTTTTAATTTTATTGGGCTTTCTTAACTTTTTTCTCGCTACAAGTTTATAGTCTCTTATTTTACTACCTGAAAGTTAAAGGGTTAACTACTTTGCACTTAAAACCTGTGGTGTAGCTATTCTTACAAGGGGTTAATTAAGGGTGGGGGTGCATAATTAAGGGTTTATAAGTAACAGCTTGTTGGGGCTTCAGTCCTTTGGAAGTACACTGAGCTGTAGGCTGATTTTCTGCTAAGGAGAAAGAAAAAATTAAATCTTAGTTCTTAGCGAGTGTGACCGCGAGCTTAGTTTGGCCGGGAGCGTAAGTGCGGACGGAAGTAAGTGTGTGACTTGTGATTCAGTGACTTTGGATTCAGGGAGTTTAGAAGGGAGGACTTACTGAATTGCTGGTTGTATTTTATTAATACTTTGCTCTTCTTTTTACTTATCATTTCTGTCTGGTGCAATCCCCATTAGGAAATGAGCTCCATAATTGGCAATGCCATCCAGTGTACATCTTGCAACATATATGCATTCCTTGAACAGCCGGTCGAGGGTGCATACTGCTGTGTGAGATGTGAGTATGTTGTGCATTTGGAAGCCCAGATCCTGGATCTAAATGAACAACTGACAATGCTGAGATCCATAGACAATATGGAAAGGAGTCTGCTGCTCACTGAACAGCTGCTCAATGGGACAGATGTGGGGGAAGATGGTAGCATGGAGCGGCAGGACAGTGAGGTAGCCAGCTGGGTGACAGAAAGAGGGGTAGAGGCCAGGGAGGCTAGTCCTGATATGGCACACCCCAATAAATTTGCTAAGTTGGCAGATGAGGGGGGTGCGAGTTCAGGGACAGCACTGCTGCAGCAGAGCATGACCTCTGAAAGCCAGAGGAGTGTCTGCTCCAGTAAGGGGGAAAACAGGGGAGCAGGGCAGGACAGACAGGTGCTGGTAGTGGGGGACTCAATTATTAGGGGAACAGATAGGGCAATCTGTCACAAAGACAGGGATCGTCGAACAGTGTGCTGCCTACCTGGTGCTCGAGTCCGGCACATCGCTGATCGGGTTGACAGATTACTGGGAGGAACTGGTGAGGGCCCAGCAGTCATGGTGCACATTGGCACAAATGACAAAGTTAGAGGTAGGTGGAAGGTCCTTAAAGATGATTTCAGGGAATTAGGCTGCTAGCTTAAGGCAAGGACCTCCAAGGTAGTATTCTCTGAAATACTGCCTATACCACGCGCCACACCAGAGAGACAATGGGAGATTAGGGAGATAAATACATGGCTCAGGAATTGGTGTAGGTAGGAGGGGTTTGGGTTCCTGGAGAACTGGGCCAACTTCTCTGTTGGCTACAGGTTCTATGCTAGGGACGGGCTGCACCTCAATGGGGAGGGTGCAGCTGTGCTGGGGGAGAAAATGGCTAGAAGGTTGGAGGAGTGTTTAAACTAGGGATTGGGGGGGAGGGTATTCATTGTACAGGAAGGGAAGATAGTGTAAATAGTAACCTGGGCACAAGTAATAAAATTGGGGGTGGCATGGGGGGTGGGGTTAGAACAGTCAATATAGTAGGAAAGAATAGAGGTAAAGAGAGATGCATAAAGTGCATGTACACTAATGCCAGAAGCCTCACCAACAAAATGGAGGAATTAGAATTGATTTTGTTGGAAAATAATTATGACATGGTGGGGATATCGGAGACATGGCTGGATGAGAGCCATGACTGGGCTGTTAATTTACAGGGCTATAGTCTGTTCAGAAATGACCGTACAAATAAGCGAGGGGGAGGTGTATGTTTATATGTAAAATCATCCTTAAAACCCATCCTGCGTGATAATATAGGTGAATCTAATGGAAATGTAGAGTCTCTGTGGGTGGAGATAAGGGGAGGGGGAAAAAATAATAAATTACTGATAGGGGTTTGTTATAAGTCCCCAACAATGATGGAGGTGGAGGAGAACATCCTCATAAAGCATATAGATGAAGCAGCGACTCAGGGAGAAGTCATTATTATGGGGGACTTCAACTACCCTGAAATACATTGGGGAACAGAAACCTGCAGTTCTAGCAAAGGTAATAGGTTTTTGACAACTATGAGAGACGATTACCTTTCACAACTGGTTCAGGACCCAACAAGAAGGGGGTCACTGCTGGACCTAATATTAACCAACAGGCCAGACCGCATATCAAATATACGGGTTGGAGGTCACTTGGGTAATAGTGATCATAACATAATAAGTTTTCAAGTATCCTTTAAAAAGATGTGTAGTAGAGGGGCTACAAGGACACTAAACTTCACTAGGCAAATTTCCAATGGTTGAGAGATGATCTTAGTGCAATAAACTGGGACGATATCCTGAGACATAAAAGTACACAAAGAAAGTGGGAGACATTTATTAGCATCCTGCATATGGCCTGTGCACAATATATACCCTATGGGAATAAACATGCTAGAAATAGGAGGAAACCACTATGGCTAAATAAGGCTGTAAGGGGCGCAATAAATGACAAAAAGAAAGCATTTAGGGAATTAAAGCACGTAGGTAGTGATGAGACATTAAATAAATACAGAAAATTAAATAACATTTGTAAAAAGCAAATCAAGGCAGCAAAGATTTAGACAGAGAGACTCATTGCCAGAGAAAGTAAAAATAATCCCAAAATATTTTTTAACTACATAAATAGTAAGAAACTAAAAAATGATTGTGTTGACCCTTTTAAAAATAATCTGGGTAAAATGGTGGATGAGGATGAGGAAAAAGCCAATATGCTTAATTACTTTTTTTCAACAGTATTGACACAAGAAAATCCCATGACAGACAATATGATCAGTGATAACAAAAACTGTCAATTAAATGTCACCTGCTTAACGCAGCAAGAAGTACGACATCGTCTAAAAATCACTAGAATTGACAAATCCCAGGGCCCAAATGGGACACACCCCAGAGTGCTGCAGGAATTAAGTACTGTCATAGATAGACCATTATTTTTCATCTTTAAAGATTCCATAATAACAGGGTCTGTACCACAGGACTGGCGTATAGCAAATGTGGTGCCAATATTCAAAAAGGGAACAAAAACTGAACTTGGAAATTATAGGCCAGTAAGCTTAACCTCTACTGTGGGTAAAATCCTAGAGGGTTTTCTAAGAGATGCTATACTGGAGTATCTGAAGAAAAATAACCTCATGACTAGAGATGAGCGAGTCCGAAAAGACTCGGAATCGCAAGACCCCAACGAGTCCGAGTCAAGGACTCGGGACTCGTTGCGAGTCCAGCGAGTCCAATGTTAATGAATAGGGACCCGAGTAATAGCGAATAATGACATTTACAACTCGCTGATGTGTCTCTGAAAGTGTGCGAGTCCAAACTCGCTGGTTTTTCTCTTATTTTGAGGCTTGTAGCCGATGATGCGAGGGAAGGGATTCTCCAGCACACACCATGCTTTAAGGAAACAGGAAGCGAGTCGCGCTGACAGGCGCACACACAGAGCGATCCATTCATCAGTGCAATCATGGCAGCAGGACGTGGCACGGTGAACACACTGCGTCTTATTGCACTTGTGGAGGCTCGTCCATTTCTATGGCTCCCTACAGATCCTGACTATGGGGATACGACCCAAATTAATACAGCCTGGAGAGAGATCGCCCAAGAGATGTTCCCTGCGTTCCATCGGAGTGACCATGAGGAACAGAGCAATCTAAGTAAGTTAAATGAGTTTACACGTTATATATTGCATTTACTGTATATATACTCGTGTATAAGCCGACCCGTGTATAAGCCGACCCCCCTATTTTTGCCCCGAAAAACTATGAAAACATATTCACCGCCATCCTGGTATACAGCGGCTATCACTGGTAGACAGCCCCCCAGCAGAGTATACACCTCCCCCTGCAGAGTATACAGGCCCCCAGATGGGTATACATCCCCCCATATTGTGGTATACAGGCAGGGGCGGACTGGCCCAGGTGCCACGGGTCATGCGGCTGCAGGAGCATGAATAATCCGCATGTCCCTGAAGCAGCAGGCGGAAACGGAAGCTCCTGGGCGCGCGATGACGTCATCAGCACGCGGCTGCGTCCGGGAGTGAGCGTCTGTGAGTGGCGTGCGGCTGCGACTGTTAGCGAGCGGCTGTGAGGAGAGGCTGCGGCTGGGAGCGAGTCATAGGAGAATGCGGGAGCTGCGGTGACTGTGAGGCGGCCGCCAGTCATCACCCCCCCCCACCCCCCGTCCTCACCTGTGTCGGGCCGGTGAGGGAGGGTTGCGACCCAAACTGTAGGGTGCCAGTCAGTCCCTGTATACAGGGCCCTCAGTGTGTGTACAGGCCCCCCCAGCAGTGGGTATACAGGGCCCCCAGCAGTGGGTAGACAGTGGCCCAGTGGGTTTACAGGGCCCCCAGCAGTGGGAATACAGGGCCCCCATAGCAGGGTATACAGGACCCTGAATGTGTTATCATGCTCCACCGCATAGTTGCCTATATTTGGATGGGGTCACAACAGTACAATGAGTTTAATGTCTGATCCTCCTGGCTCTTTCGGCCAAGGGGTTGGGTGTATATAAATACCACTAATGACCAGAGTCTGGTGCCCGCACTATTACATTCTCTATGCGTTGACATGTGTCCTGCCTCATTTGTGATTGTGGCCACGTGAGCTCAATGTCCGTAATGCTGTTGATGATGTTCCACACTGTCGTGTCACTGTGCCTTGTATACATATTACACACACAAAATGAATAAAATGTTATTGTTGATTTGTACACATACTTTTGTTGTTTCAAATATTACACATCTCTAAACCCGGTTTCAAATCATTTCACAGTTGACCATCTTAAAAAACGGTGGAGGAGCTGCCGGGACCAGCATAAGAAGCAGTACCGGCAGTACTCAGAGAGACAACCGGGAGCCGCTCCATTGCTCAACCCCTACCACTTTTATGACCGGCTGTCCTTCCTTCACCCGGTGGCCCGTATGCCAAGGTATGTGTCTGCAGCACTGTTGTGTACATTTAGTATTATTTATTAATATATACATTAGGTTCCATTTCGGCTCTGTGGGTAGCAGAGTATACACGTGGCTCTGTGGGTAGCAGAGTATACAGGCGGGTCTGAGGTAGCAGAGTATACAGGCGTCTCTGTGGGTAGCAGAGTATACAGGCGGGTCTGAGGTAGCAGAGTATAAAGACGGCTCTGTGGGTAGCAGAGTATACAGGCGGGTCTGTGGGTAGCAGAGTATACAGGCGGGTCTGAGGTAGCAGAGTATAAAGACGGCTCTGTGGGTAGCAGAGTATACAGGCGGGTCTGTGGGTAGCAGAGTATACAGGCGGGTCTGTGGGTAGCAGAGTATACAGGCGGGTCTGTGGGTAGCAGAGTATACAGGCGGGTCTGAGGTAGCAGAGTATACAGGCGGGTCTGTGGGTAGCAGAGTATACAGGCGGGTCTGTGGGTAGCAGAGTATACAGGCGGCTCAGTGGGTAGCAGAGTATATAGGTGATGAGAATAGGGTTAATAGATGGTGCTACAGTGTTGGGGCGTGCTAGAGGGAGCAGAGATCCGATTACTGCCATCATTACTGACCTTATTAAAGATAGCGGCCGCAGCTAAATGACATCATGGCAAAGGTAAACATGGGGTGTGGTTAGCTGCAGGAGGTTAGTGAGAGGTGTGGGTTGTTTGGCAGAGGGCGTGGTGTGGGCGTGGTGAGCGCGGCTCCCGCGTCAGATACGCTGCGAGCGCGGAACCGCGGCACATCTCCAGGAGCAGAGGACGTGTCCGGTACGTCCGTAGCCCCCGGCCTCCCCGTTGTCCGCACACACAGCCCCGCTGTGACCTCTGCAGTGTCACAGGCCCCGGCGGGCGGCTGTCATCTCCTCCTGACACTGACCTCCTCCTGATTTGATTGTCTGTGTTGTCCCCCCCCCGCTGTCAGCATCAGTGATCTGCTAAGACCTGCGGGTACACAGACGGGGGAAGTACAAATGCCAGCATGCCGGGGCGGATTGGGCGCTGTGAGGGGCGCAGGTCTTGCTGTGAGCGGAGGGCGCGAGGCCGCTCGAGAAAACGCTATAGCGGCTGTGTGAGTTAAGCGTCTGCGGCTCGCGAAGGCGCATACGCGTCTCCGCTCGCAGTGACGCTAAGGAGTTTGGGATTCGGCTACAGTGCCGGAATTTCAAACTCCCGATTATATAAATATATTATATATATATATATATTGTATACCTTTCAACCCCTTCCCTGCTTTATATAGATGATATAAGCTAAAAGTTTTGTGAATTAAGTATGTCAAGTTAAAAGTGAAGTCAGGGGGACTTTTTTTTTTCATGTGAACCATTGGTGTTATTGATCGTCTAGATTAGATGGGATGGGGGGGGGGGTGGGTGGTAATCAGGGGGTGAAAAATTATGTATTAGTATGGAATTAGCAAAGAAAGTCACGTATTCCTTTATGTTATGTACAGTTGGTTATTCTTTCATAATAATAACAAATATCTGATTAATAATACACAGATACACAGAGTCTAAAAAGCGTGCAACTTAATGTTTGACCTATGTTTTTGTTTCCAAATGCAATGCATTCACCAAATTTTTTTTTACTTTACCCACAGAGAAGCTTACTACAGAGGGCGGCGTGCTGCTAATCCTCCACCTCCAAACAGAAGGCGGCGTGGAGTAAACCCACCACCACCACCACGGCCGGCGCCACCACCACCACCGCCGTCGCCGCCGCCACCACCACCACCAGCATCGCCGCCAGCAGCGCCAGGGCCAGCACCACCACCGCCGCCACCAGCGGCCGTGCCAGCACCACCACCGCCGGCACCAGCGGCAGGGCCATCAAACACCACCACCGCCGTCCCCGCCACCACCACCACCACCACCGCCACCAGCGGCAGGTTCCGCACCACCACCGCCCCCACCAGCGGCAGGGCCATCAACACCACCACCGCCGTCCCCGCCACCACCACCACCACCACCACCGCCACCAGCGGCAGGGTCCGCACCACCACCGCCCCCACCAGCGGCAGGGCCAGCACCACCACCGCCACCACCAGCGGCATGGCCAGCACCACCACCGCCACCACCAGCGGCAGGGCCAGCACCACCACCGCCACCACCAGCGGCAGGCCCAGATTATGGTCCGATCCCGGGGTCACCTCATTTAAGTCTTCATCAGAGTAATGCTGACTTTGCCCGCAGTATTATACCATTCATGGATAATATTCCATTTGACAGGCTACTGCGGGCAAGGTCAGCATTACAGATAGTGCTTGAAGCCTGTCAGCCCACTAATGACCCAGGTGATGTTTTCCAATATTTAGATGGGTGGAAAATATCGGCCTCTAACAGGCTGGGCAGGGCCACAACACGGGACATCCATGTGCCACCCCACAGGGCTATACCGCATTTGACTCACTCCCAGTGGCCAGCTAACAGGGACCTACCACCGTTCCGTACACCTGTGGAGAGGATCCACCTGAAGGGTTCGGCCAGGCCATACGTGGGGCCCTTGACCTTTTGCAGGACGGACAGCCCACCTACCAGGACCTGTAGGGCTCCATTTGTTGTTGTTCTTGTTGTTACTACAATTTTAAAAGGTAGTATTTTTTGGAATGTCCAAACACTGCTGCCATTTTTTTTTTTTAAACACAGTTTTAAAAACCAGCTTTGTGTCTGTATTTTTTCAAGGAATGAATGTGGAGTTATTTTTGTGGTTGGGCTTCAAGTCATCATAATTATTATAATTATTTATTTATATAGCGCCCATAGGTTCCATGGCGCTTTACATGAGGAAAAGGTAGAGAAGGACAAGTACAATAAACATAGACAATAAGGTCATATAGGTACAATAGTAGAGGACCCTGTACGCGTGGGCTCACATTCTACGAGGGGTGGGTGGGGATACAATAGGGTGGGGAAGGTGTCGGTCGTGGGGCGTGTAGCGGAGTCTCATGGCAGGTTGTAGGCCTGTTGGAAGAGGTGAGTCTTTAGAAGTATCTTTAAGGTTCAGAGGGTAGGCGACTGACTGATGAGGTGGGGCAGGGAGTTCCATAGCATGGCGGATTACCGGGAGAAATCCTGTATGCGGTTGTGGGAAGAGGAGATGAGGGTGGACTGTAGGACAAGTTCTTGGGATGAACGCAGGTTGCGTGAGGGAGGGTATCGGGAGATCAGGTCGGAGATGTATGGTGGGGATAGGTTGTGTAAGGCTTTGAATGTCATGGTCAGTGTTTTAAAGTGAGCTCTCTGTGGGCCGGAGGGGCCAGTGAACGGCTTGGCAGAGGGGGTAGGCAGGGGAGTAGCGTGAGGACAGATGTATTAGTCGGGCAGCAGAGTTTAGTATAGATTGGAGAGGTGCAAGAGAGTTGGCAGGGAGACCTATGCGAAGGAGGTTGCAGTAGTCAAGGCGGGAGATGATGAGGGCATTTATGAGTGTTTCAGCAGTGTCAGGATTGAGGAACGACCGAATTGGTTAAATATTTTTGAGTTGTAGTCACAGGGACTTGGTTAGGGACTACAGGTGGGGCTTGAAGGAGAGGGAGGAGTCAAGGATTACCCCGAGACATTTGGCGTGGGGGACAGGGGAGAGAGCATCATTAGCAAGTACTTTACGGCCCGCATGGCGCATGAAGTCACCTTGGTTACTAAGTGTCAAATCATGACTCCACATACAACTGTTGCTGACAAACAGTGCCTGTGTTTGGGGGGTTACTTTCTGCCTCGCTATGGCAACAAGACTATGAACACACATGTGAGAGGCTGGGACGTCTACATGCTACACATCGCGTCTACGCGTTTTGTATGGAGCGTACAGTGGGACCCTTCAACAGGCTCCAGCAGGATGATAGTCCAAGCAACGCCCACGATGCAGGCATAGGATTGGTGCCTGGAAAAATTAGCCCAATGGGCTGTTTCCCATTTTTGGTATAAATGTAGGCCTAAGGGCCATAAAAAGCTTGTTAGCCAGGGTGTCTCCCAAAGCATGATAAGCTTGTTAGCCTGGGTGGCTCCAAAAATTAGCCCAATGGGCTGTTTCCCATTTTTGGTATAAATGTAGGCCTAAGGGCCATAAAAAGCTTGTTAGCCAGGGTGTCTCCCAAAGCATGATAAGCTTGTTAGCCTGGGTGGTTCAAAAAATTAGCCCAAGGGGCTGTATCCCATTTTTGGTATAAATGTAGGCCTAAGGGCCATACAAAGCTTGTTAGCCAGGGTGTCTCCCAAAGCATGATAAGCTTGTTAGGCTGGGTGTTTCCAAAATGTAGCCCAAGGGGCTGTTTGGCATTTTTAGTGTAAATGCAGGCCTAAGGGCCATGATAAGCCTCTTAGGCTGGGTGTTTCCAAAAATTAGCCCAAGGGGCTGTTTTGCATTTTGGGTATAAATGCAGGCCTAAGGGCCATGATAAGCTTGTTAGCCTGGGTGGCTCCAAAAATTAGCCCAAGGGGCTGTTTGGCATTTTTCGTGTAAATGCAGGCCTAAGGGCCATGATCAGCTTGTTAGGCTGGGTGTTTCCAAAAATTAGCCCAAGGGGCTGTTTGGCATTTTTAGTGTAAATGCAGGCCTAAGGGCCATGATAAGCCTCTTAGGCTGGGTGTTTCCAAAAATTAGCCCAAGGGGCTGTTTTGCATTTTGGGTATAAATGCAGGCCTAAGGGCCATGATAAGCTTGTTAGCCTGGGTGGCTCCAAAAATTAGCCAAAGGGGCTGTTTGGCATTTTTCGTGTAAATGCAGGCCTAAGGGCCATGATAAGCTTGTTAGCCTGGGTGTTTCCAAAAATTAGCCCAAGGGGCTGTTTGGCATTTTTAGTGTAAATGCAGGCCTAAGGGCCATGATAAGCCTCTTAGGCTGGGTGTTTCCAAAAATTAGCCCAAGGGGCTGTTTTGCATTTTGGGTATAAATGCAGGCCTAAGGGCCATGATCAGCTTGTTAGCCAGGGTGGCTCAAAAAATTAGCCCAAGGGGCTTTTAAATGTTTGCTAACAGAAAATAAAGGTTGATTCCTTGTGAAAAGGTGTTGTGATGGTTAATGAAACCGAAGTTAAGGTGTAGTGTTGGTTTAAGATGAAGCAGCCTCATTACCAGGTTGCAGGAACATGGTTACGCAAATCGTTACTGGTCTTGTACATACTGCTTGTACCAAAAAGACACAATATAATACAATGATTAATTATATCATATTGATGTTGAACGTGGCACTTCAGCTCTGAGTACTGTCGTCTTCAGGGCTCAAGAAGTCTTGTCAAATCCAGTTCCTATTAAACTTAATTAGAGTAAGCCTGTCTGCATTCTCTGGAGTAAGACGTGTCCTGGTATCAGTTATGATACCCCAGCGGCACTGAAAACCCGCTCTGATGTCACACTAGCTGCAGGGCATGCCAGCACCTCCAAGGCATACAACGAGAGCTCGGTCCAAGTGTGGAGCTTGGAGACCCAGTAATTAAACGGGACTGCGGCATCAGTCAGGAAGCAGGTACTGTCACTTAAGTATTCTTGTACCATGTTGGTAAGTTTCTGTCTCTGAGAGATGGTTACTGGAGCAACATGGCGCTGCAGGTTCGATGGCTTATTGAACATAGCCCACTTTGCGGACATCTTTCCAGCATCTCTTCTGGACAGCGTGGATGATTGTGCCCCGACCAAAGGCTGCTGTTGCACAGAGTTGCTAACTATGGGCAGAGTGTTGTCTGACGGTGATATTCGAAGCATATTATCCACAAGAACCCTCTTGAAATAGTCAATTGTCAAGCCACGTGGTGACTGAAACAGCAGCGAGGTGAATTTATCTTTATAACGTGGGTCCAGAAAGGTGGCCAACCAGTAGAGGTCGTTGTGCAATATGTTAATCACTCGTGGGTCTTCTAGCAGACAAGTCAACATGAAGTGAGCCATGTGTCCTAAGCTGCATAGACTCATGTCTTCAGTGTCCTCAGAACGATGTTCAATACCCATTGTATCCGTAAAGTCTGTCTCCGCCTCCTCCTCTCCAGGCCACCCATGGTGGACAGACACAAAGCTGGGGTTGTGAGTACCATCTGGGTTGACATCGGCACCAACAAAAAATAAATCCTCTTCATCGTCTTGCTCCTGTTCCTCCTCAGGAGCCATTGTGGCCTGGTCATACTGGCTTTGCTGGCTAGGTACTGCGCTGTTTAAATCTGGCTCCATAGCCATCTGCTGGGCTCTCAATGCTTCATTTTTCTGATTAATGAGGGATTCTTTCAGCAGACACAGCATGGGTACAGTGACACTGATGATGGACTGATCACCGCTCACCAGTTTTGTGCAGTAGTCAAAATTATCAAGAACCTCAGATGTGTCAGCGATCCACACCCACTCCATTGTACTAATATGTCGTGGCTGACTGCCGGTCTGACGGGCATGTTGCAACTGATACTCGGATATTGCCCTCTGCTGCTCATTGATCCTCGATAACATATGGAATGTAGAGTTCCATCGTGTCGGCATGTCACAAATGAGTCTGTGGTTGGGCAAATTCAATTGCTTTTGAAGCAATGAAAGTTTTCCAACCGCTGTTGACGAATGACGAAAATGTGCACAAACTCGACGCACCTTCTCCAGTAGGTCACATAGCTCTGGGTATGTACGCAGGAATTTCTGCACTACTAGATTCAGCACGTGAGCCATGCAAGGCACGTGCACAAGGTTTCCGAGCTTAAGTGCAGCCACTAGGTTACGACCATTGTCGCTCACCACGAGACCGGTCTGGAGTTGGAGTGGGGATAGCCACTCATCTGTCTGTTGCTTCAGACCTTTCAACAGCTCTACTGCAGTGTGCGGTGTGTGACCTAAACAGATCAGCTTCAGCAGAGCCTGTTGGCGTCTTGCTGAAGCACTGCAGCAAACCTCCCAACTTGGCCGTGATGTTGAGGGCAATTGAGGATTGGTCGAGGAAGCGGAAGATGGGGTAGTGGACATATAGGATGATGCAGAGACCCTGAATGAGGTTGTGCCAGCTATCCGTGGCGTGGGTAGGATGTTTGATGTAACACTAACATCGTTTGGCACACTCTCCACAACGTTGATCCAATGCGCGGTGAGCGAGATGTACCGGCCCTGTCCTGAACTGCTTGTCCACGTGTCCGTAGTAAGGTGTACTTTCCCGGTTACAGCGTTGGTGAGGGCACGCTTGAGGTTGTTAATGACATGCTCATGTAACGCGGGGACGGCACAACGTGAAAAGTAGTGGCGGCTTGGAACCGAGTAGCGTGGTACTGCCACAGCCAAAAGCTCACGGAAAGAGTCGGTACCCACAAGCCTAAACGGCAACATCTCGACTGCTAACAACTTAGCTATCTGGGCATTTATTTTTTTGGCTAATGGGTGGGAAGAGTGGTATTTCTGCTTCCTTTCGTACAGCTGTGTCACTGATAACTGTAAGGATGTTGCTGACCGAGAACTGTCTGCACTCGTGTTCAGTCTCTCTGCAACCGCTGCTTGTGATGAGTACATATCAGCTGGACCAGCTTCAGCAACACTTGATTGTGACGGACGTATCTGAGTTACCGTCGCAGTCTTTGTGTCAGATGACACTGTTGTGGAAGGCTGCACTTTTGACCACTGAATAGGGTGCTGACCAGCCATGTGCTTCCGCATACTGCTGGTGCTCTGGTTTCCTTTCCCGTGGCCTCTGCTTAGCCTTGCATGGCAGATGGTACAGATGACCACATTTTCTTGAGAAGGCCCATCTTTAAAAAATTTCCACACAGTGGCTGACCGACCTCTAGGCTTGACTGTACTCCCTGAGGGATTACTGAGGCCCACATTTGAGACATTTTGTCCAACAGTTGACAAATTTTGAGCCACAGTGGACACATTTTGGGCAACAGTGGTGACTCTTTCAGTTCTGGTGGGAGGAGTAGGCCTTGGTGCCTTTGTTGGTGGGACATACACACTTTCTTCCTCCGTGCTGCTCTGCTGGCTCTGCATCGCAACATTCCACGTGGGATCAGTTGTCTCATCATCAACCCCTTCCTCTTCTAAATCTTCCCGATAACAAGATAGATTTTGCTCCCCAGATGACAAGTGTGTCACTGTCTCATCATCATCATCCTCCAACTCCTGAGACGGTCTAAGACTTTGCTGAAAGACACGTTCATGTGGCCGGGGTGTCTCTAAAACTTGTCCATGATTGGACAATTCTTCATCAAGTATCTCATCTACTACGGAGTCTGGCAAACCGGATTCATGTAAAGGATTATATGTACCAAATAAGTCATCTGAGTGACCCATGTCTGTGTCAACATTTTCATGGGGCTGCTGTTGGTCTGAGGAACTGTGAAGAGGTTGTGGATTAGATGACCCAGCATGGTATGTACCAACAGTAGACACAGTGCTCAAGGAACCTTGAGTTCTGCAAGAACCTGTTGTTGAGGTCTTGTCTGCCAGCCAAGACGTTAGATGCTGTTCGTCTTCCGGCCTCAATACTCGTTTACTTTCCTGACGGGGAAAGTTAGACAGGAGGAACGATCGATCAATCCTCGTCTGTCTGCCCGAACTGGTGGATAGTTGGCCACGACTACCAATGCCTGTACCTCGTCCCTGTCCCTTAGCAAGACTTTTTTTGGGATTTGGTTTTTTGTGTGACATTTTATAATTTCTGGTGGCTTTCTGGGGGCTTGTAAAACAAGTAGCAGGTACTATTTCGTGAAAGGTACACACTAGAGGCTAAGATATTTAAAGAGAGATGGAAGTTACCGTGCGAGCTGCAGGCAGGACACCGTACAGCAACGCACTGGCACAGGAAAAAATTGTTTAGTACGCAGAACCAGGCACTGTTAGGCTGCGGTGCTGGCTGCGTGCAAGTTTACAAGTACCGTGCGAGCTGCAGGCAGGACACCGTACAGCAACGCACTGGCACAGGAAAAAATTGTTTAGTACGCAGAACCAGGCACTGTTAGGCTGCGGTGCTGGCTGCGTGCAAGTTTACAAGTACCGTGCGAGCTGCAGGCAGGACACCGTACAGCAACGCACTGGCACAGGAAAAAATTGTTTAGTACGCAGAACCAGGCACTGTTAGGCTGCGGTGCTGGCTGCGTGCAAGTTTACAAGTACCGTGCGAGCTGCAGGCAGGACACCGTACAGCAACGCACTGGCACAGGAAAAAATTGTTTAGTACGCAGAACCAGGCACTGTTAGGCTGCGGTGCTGGCTGCGTGCAAGTTTACAAGTACCGTGCGAGCTGCAGGCAGGACACCGTACAGCAACGCACTGGCACAGGAAAAAATTGTTTAGTACGCAGAACCAGGCACTGTTAGGCTGCGGTGCTGGCTGCGTGCAAGTTTACAAGTACCGTGCGAGCTGCAGGCAGGACACCGTACAGCAACGCACTGGCACAGGAAAAAATTGTTTAGTACGCAGAACCAGGCACTGTTAGGCTGCGGTGCTGGCTGCGTGCAAGTTTACAAGTACCGTGCGAGCTGCAGGCAGGACACCGTACAGCAACGCACTGGCACAGGAAAAAATTGTTTAGTACGCAGAACCAGGCACTGTTAGGCTGCGGTGCTGGCTGCGTGCAAGTTTACAAGTACCGTGCGAGCTGCAGGCAGGACACCGTACAGCAACGCACTGGCACAGGAAAAAATTGTTTAGTACGCAGAACCAGGCACTGTTAGGCTGCGGTGCTGGCTGCGTGCAAGTTTACAAGTACCGTGCGAGCTGCAGGCAGGACACCGTACAGCAACGCACTGGCACAGGAAAAAATTGTTTAGTACGCAGAACCAGGCACTGTTAGGCTGCGGTGCTGGCTGCGTGCAAGTTTACAAGTACCGTGCGAGCTGCAGGCAGGACACCGTACAGCAACGCACTGGCACAGGAAAAAATTGTTTAGTACGCAGAACCAGGCACTGTTAGGCTGCGGTGCTGGCTGCGTGCAAGTTTACAAGTACCGTGCGAGCTGCAGGCAGGACACCGTACAGCAACGCACTGGCACAGGAAAAAATTGTTTAGTACGCAGAACCAGGCACTGTTAGGCTGCGGTGCTGGCTGCGTGCAAGTTTACAAGTACCGTGCAAGCTGCAGGCAGGACACCGTACAGCAACGCACTGGCACAGGAAAAAATTGTTTAGTACGCAGAACCAGGCACTGTTAGGCTGCGGTGCTGGCTGCGTGCAAGTTTACAAGTACCGTGCGAGCTGCAGGCAGGACACCGTACAGCAACGCACTGGCACAGGAAAAAATTGTTTAGTACGCAGAACCAGGCACTGTTAGGCTGCGGTGCTGGCTGCGTGCAAGTTTACAAGTACCGTGCGAGCTGCAGGCAGGACACCGTACAGCAACGCACTGGCACAGGAAAAAATTGTTTAGTACGCAGAACCAGGCACTGTTAGGCTGCGGTGCTGGCTGCGTGCAAGTTTACAAGTACCGTGCGAGCTGCAGGCAGGACACCGTACAGCAACGCACTGGCACAGGAAAAAATTGTTTAGTACGCAGAACCAGGTACTGTTAGGCTGCGGTGCTGGCTGCGTGCAAGTTTACAAGTACCGTGCGAGCTGCAGGCAGGACACCGTACAGCAACGCACTGGCACAGGAAAAAATTGTTTAGTACGCAGAACCAGGCACTGTTAGGCTGCGGTGCTGGCTGCGTGCAAGTTTACAAGTACCGTGCGAGCTGCAGGCAGGACACCGTACAGCAACGCACTGGCACAGGAAAAAATTGTTTAGTACGCAGAACCAGGCACTGTTAGGCTGCGGTGCTGGCTGCGTGCAAGTTTACAAGTACCGTGCGAGCTGCAGGCAGGACACCGTACAGCAACGCACTGGCACAGGAAATTTTTTGTGGAAAAATGGCACCAAAATTATTTGGTAGACTAGTGCCAAAAATAAGAAAAAGCTTAGGATTACAGCTCTGCGGAAAGCTGGGTGAACTAAGCTCTGAGGATGGTGCTGGATTCACTGTAAGGCTGCTCCTATCTCCCCTTCCTTACAGTCCTGTACAGCAATCCTCCGTCCTGGTAGTTCTGAAAAGAACTTTTGGGTTATGTGTGAGGAATCTTGACTCCTACACTCCGTCCTGTTAGTTCTGAAAAGAACTTTTGGGTTATATGTGACTCCTACACTGCCTAACTGTCCCTAGATCTGCTCCAAGTCTCCCTGCACTAGGTCAGCTCTTCTCAGGAATGTGCCCAAAATGGCGGGGGCAAGCCTTATATACTGCCTTGCCTGTCATAGATGACATAGGCATCACGATGGACAGCAGCCAATCATAGTCCTGACACAACCAAAGCTGCTATGGCATTACTGACTATGATTGGCTGTCTTCACAAGTTTTCTGACCTAACACGCAATGCTGACTAGTAACATAAAAGATTCTGGATTCGCGAGTCCCGAATAGAGAATACAGGACTCGGAATCGCAGACTCGCTAGGATTCGGACTCGTAGACTCGCTCAGACTCGCTGCTGTTTGGGGAGATTCAAGCTATATAGCGATGTGATAGAGCGAGTCTAGCGAGTCTAGCGAGTGAGATAAAGTAAACTCTGACAAAACTAAGATTGCCATTGACTTGCATTGGACTCGTTACTGAGCGAGTATTCGCTAAAAGACTCGCCGATTACCGAGTCCAGCGAGTCCCTTAAGAATCGCCGAGTAACGAGTCCTAGCGAGTAGACTCGCTCATCCCTACTCATGACCCAATATCAACATGGTTTTACGAGGGACCTTTCCTGTCAAACTAATCTGATAAGCTTCTATGAAGAAGTAAGTTCTGGACTGGACCAAATAAATGCAGTGGATGTGTTGTATATGGACTTTTCAAAAGCTTTTGATACGGTGCCACACAAAAGGTTGATACATAAAATGAGAGCAATGGGGATAGTGGAAAATATGTGTAAGTGGGTTAAAAACTGGCTTAGCGATAGGAAACAAAGGGTGGTCATTAATGGAACACACTCAGAATGGGTCACAGTTAACAGTGGGGTACCACAGGGGTCAGTGTTGGGCCCGCTTCTTTTTAATATATTTATTAATGACCTTGTAGGGGGCATACAGAGTAGAATCTCAATATTTGCAGATGACACTAAACTCTGCAGGGTAATCAATACAGAGGAGGACAATTTTATATTACAGGAGGATTTATGTAGACTAGAAGCTTGGGCTGATAAATGGCAAATGAGCTTAAATGGGGATAAATGTAAGGTCATGCACTTGGGCAGAGGAAACAAAAGGTATAATTATGTGCTTAATTGTAAAACACTGGGCAAAACTGTCACTGAAAAAGACCTGGGTGTATGGGTAGATGACAAACTCACATTTAGTGGCTGCAAAGGCAAATAAAATAATGGGATGCATTAAAAGAGGCATAGATTCTCATGAGGAGAACATAATTTTACCTCTATACAAGTCACTAGTGCGACCACACTTAGAATACTGTGTACAATTCTGGTATCCAGTGTATAAGAAAGACATAGCTGAACTAGAGCGGGTCCAGAGAAGAGCGACCAAGGTTATTAGAGGACTGAGGGGTCTGCAATACCAAGACAGGTTATTAAACTTGGGGTTATTTAGCTTGGAAAAACGAAGGCTTAGGGGTGATCTTATAATAATGTATAAATATATGAGGGGACAGTACAGAGACCTTTTTAATGATCTTTTTACTCTTAGGCCTGAGACGGGGACAAGGGTGCATCCTCTACGTCTGGAGGAAAGAAGGGTTAATCATAATCACAGACGTGGATTCTACTGTAAGAGTAGTGAGACTATGGAACTCTCTGCCACATGATGTTGTAATGAGTGAGTCACTACTAACATTTAAGAAGGGCCTGGTGCCTTTCTTGAAAACTATAATATTACCAGTTATATATACTAGATCCTTTGATAGGGCGTTGATCCAGGGAACTAGTCTGATTGCCATATCTGGAGTCAGGAAGGAATTTTTCCCCCCAATGTGGAGCTTAGTGTTGCCACATGTTTTTTTTTGCCTTCTTCTGGATCAACATGTTAGGCTATGGGTTGAACTAGATGGACTTAAAGTCTTCCTTCAACCTTTAAAACTATGTTACTATGTTACTATGTTAAACTATGAGACACTGTGCAATAATGCACAATAAACAAGCAAAAGTGACAGTTTTACCTATAGATTACGTCCCTCTGGCAACTAATAATAGAGATCAGATCCTCTCTAGAAAAGAGATTTATTGGATCTATAAATTAAACACGCTGAAGCCGAATGGCTTGAATGAGATTACAGACCTTTTCAGATAAAGATCTGTTTTTTGGCTGTTGGTCCCTAGTGAAAAGATGATAGTGATGCACAGTTGCATTATAAAGAATGTTGGTTGTATAGGTTGTGATTATGAGGTGAGAAGTATAATGGAGCATTTAGAGTAAAGGATAAGGTGAACGGTGTGGACTGAGGTAACATAGGATATACAAGGTTATGAGTTCAAGACCTGGGAGGGCAAAGCAATATAAATGATAGGAGTGGAATAATATCTAGTGATGGGCGAATCCTAAATTACTCGGAATCGCTTGACTCTAGCGAGTCCGAGCACAGGACTCGCTACTCGTTGCGAGTCTAGCGAGTCCAATGTTAATGAATGGGGAAGCGAGTAGTGTGAGATTTACAAATCACAGATGTGTCTTGGAAGCTTCAGCCTGAAGCAATCCTAGTTTTGTCATTTATTTGCATTGGACTCGTTTACTTTGTAACTGTAATCGCTGGGAAACTCACACAGATAAGAGTCCTGCTTTCTCCTCTGTGCTGGCTGCCAGCTCCAGGGTCCTAGAGCCTGCCTGCTGCCTGATGTAGCAGTGCTGAGATTGTTCTCAGTCTGCTCATTCCCTGTGTACAGACATGAATGTCTGTGCACAGAGATGATGTAGCAGAGCTGAGATTGTTCTCAGTCTGCTCATTCCCTGTGTACAGACATGAATGTCTGTGCACAGAGATGATGTAGCAGAGCTGAGATTGTTCTCAGTCTGCTTATTCCCTGTGTACAGACATGAATGTCTGTGCACAGAGATGATGTAGCAGTGCTGAGATTGTTCTCAGTCTGCTTATTCCCTGTGCATAGACATCTATATTTATGCACAAGGGATGTAGCAGAGAGGACATCGCGTTTTGGACTGCGTCGGACGGAAGAGGATTTTTTTAATTAAAGATGGAGTCCCTAATGGCTTTTTTTTTTATTTCTAATAAAAAATTTTTCTTGTGTTGTGTTTTTTTTAAAACAATTTAATAGAAATTCATGGCGGTCATGTCTAATATTGGCGTGACCGCCATAAATTTCGGGCTTAGGGCCAGCTGATAATACAAAGCTGGCCCTAACCTCTTTATTACCCAGCGTGCCATCGCTACCAGGGCCGCTGGAAGAGCGGGGTTCAGCGCCAGAGGATGGCGCTTCAATGAACGCGCCATCTTCTGGGGCGGCAGCGGGCTGCAATTTGCAGCGGGGGGTGCCCAGAAAGCTTGGGCATCCCTGCGCTGCGGATTCCAGCCCCCAGCTGCTTAGCTGTACCTGGCTAGACATAGAAATTGCGTGGAGCCCCACGCATTTTTTTTTAATTATTTCATGAAATTCTGAGATTCTGACTCTGAGACTCTGACTCTGAGACTCTGACTCTGAAATTCATGAAATAATTAAAAAAAAATGCGTGGGGCTCCGCGCAATTTCTATGTCTAGCCAGGTACAGCTAAGCAGCTGGGGGCTGGAATCCGCAGCGCAGGGATGCCCAAGCTTTCTGGGCACCCCCCGCTGCAAATTGCAGCCCGCAGCTGCCCCAGAAGATGGCGCGTTCATTGAAGCGCCATCCTCTGGCGCTGAAGCCCGCTCTTCCAGCGGCCCTGGTAGCGGTGGCACGCTGGGTAATAAAGTGGTTAGGGCCAGCTTTGTATTATCAGCTGGCCCTAAGCCCGAAATTTATGGCGGTCACGCCAATATTAGACATGACCGCCATGAATTTCTATTAAATTGTTTTAAAAAAAACACAACACAAGGAAAATGTTTTATTAGAAATAAAAAAAAAAGTCATTAGGGACTCCATCTTTAATTAAAAAAATCCTCTTCCATCCGACGCAGTCCAAAACGCGATGTCCTCTCTGCTACATCCCCTGTGCATAAATATAGATGTCTATGCACAGGGAATAAGCAGACTGAGAACAATCTCAGCACTGCTACATCATCTCTGTGCACAGACATTCATGTCTGTACACAGGGAATGAGCAGACTGAGAACAATCTCAGCTCTGCTACATCATCTCTGTGCACAGACATTCATGTCTGTACACAGGGAATGAGCAGACTGAGAACAATCTCAGCACTGCTACATCAGGCAGCAGGCAGGCTCTAGGACCCTGGAGCTGCACAGAGAAGACAGCTGGACTCGGCTCGCAAAGAAACAGCAGTTATCTGCGAGTTTCCCTGCTATCACTGGCACAGTAGCCAGTGATTACTCGCACGAGTCTAATGCAAACAATGGCAATCCTAGTTTTGTCAGCGTTTCTGACAAAACTAGGATTGATATTGATTTGCATTGGACTCGTGCGAGTAATCACTGGGAAACTCGCAGAGTACCGAGTCCTGCGAGTCCCTTACTACTCGCCGAGTAACGAGTCCTAGCGAGTAGATTCGCCCATCCCTAATAATATCCTCCTATGAACTATAGGAAATGAGAGAAAATAATGATATGGGGATTAACAAAGGATCCTTTTAGAATGTCTGATAAAGATATTTTAATAGATGATTCAGAGATGATGTCTAGACAGAGGTTTTAGTAAATTTTTAGCATTCTCAGCAAGAATGAGATGTGATGTTTTAGATATGTGTAAGTGCGGTAGAATATGCATTTTTAATCATTTAAATGCATATCAGAGATCAGGGATTGTTTGTGATTAATAAAGTTGTTTCTGTTTTTTTTTGTTTTTTTTCCCTTTCACTGGTAATATAAAAGGATGTATTGACACATGTATGTAATGCTTGTATCTCCTGATGAAGTGAGGAGAACCTCACGAAACGCGTTGAGATTTTACAAATAAAGATTCTTGGATCAAGCTTTGAAGTCCGATTAATACCCGGGGTAGCAAACGTGGAAACTCCTTTTCTTTTTTTACACACCTTACATTAGGGGGTGAGCATACACACTGCATTATTTAAGTTATATAAATTTCTGTCTAACATATATATTTTCTACTGGTAGTCTTAAAAACAGAGTATTGTTTCACGTCTGTTTGACTGTATTGTCCCTCTCTACCGTTTAGTTCAAAGACAACTAATACAGGTGTAATATTTTTTTTGTAGTGCTCTTCGACAAACAACATGAAAAATATAAAGAACAACATTGACAGGCAGTTTCCCAACAAAATTTAATTATTGTAAATTCTGATTGAATGAAAGATATTTACAGAAGTAAATACTGTTGTCCATTTTATTTTAAACATACAACAAATACATAATTATTTCCATAAGTGAAGCCTGATATCCATGTAAACGGAACAATAGAACAAATGTACAAATTGTTACTGAAGTACATACTGTTGTAAATAACATCTGAACCATAGAACAAATGTAAGAATATTTACAGAAGAGTGTTATAAATTATATCTGAACCATATAAACTATCTGTTTCAAGTACACAGACTAATGTCATGAACATAAAAGTTCAAAAAGCACAATCATACTTGCTTACATAATAAAGTATGACACTACATCCCCTTTACTTGAAGGGATCCTGTCACCTCCAGAACGCCTCCTAAGCTAGCAATACGTGTCCCTGCAGCATCCTATCACTAATCTCACACTTCTTTTGTCTCCTAAAAGCATCCTGTGAAAGTGGATAAAACGTTTTAATACTTACTCATTAGTGAATATAATTAGCAGGGGCTATATTCTTTAGTCACCAGGGCAGGCTGATTTGCAGCCTGAGGATCCACCCTCTCTCTGTCTGTGTGCTCTGCTTGTGCAGGCTTTACCCTCCCCCTCTCTATCACTCACAGAATGCAAATCATTAATCCTGCCTTCAGCTGCACATCACAGCAGCACAGACAGAGAGAGGGTGGATCCTCGAGGTTGCCAAACAGCCCACCCTCGTGACTAAAGAAGATAGCCACTGCTAATTATAATCACTAATGAGTAAGCATTAAAACGTTTTTTATGCACTTTCACAGGATGCTTTTAGGAGACAAAAGGAGTGTGAGATTAGTGATGGGATGCTGCAATTGCAGAGAGTATGCTTTCAAATCCTATAACGAGTATTAACTGGCCCGTGTGGCCTGGTTCATTAATACAGTACAATCATGCCCCTTGGGGTATTTTTTGGGTGAGGCAACAAGCCAATGTCAAATAACTATCAATTGCATAGAGTATGATTTCAAATTCTATAATGAGTATTAACTGGCCCATGTGGCCAGGTTCCTTAATACAGTACAATCATGCCCTTGAGGTATGTGTTTATGAGGCAACAAGCCAATGTCAAATAACTATCAATTGCATAGAGTATGATTTCAAATCCTATGACGAGTATTAACTGGCCCGTGTGGCCTGGTTCATTAATACAGTACAATCATGCCCCTTGGGGTTAATTTGTGAGGCAACAATCCTTTGCCTGCCCACTGTGCTATGCAAAAAGTACTGGAAGGAGTACACATAGTAAGAGGATACATTTTCTATTTATCACCAAACATTTCAATGATTTGTGAGTTCCCTGGGTGGGGAGCAATGTCCCTGGTCCACAACAGGGGGTGCAGCGTGGATAATGCTCTGTGTTGTATTTGGGTCTTGACGGACATTGGACCTTACAGAGCTCAATGACGTGGTGGGAACATTACTTGCAGATCTGTAGGGTGGACTGCAAACTTCAATTGTTGGGCTTGGTGGAATCCATGGTAAACGTGGCACTTCCAAGCCACTCATTGAAGCCTGAGTGTGGGTGGGGACAGAAAAGGTGGACTCGGGCTCTGTGTTCCTCCCATAGCGCCTCTCAGCCTGATTGTACCATGCAGTGGTGGTTTCTGCACACAGAGGGACACTTGCACTCCTTGGTCCTTGGGGTAGAAACACATAGCTGCTAATGGGCATTTGAGAAAAGGTTGAGGGGGCCTCTCCCTGAGGGTAGGGGTACCCATATGAGCAAATAAATGTTTGTGCCTGGGTAGGGATGGTTGACGCCCTGGCAATGGTCATGGCTGCAGTAGTTGTGTTGGTTTGGGAAACATAACCCATATAGTCACGTTGTGGATGCTCAATGTTCCAGGGAATGACAATTTGTATGTGGCTCTTATGTGGCTGGTTGACATCACGCCCTGACCCGATTTGTTCCATGGTGTGATGTCCGCTTGGACCACTTATGGTATGTGTCCCGGCTGGTGAGGAGCAAGGTTGATTTTGCTCAGAGCTTACTTCTGGAGGAGGACTGTGGGAAGGATGCTGGATGGCCCTAGAGTGTTGGACTGCCTGCATATTGGGGCCCATCATTCTGGCTGTACACACAGCCTTCTGACAGTACGCGATTACGTATGCCTGCTGCTCAGCTGACATGTTTTCCATCTCCCTGGACAGTGTATTCAGATATGAATTGGACTGTATCTGTACATTTGTCCGGACATCCGTCAAGTCAATGTGGAGGCGCTGCAAGCCCTCGGTAATTTGGACAGACAGCTCCTTTCACATCGCCTGAGGGATCTCTGTCATATGTACCTCCTCAGGGTGACTACTCCTATCTGTTCCTCCCTGGCTCAGGTGTCCATGCCGAGGACCAGCTCGACTGGTTGCACCTGAGTCAGAGGGTTCAGATAGGGGAAAACCTGTCGCACTGGCTTGTGTGTGACTCGTGTGTTGACAGGAGCCTGCAGTAGAGCCAGCATGATGGGTTCCTGATGGTCGTGTGTCCTGGCCAAAATTGTCTCCGCTGTCATGTTCAGGGACTGTTACTGGTGCCTGGGAGCCAGTAGAAGAAGGGTCCAGCTGGGGACGACCTTGTGTCCTGTGGATGAGATACAAAAAGCAAAATTAGCAATGATGGGTACCGGACAAAGATCTATCACAATTAGGAAAGAGTGATGGTTAGGCAAAGTAAAGGCACATCAAGTTTTTTGGATAACACATTTTTAAGCATTAACAAATTAAGTAACCCTGTCCTTTATTTGTGACGGCTAATCTTTTGCTTCGCGTAACTATGATTTTTCTATTAGGGCCACGTTTTTGTGTTGTGTTTGTAAAATGATTGTTATCAAAACAGAAAACCATGTCATTGTCAGTTTTAAGTGAATATTACTCCACCCAGAGACCTTTTAAAACACCTCTTTTCAATTACCAAAATTGCTAATTTTGAACGTTTTGGTTTAACTTCTCAGACCAAAAACTTGTGGACAGCGATACAATCATTGTCAATTCTGCATTTACTCCAACACATACCCTCTTGCCAACATGGACAGTTTCAGGAAGTGGAGCAAGTGGGCATATTTGTATGGTGTTTTTCTCATTCCACAACCCCGGTGAGCCATGTCTTGTGCTCTCAGGTGCTTCCGGTAACAGTCCCTGATATTCCTCCATTTCCATATCAAATCCTGGCCTGTAATGAAATATGAAAATCAACGTGGACTTATGTGTGTGTGTGTGTGTGTGCACTACAGATACATTTGGCCAGTATCTAACCTAACCTGTTAATAAATTTAAAATCAACATTGTCTGCTGAAAACCCCAGTTACACCGAGTAAGACAACAGTTTGTGGCCAGGGTGAGAGTGTCTCGTTAGCTCCAACCAAGTTGAAGTAAGCAGAAAGGGCCAAATGACCTTAGTCAACATCATGGAGACTAATGTGATTCGGCAAACATGTCGACTCAACGCAAAACCCATATGACTCATGAAATGTGCTAAAAATTACGGTGATGATCTTGTCCAGATTTATTAAGGATGTTCCATCCGTGGACCACCCCATCACAGACCTCATCCCACAGCTTAATGGTGTGCGCCATGTTGGTATGTTCGTGGGAGCACTGGTCCCACAAGGGAGCCCGTTCTTGTACCATTTGTATCAGGAGGTTTGCGTCCAGCACATCCTGTTCACCTGCTCCACGAAACCTTTTGGTAGCCTGAAAGACAATAAAGAGACAAATCACACATTTAATTTACACAATCTTCACTGTCAAAACACATTAGGATTTACAGGTAGTGCGAGGAAGCTTTTTTTCTGGTGAGGCCCATTTGAAAATGTATCAAAACCTTCAGTGGCCGACCGTCCAAATGGATCAACTACACAATTACCAGCTATATTTCTTTACAACATAAAATCAGCCTTACTGTGGTGTCTGTGGTTGCTTTTCTTTGGTGTGGGTGATATAGGTCATGTACATGTTGTTTCTCAACTGATTTTCCAGGTTTGCTAGAGCCCTAGACATCACAGTGGAGGCTGAGAGCATATACCTCACTGGGAAAGCTGAGGATGGGGCATAGAGATCAATGCTGAACTTGATTTCAAGGGAAGACAGACGGCAAAATGTATCTGCCAGCCTGAGCACTGCAATCCCTTTGAATCTGCACAGGGGCCGCAAAAACTTAATCAAGGGACGCATTCTGCCGTGGTGCCTGAGATTCCCCAACCCATGGTTTACATAAACACTATGGATAAAGTACTTACACGTTTCCCACCACCACGGGATTTGGCGCGACCAATGTGGGATGGGCCGTCAGTTTCTCCTCCAGATGACTCAGCCCCTGCAAACAAAAAGAAAAGTGTCAGTACAAACAGCCAACTACAATACCAATGCTGGCAAATAGGGGGGACCACATGAGGGTATTTACATGCTCCTCTCTGGCACCAGCCCCATCCTCCTCATCTTCCGGACACTATTCTGAATCAGACGAATACTGTGGACTGCAAATTGAAATGAAATCACTACGCAAACAAGGCAACAAAAAATGAATAAACAAGGAAGACAACCACACAACACCCACCTCAACAAGTCCGAAGTTTCGGCGAGATCGAGACATTTCGACTTTGCCTTTGAAACAAGCCTAGATATCTGCAAATAAATAAACATATGTATGAATAGGCAGGCACCATAAATGCCCTTGTACGGAAACACAGAGTACATATCAATAGCATGGAAAACATTTAAAGGCACCCCTAAACAACAAAGTGGTACAACAATAAAGAAACAGACATCACACAGGGAAAAACACACAATCTTGCAGAGCAAACAACAATGCCTATGCAACATTATAAAATTCATTAACATAACAAATGAAACAAGCATCCAACAACAAATTAAGAGAAAACAATTGGTAGAGGTCCATGAGGTTGCCCATGCATTCATGGCCATGAAGCTATTGTGGCTAACAGTTGTCCATGCATGAAAACTTGCACGCCTGTGCATGCTGCAAGCAGGCAGTGTGCATTTCCATGCATGCACGCCTGTTCATGCTGCAAGCAGGCCGTGTGCATGCATGCCTGTGCATGCTGCAAGCAGCCCGTGTCCATGCATGCACGCCTGTGCATGCTGCAAGCAGGCAGTGTGCATGTCCATGCATGCATGCCTGTGCATGCATGCTGCAAGCAGGCCATGTGCATGCATGCACGCCTGTGCATGCTGCAAGCAGGCAGTGTGCATGTCCATGCATGCATGCCTGTGCATGCTGCAAGCAGTCTGTGTGCATGTGCATGCATGCCTGTGCATGCTGCAAGCAGTCTGTGTGCATGTGCATGCATGAAAACATGCACGCCTGTGCATTCTGCAAGCCGAGCACTCACATGGGCAGGCATGCTAGCTTGCATTTTGGCCCAGATGAGGCAAGCCACCGCAATTTAAAAAATCATATAAATACAGACGATTCCGAAGATTGCACGCACTGTACTCACCAGAATTAGCAGATGAAAACAGCTGGAAACACTGTAGTGTCCTACAATAGCTCCTGTTGGGAAATCTGAACAAAGAGCAAAATAGCATCGGGAGGTGGGGTAGGAGGTGCTCCAAAAACAACCGTAGCACAGTTGCAGTCAAGCATTACCAATCCGGGAACCGGTCCGGTTTTTGGTATGATTCCGAGTCTATCTGGTACCATAGACAGCCATGTTAAATTAAACTGGATTGACCTGGACCGGTTTTGTCAGATTTTTTTACCGGATTAAACCAGATTGACCCAGTCTGGGTTAATCTGGTTCAATTTAACATGGCTCGCAATGGTACCGGATTGAACCGGAACGGGACAATCCTGGAGAATCCGGTTTCAATTTACAGCTACCGGCTTTTTACTGAAGGACTCTAAACAATGAATCAGGTAATTGCAGGTTGTTCCTCAGCTGCCAGACCTCTTTATCTCTTAATGGGGTCTTGCAACAGAGGAATTATTCGCAATTACTCACTTCTCCATTGATTTACATTGAACTCGCTATACTCGTAACGAGTACCGAGTATCGGGACCTACTTGTTACGAGTCTAGAGAGTCCGAGTATTTTAGCACTCGCTCATCCCTAATTATCTGCTGTGGATATTTTTGTAAATGATTTTTATACTGACTGCAATAGTATTTTGTCCTGTCTTTATCTATCTAGCTAGAGTGGCCTCATTTGCTAAATTCTGTTTTCTGCCTGAGTGTGTCTTTTCCTCTCTTACTCACAGTCAATATTTGTAGGGGGCTTTCTATCCTATTGGGGTTCTGCTCTGAGGCAAGATAGAATTCCTGTTCCCATCTTTAGGAGTAGCTAGTTCTCCGGCCGTGTTGAGGTGTCTAGGGTATAGTTAGTCGCATCCCATGGCTACTTCTAGTTGCAGTTTTAGATCAGGAACTGCGGTCAGTCTAGATACCACTTACTCCTGTGAAAAATATTCATGCAGCTCCAAGGTCACCGGATCATAACAGTACAACTGGCCAACAATGAGTTAAATGCATCTCAGAAGAAGGGAAGAAAAGTGTTTAGGCATTTTTTTTTCTGCCGTCCGCTTTGTCTTTTCTTCCCTCTAAGGGTATGTGCACATCAGTCGTTTTGTGGGCTGCTTTTGGACGTTTTCCGTCGGCGTTTTCCGCTCAGTTTTATGTTAATTTATGTTAATCCTACCCTCCGGTTGGATTAACATGCTAGTCAATGGATTTTAGAAAACTCTGTCTACATTACAACGTTTTTCTTCTGGTCGTTTTCAGTCAAAACTGAGTTTTTTCACCGGTTTCCAAAAATAGAGCAAGTGACTTCTTTCCTCCGTTTTTCCACTGGTTTCAGCTGAACAAGTGCACTAAAAACTCAGTTTTAAAACCGCTCAGAAAAACCGCCGACAAAACGCTGTAAAACCGGGCGGAAAACGAGCAAAAAACGAGCAAAAAACGAGGGACACTGCTGAGCACAGAAAACTCAGTTTCTGCCAGTGTCCTCCGGTTCCCGGTCGGTCTGCAGAAATGCAGAACCGACTGATGTGCACATAGCCTAATTCCCTGGGTGGCTGAGGAGTCTTGTGCTAGCACGGATGTTCAGGAATTAGCTTCTCGTGTAGATCAGCTTGCTGCTGGGGTACAGGGAATTTCAGATTATATTGTTCAGACTCCAGTTTTGGAGCCGAAAATTCCTGATTTATTTTTTGGTGACAGGTCCACATTTTTGAGTTTTAAAAACAACTGTAAACTGTTTTTTACTCTGAGACCTCGATCCTCTGGTGATTCTATTCAGAATTATCATCTCTCTGCTGCGTGGTGTTCCGCAGGATTGGGCGTTTTCTCTTGAATCTAGGAATCCGGCTTTGCTTAATGTTGACTCCTTTTTTCAGGCTTTAGGACTATTATATAAAATGAACATAATTCTGTGGATCAAGCTGAAAAGATGTTGTTGGCCCTGTTTCAGGAAGTATATTGTCAAAAATTCAGAAAATGGTCTGTGTTAACTAAATGGAATGATGATGCTTTAACGGCAATTTTCAGAAAGGGTCTTTCTGAATTGGTTAAGGATGTAATGGTGGGGTTTCCCACACCTTCCGTTCTGAGTGATTCTATGTCTCTGGCCATTCAGATTGATTGGCGTTTGCGGGAGCGCACAACTGTGTGCTCTGTGGCGTTGTCCTCAGAGCAGAATCCTGAGCCAATGCAGTGTGATAGGATTCTATCCAGAACTGAACGGCAAGGATTTAGATGTCAGAATAGGTTGTGTTATTATTGTGGCGACGCTTCTCATGTCATTTCTGTCTGCCCTAAGCAGACAAAGAGGGTCGCTAGCTCATTTACCATCAGTACTGTACAACCTAAATTTTTATTATCTGTGTCCTTGATTTGTTCATTGTCATCATTTTCTGTTATGGCGTTTGTGGTTTTAGGCGCCGCCTTGAACTTAATGGATGTTGAGTTCGCCAGGCATTGTGGTTCTCTTTTGCAGCCTTTGCAGAACCCTATTTCTTTAAGGGGCATTGATGCTACACCCTTGGCTAAAAATAAGCCCCAGTTCTGGACACAGGTGACCATGCGCATGGTGCCAACTCATCAGGAAGATTGTTGATTTCTGGTTTTGCATAATTTGCACGATGCGATCGTGCTGAGATTTCCGTGGTTGCAGGTACAAAATCCTGTTTTAGATTGGAAGTCTATGTATGTGCCTAGTTGGGGTTGTCAGGGGGTACATGATGATGTACATTTGATGTCAATCTCCTCTTCCTCTTCTGGGATTCCTGTAATGGGACAAAATGCCGGATTGCCCGCGCTGTCACCAAGAATCACCAGGAAACAAAGAGTTAACTGGGCACATTTTTCTTTTATTCTATCCTACGCGTTTCAGAGCCTCTATCTGAGCTCCTTCCTCAGGGTACATCAAGAGCACAATGGAAACAATCTTATATAAACACAAAAAAGCGCCAAAAAATCAGTGACAGCCCCTGTGATGTGGCGTCAGCAACAGGGTGGATCAGAGAGTGACATCACAATGTTTGTAAACAATACATCGTAGAACTGTCAGAATTCACAATACGTTTCATACAGTTGTTCACAAAGTAGATTTGCTATTTCTTTTCAAGTCAGTGAGATCGCTTATTAAATTTCCCAAATAGAAGAATGAATTAAGAAAAAGAAGAAAAAAGAAAGAAAAAAAGAGGGAGTGAGCTGTGTTTGAACACACGAGTGAAAAATATAATATATGTTGTTCTGACTTAGAGTGTAGTATATTTAGCTAGTTGTGCTATATATTCTGGTGGAAAACTCCATCAAATTGTATGTTTGCAAAGAGAGAAATTTTATTATAAAGATGTGTTGATAAATGTGAGGAAAGATCTAATAAAGAATATACACATACATATATATACATATACACACATATATACATATACATACATACATATATATATATATACACATGAGAGGGTTCTATGGAATATTCTCTTGTGTGGTTATATAAATTGATCTAGTGGAAGAAATATATATAAATATAAGGATCTCATAAATAATCCATATATATAAAAATATATTAATAATGGTATACATATATTGATAAAAAAATATAATTTACTTGTCAATACTAAGAAAAGAGTAGTGGACTGTTCTGTTTAAAAGCTCTAAAAAATTCATTTTAGTTGCTTTTTACAAAAACTAAGAATGGTCAAGAATATGCCCAAAGTTTACAGGTTGTCTTCTGAGATTCCGGAGTTTTTGTCTGATTTTCAGGAAATATTCGATGAGCCCAAGTCCAGTTTACTTCCACCACACAGGGAGTGCGATTGACTTGATTCCGGGCTGTAAGTTTCCTAAGGGTCGACATTTCAACTTGTCTGTGCCTGAACATGCTGCCATGCGGAGCTATTTTAAGGAGTCTTTGGGGAAAGGGCATATTCGGCCATCTTCTTCACCGTTGGGAGCGATGTTTTTTGTTTGTTGCTAAGAAAGATGGCTCCTTGTGACCCTGTATTGATTATCGCCTCTTGAATAAGATCACAGTCAAGTTTCAATACCCTCTACCTTTGATTTCCGACTTGTTTTCTAGGATCAAGGGGGCAAGTTG
Source organism: Allobates femoralis (assembly GCA_033576535.1). Lineage (NCBI taxonomy): Eukaryota > Metazoa > Chordata > Amphibia > Anura > Aromobatidae > Allobates > Allobates femoralis. The sequence continues at coordinate 18,119,101 of JARQOC010000007.1, forward strand.
GTTTACTAAGATTTACCTTCGGGGGGCATATAATCTTGTGCGTATTAAGCAGGGTCATGAATGGAAGACAGCATTCAACACGCCCTAAGGCCATTTTGAATACCTTGTGATGCCGTTCGGGCTCACTAATGCTCCATCCGTTTTTCAGTCCTTTATGCATGATATCTTTAGGAATTATATTGATAAGTCCTTGATTGTTTATTTGGATTATATTTTGTTTTTTTCTGATGATTGGGATTCTCATGTGGAACAGGTCAGGATGGTATTTCAGATCCTTCGTGACAATGCTTTGTATGTTAAAGGGTCTAAGTGTCTCTTTGGGGTTCAGAAGGTTTCTTTTTTGGGCTACATTTTTTCTCCCTCGTCTATGGAGATGGATCCGGTAAAGGTTCAGGCTATTCATGATTGGGTTTAGCCCACGTCTGTGAAGAGCCTTCAGAAGTTTTGGGGTTTTGCAAATTTTTCTGGCATTGTTAAACCATTAACTGATTTGATGAAGAAAGGCGCTGATGTGGAAAACTGGTCCCCTGCGGCTGTTTCTGCCTTTCAGGAGCTTACACGACGGTTTACTTCTGCTCTTGTGTTGCGCTAACCAGATGTCTCTCTTCCGTTTCAGGTTGAGATTGATGCTTCTTGGAATGGGGCAAGGGCCGTTTTGTCTCAGCGGATCCTGTCAGTTCCTCCATGAAACCGTGTGCCTTCTTTTCCCGTAAATTTTCACCTGCTGAACGCAATTATGATGTTGGCAATCGGGAGTTGTTGGCTATGAAGTGGATGTTTGAGGAGTGGCGACATTGGCTTGAGGGGGCTACAACATTGTATTGTGGTATTGACCAATCACAAGAATCTGGTTTACCTTGAGTATGCCAAGAGACTCATTACTAGACAGGCTAGATGGTCCATGTTTTTTACCCATTTTGATTTTGTGGTCTCGCACCTCCCTGGTTCTAATAATGTTAAGGCTGATGCTCTCTCTAGGTGTTTTTTGACTGATTCTCTTGAGGTCTCGGAGCCGGTCGGCATTTTGAAAGAAGGGGTGGTTCTTTCTGCCATTTCGCCTGATTTACGACAAGCTCTTCAGGAATTTCAGGCTGACAGGCCTGAGCGATGTCCAGTGGGGTAGCTGTTTGTTCCTGACAGATGGACTAGTAGAGTGATTTCTAAGGTTCACTGTTCTGTGTTGGCCGGTCATCCTGGCATTTTTGGTACCAGGGACTTGGTCAGTAGATCTTATTGGTGTCCTTCCTTGTCCCGTGATGTGCGTTCTTTTGTGCAGTCCTGTGCGACTTGTGTGTGGGCCAAGCCATGTTGTTCGCGCTCTAGTGGGTTACTTTTGCCCTTGCCAGTACCTGAGAGGCCTTGGACGCATATTTCTATGGATTTTTTTTCGGATCTTCCGGTCTCCCAGAGGATGTCGGTTATCTGGGTGTTTTGTGACAGGTTCTCTAAGATGGTTCATTTGGTGCCTTTGCCAAGTTGCCTTCCTCTTCGGAGTTGGTTCCATTGTGTTTTCAGCATATTGTTCGTTTGCATGATATTCTGGAGAATATTGTGTCTGAGAGAGGTTCCCAGTTTGTTTCTAGGTTTTGGTGGGCCTTTTGTGCTAAGCTGGGTATTGATTTGTCCTTTGTGTCTGTGTTTCATCCACAGTCCAATGGTCAGACTGAGATGACTAATCAAACTTTGGAGACTTATTTGAGATGCTTTGTGTCTGGTGATCAGGATGATTGGGTGGCTTTCTTGCCCTTGGCCGAGTTTGCACTTAACAATAGGGATAGTTCTGCTACTTTGGTTTCGCCCTTCTTTTGTAATTTTGGTTTTCATCCTCGTTTTTCTTCAGGGCAAGTTGAGCCTTCTGCCTGTCCAGGTGTGGATTCGGTGGTTGAGCGGCTGCAGCAGATTTGGGCTCATGTGGTGGACAATTTGGTGTTGTCTCAGGAGACTGCTCAACGTTTTGCTAACAGTCATCGGTGTGTTGGACTGGCTTTGGGTTGGAGATTTGGTCTGGTTGTCTTCCAGACATGTTTCCATGAAAGTTTCCTCTCCTAAATTCAAATCTCGGTTTATTGGTCCTTACAGGATTTCTGAGATCATTAATCCTGTGTCTTTTCGATTGGCACTTCCGGCCTCTTTTGCGATCCATAATGTCTTCCATAGATCTTTTTTTTTTTTTTTTTTTTCATATATGATTTTTATTAATCAATTTCAGATATGAACAAATTGACAATACCATATCATTAGGACAACATATACAGAAATAGGGAGGGAAGGGGGGAAAGAGGGAAAATTAGTTACTCCAGAAAATAATTGGGCCACGATGGCCAATTAGTCCCAGTTCAGGGGAACATCATTGCTCCGCATACATCTGTCCAATAAGGAGTCCCCAAGGGTATTGCAGTAAAAATAAATGTGGTCTCCACAGAGAGAGTTCTGCGTGCGTAGCTGTTCCAAAGTTCTCTTATCTCCAATATGCTTTATCTCAGTTCAAACTCTACGATCAGAGTTTCCAGGGCAGTCGTCCTGACAATGTGGCGCAAGAGAAAAATCGTTGCAATAGGGGTTTCACTCCTAGACAGTCAGATGGGAGAGCTGTAGCGGAATGACTCAAGATATAAGATCCGTGAGGGCCTTGATAGATACGCGTGGGACAGGAAGGGGAGAACAAAACTACCTCTAAAAGGGTGTATCAAAGGGGGAGAGTGGAGAGAGAAAGGAAAGAGAGAAAGGAGAGAGAGAGAGGAAAAAAAAAAAAAAAAGCAAAGGTATAGAAACAGTTGCTTCCGGCAACTTTCATGTCTTTATCGTGCCTGACGCGTAAGAGTCAGTATCAGAGGGAAGGGGGAGGGGACCGGACCTCCCCTGAGCTCAGCCTGTACATATCACAAGTTAGGGTGCAAGAGACAGATCCACACTTTCTACCTTGGTAACCGTTGGGCAAGCGGATGTGCTCCCCATAGCTCCCATGCCTCGGCCACGTAACGGCGAGCACCATAATCTAGCGCCAGATAGTACTCATGACAGAATATGGAATTTATCCTATCAGTAAGGTCATTCATTGATGGGGGTAAGGGTTGCTTCCATTTGGAGGTGATACAGGCCCTGGCCGCCGTCAATATATACGTCATTATCCGACGGATCACAGGTGGAAACACCATGACTCCCACATGTAGGACTGCTATTTGCGGTTCCAATGGGATTTTCATTTCTGTGACTGAGTCCAACAACCCAGAAACCAGCTGCCAGAACTGTGCCACCTTTGGACAGCTCCACCAAACGTGGGGTAGATCTCTCTCCATACCACATTGTTTCCAGCATAACGGCGAAGCACCTCTGCCAAAGTTCGCCAGTTTCTTAGGTGTGAGATACCAGCGTAAATGAATTTTTTTAAGTAATTCGACATGGTTTATGCATCTAGATGTCTCCTTTACACAATGAATAGCATCCTCCCAATCCTCTTCTGTCGCCCCGAAAGAAAAATCCAGCTCCCATTTGATAGTGTAAGAGAGTCTCGGAGGAGCATCTTTTTCAATCAGATCTGTGTACAGTGCTGAGAGGGATTTTGGAGGTCTAGGCACAGTCGTCAGAGAGCGTCTTAGCGCCGAGGGAGTCCGTGATGGACACAGGTCGTGTGAGAAAGCGGGGGAACGCACAAGGTGTACAAACTGGTGGAAATACAGGAAGGAAGGCTCTAGATCTGGAAATTTGTCCAAAAACTCCTGCAGATTGAGCGGTCTAGTCCCCTGGAGAAGATCCGCAAGGGTTTTAGGGCCCCTGCGTTTCCATGATGAGACCGAGAAGGTGGGAATCAACCAAGAAAACGCTTCTATTGGGAAATCTCCAGGAGGAATCTTGGTCCACTCTCCCCGCAAAGAGCCATGAACTGCCAGTAATGTAGAAATTGTATTGAGAAAGTCAGAGTCTGTCATGTGACTCACCGAGTTCGCCGCGAGAAGAGACCGTAAAGATCCTTCCCGGAGCGAACCCTCCTCTATCAGCTTCCATCCCTGAGAGTCCCCCTCATGCCACCATTTCCCCGCCGCCTCCAACACCACCGCCTTCCAATATTTCTCCACATCTGGCACTCCCATTCCACCTTTTGTTAGATGTCGGTGTAGTAAGGACCCCTTGACTCTGGCCGGAGCCGTTCCCCACACGCATCTAGAGATCATGCGTTGAAGACGCCGTAGGAGCATCCTGGGGAAGTGAATTGGAACGCATCTAAAAAGGTACAGAATTTTGGGGAGCCACAGCATCCTAACAGCCTGCACTCTTGCAATCCATGACAATGAATCGACTGGAAGGTCCGCCAGAGCTTTCCCAATATCAGCCGTAAGATTTTCCATATTTTTTGCCGCCATATATTTGGTGGGGCACAAAGTAATCCCCAGCTACGGTATACCCGACGGCGAACATTTAAATGAGAAAGAGGCCGTGAGGATGGATGCGTCTCTATCTGATATTCCAATGGGGAGCAGCACTGATTTAGTTGCATTGAGCTTATAGTATGAAATCCGTGCAAAGCAGTCAAGTGTCTCTACAATCCTAGGGAGGGAGGAGAGGGGGTCTTCCGTAACCACAATGACATCATCAGCGTACAAACCGACAACATGTTTGTGACGTCCCACCACTATCCCGGGAATCATCGGGTCCGCTCTCAGAGATATTGCGAGCGGCTCCATGACCAGAGCAAAAATTAGTGGAGACAGGGGACACCCCTGCCGAGTGCCATTGGTAATACGGAAGAGCCTGGATTTATATCCAGAGGACAAAACTCTTGCACACGGGTTAGAGTAAAGAGCAAGAATCGCTGCCAAAATAGGGCCCGTAATACCGAAAGCCGAGAGGACCTCCCTAAGGTATCCCCAGTGTACCCTGTCGAACGCTTTCTCAGCGTCCAATGACAGAAACACACTGGGGACACCCCTCCTCTCAGCCACCTCTATTAAGTCCAGCATTCTCCTCGTCCCGTCATTTGCTTGTCTGCCCTGCACGAATCCAACCTGATCATGATGCACTAACCCAGGAATCACATCACTCAAGCGCGTGGCTAAGAGCTTAGCATATAGTTTGAGATCCGCATTCAAAAGTGATATAGGTCTGAAGTTTTCCGGGCAGTCCTGGGCTCTACCCGACTTAGGAATTGTCGATATCGTGGCTTCCAGCGCTGCCTCAGGGACACTTCCCTGCGCTTGCCATACGTTAAATAGTCGGAGAAGATAGGGCGCGAGGATCTGCCCGTAACACTCATAGTACTCATTAATCAACCCATCAGGGCCTGGGGCTTTGTTGTTTTTCAAGCTCTTCAGTGCTTTATGAATTTCCGACTCAGAGAAAGGGGTGTTTAGGGAGGCCAGTGCGTCAGGTGAAAGAGTGGGAATATTCAAAGTCCCCAAAAACTCACGTATATTCTCGGCGGTAGGTTGGGGCGTCTGAGGATCGAGATGAAGATTATATAACCTCTCATAATATGAGGCAAAAACCTCCACTATGTCTGATGGGTTCCTAGCTAGTTTCCCCTCCTCGTCTCGAATAGCCGTCACTGTCCCCTTAATTGTTTTCTTTTTGAGTCTACGGGCCAGCAACCTGCCAGCCCGATCACCCGCTTCGTAGTATCTGGTGCATAGTTTTCTAAGACTAGTTTCGTGTTGTTTGAGAAGTAAAGCACGAAGATTGTTGCGGATCTGCATTATCTGCGATGCAAGCGCACAAGATGGCGAGGCCTTATTAAGTGTCTCCAAGTGCGACAGTTCCACTGTCCAGTCTTTTAAGAGCTGTTCCCTGCGACGTTTCACCATCGCAGCTTTTTGTATACATATACCACGTATCACCGCCTTGTGCGGATACCATAGCACATCGTCTGGGGTCTCCTGCACATCATTTAGGGCAAAGTATTCCTGCAAAGCCACACCAATATCATCGGCGATCTTCAAGTCGGTCAATAGACCCGCGTGTAGCCTCCATGACCTAGAAGCCCCACCTCCAACATCAAGAGCCATTTCCAATTCAATCGGGGCGTGGTCCGACCATGTGATCAGACCAATCCCCGATGAACTGCACCTATCCAGCGCCAAGTCATTAAGCAGAAACAAGTCTATTCTGGAATAGGATTTATGCGCCGGGGAGAAGAAGGAATAGTCCCTCTCCTCCGCGTGCTGGTATCTCCAGACATCATGGAGGTGGAACTCCCGGCATAGGTCTCCAAGAGCACTCCTGCCCTTAGACATAGGGGATGAGGAGTCAATGCGGGGCTCCATCACCGCGTTCAAGTCGCCGCATATGACAAGGCGCCCTTCTGTCTCTTTTTGAATACGATTGAATAAATGTTTCAAAAACTTTGTTTGACCCACATTCGGACTGTATACTGTAACTATTGTGTAACGTATTCCCCCAATCTCGCATTTCACACCCACATATCTTCCCAGATCATCACTGAAGGAAGACACTAGAGAGAACTGCAGCTTATGGCTGAAAAACATACATACTCCTGCCTTTTTCTGTGATGCATTAGCGAAAAAGCTATGCGGGTAGTCCGCATGGCGGAGTCGCACATTATCCTTCTCCAGTAAGTGGGTCTCCTGAAAACACAAGATATCAGCCCTGGAGGATTTTGCTTCCCTCCAGAGACATGTTCTTTTATTTGGGGAATTTAGGCCGTTTACATTTAGCGATATTATTTTCAACGGCATCTCAGAGCCCAAGGGAGACCGGTAAGACAAGAAACAGATAAGTTAGAGATAGAAGTGAAGTAGTGAGAGGGGGAGAGAATAGAAAAGAGGGGGTAGTGCAGTGGGAGAAGTCAGGGGGGGTAACCGGGAGGGAATTTCTCCAACGAGCAGGAGATCTCTCGCAATGGGAGAGATAGATTACTACACAGTATATTGAGAAGGGAAAAAGGTATATGTACAAAGGACAAACATCAACATTAATTGTAAACTCACAGGGATTCTTATAATCAGAATCAGGTCCTTGGGGGGGGGAGGGGTTTCACACGGTGTCCCAGTCCACCCCACTCCGTACTTCTCCAGGGGTAGACAGGAAAACCGCTAGAAACTCACTTGGAAATAAACAGTACCTTGTGGGTAATAACCCATCAGAGTTCTCCGTCGGCAAACCACTATGATAGGATTTAACATTCCCAGAAAAAGATAAATGGACACTTCTATTCCGGGGCAATCTCCTCTTCCCTGACGTTCCTCGCAGGACTTTCCCGGGTCGGGTCTGGACGTTGCGGTGTGAAGGCAGTTAGCAGTCGCCAGGCACGGAGAGCCTTTCTCAGCAGGGTCGGTGACGTAAAGGAGTGTCTTCTACCATCAAATCTAAAGTTGACTGAGGCAGGGGACCCCCAGGCATATAGGATCTCCCTGTCCCTCAGCACTTTGCAGCTGGAGGCGAATTTTCTGCGCCTCGCCAGTGTCCCTGGCGAGAGGTCCTGATAAACAGTGATGTTCTCATAGGGGTTAGGCAAAGGGGTTCCTCGTCTCATCCGTTTAAATAATAGCTCAGCGATCCCCGGATATCTCATATGTACCAGCACATCTCTAGGTACTGACTGAGGGAGACTCTGGGGCTTTGGGATTCGAAATGCTTTATCTATAGCCAGTTCAGCCGCAGGTAGCTCAGGGAAAACTGCCGTCAGAAAAGCGATAGCAGCCGCTCTCGCGTCCGGCGCATTGTTTTCCTCCGACATCCCCCTGATTTTAAAGTTGTTGCGACGGAGTTGATCTTCTATGTGATTTAGTGCGCCAGAGAATGATCCCATTTCACGGTCTAATCCCTCATGGTTGTCTGCCAAAGCATTGTGGGCTTTTGCAATTTCTCCCATCTTAGTCTCTAAATGTGAAGTTTTGGCGGTAAGCTCACCTATGTCTTCTCTCATTGTGTCGATCAGCGCCGCCATGTCCGTCATAAGGGAGGCTTTGAAAGTTGCCAGGCAGTCTTGCAGGACTGCCTGTGTAACTGGAGAATCGCCGCTCGCGGCCGGATCTCTGCTCCCTGAAGGCCGGCGAGATCTCAAGTCATGCTGTGGCCGTTCATGCTGTACCTCATCAGGCGCCATCTTTCTTGGAGAGTCCCGTTGCTGCTCCGCGCCAAAGTATTCAGTGAGCCTGTGTTCAGTCCTGCGCTTAGCCTGATTCGGTTTAGGCATCTCCTCGGAGTCGCGAGTGGTCCCGGTAGCCGTTAGTTAATGTTAGTAGTGGGAAGAGCCGTTCAGTTGCCGTGTGAGTGGAATAGCCAACGGAGCTCTCCTAAACTGCGACCGGCGCCATGAGCAGCTGGGCACGCCCCCCTTCCATAGATCTTTATTGCGGACGTATGTTGAGCCCGTGTTTCCCAGTGTTGCTCCTCCGGACCCTGTGTTGGTCGATGTGGAGTTGGAGTATGTGGTTGAGAAGATTTTGGATTCTCGTTTTTCGCCGCGGAGGCTTCAGTACATTGTCAAATGGAAGGGTTATGGTCAGGAGGATAATTCATTGGTTTTTGCCTCTGATGTCCATGCCCCTAATTTGGTTTGTGCTTTTCATCAGGCTCATCCTGATAGGCCTGGGGGTTCCGGTAAGGGTTCGGCGACCCCTCCTCAAGGGGGGGTACTGTTGTGAATTCTGCTTGTGGGCTCCCTCCTGTGGTTGTGGCTGGTAATGCAGTTGATCCTGATTTGCAGTCTTGGTCAGGGGAATTGGATAATTGGAATTTAGACTGGGGTATTTAGGTTTGCAGAATTTCCTCAGTCCTTGCCAGATGTCAATTGTTCCTGGAGGTGTTTCACTTCTGCCTGGTCTCTTCCTGCCCTGCTGCAAAACTTCCAAGCTAAGTGAATGGTTTTGTTTTCTTGTGGCACACATGCTGTGTGCTTGTTTTGGAATTGTCTATTTCTGCTCAGAGTTGTGGTTTTTGTGGATATTTGGTTTGCATGTGTGTCTTAACCTGCTCTCTGTTAGAAAGTTTTCTTCCTAGGATTTAAGTGCTATTCATTTGTTATTGGCTTGTTCAGCTTTTGATTGTGTCTGCATATTTTTAGCATAGTTGGATTCACAGGAGTTCCGCAGATTTAGAGGGCGCCGAGTCTTGAGTAGACTCAGGGATATTTTTGTATTATCTGCTGTGGATATTTTTGAAAGGATTATTATTAAAGGATATTCTTTCCCTATCTAGCTAGAGTGGCCTCATTTGCTAAATTCTGTTTTCTGCCTGAGTGTGTCTTTTCCTCCCTTACTCACAGTCAATATTTGTAGGGGTTTTTCTATCCTATTGGGGTTCTGCTCTGAGGCAACATAGAATTCCTGTTTCCATCTTTAGGGGTAGCTAGTTCTCTGGCCGTGTTGAGGTGTCTAGGGTATGGTTAGTCGCATCCCACAGCTACTTCGAGTTGCGGTGTTAGATCAGGAACTGCGGTCAGTATGGGTACCACTTACTTCTGTGAAAAATATTCATGCGGCTCCAAGGTCACCAGATCATAACACCACTCCTCCTGTCACTGCTCCTCCTGTCCCCGCTCCTCCATGTCTCCTCCTGTAACCGCTCCTCCTGTCCCCGCTCCTCCTGTCACCACTCCTCCATCTCTCCTCCTCTCACTGCTTGTCCATGGCTCCTCTTGTCCCCGCTCCTCCTGTCACCACTCCTCCTGTCACCGCTCCTCCGTCTCTCCTCCTGTCACAACTTGTCCATCACTCCTCCTGTCACTGATCCTCCTGTCAACGCTTCTCCTGTCACTGCTTCTACTGTCACCACTCCTCCGTCTCTCCTCCTCTCACCGCTCCTCCTGTCCCCACTCCTTCATCTCTTCTCCTGTCACCGCTCCTCCTTTCCTCTCTCCTCCTGTCCTCTCTCCTCCTGTCACTACTCCTCCTGTCACCGCTTCTCCTGTCACCACTTCTCCATCTCTCCTCCTATCCTCTCTCTTCCTGTCCTCTCTCCTCCTGTCACCGCTTCTCCTGTCACCGCTCCTCCAACTCTTTTCCTCTCACCGCTCCTCCTGTCCCCGCTCCTCCGTCTCTGCTCCTGTCACTGCATCTCCTGTCACTGCTCTTCCTGTCACCACTCCTCTGACCAATCAGCGGTGCGGATTCATATTTCCCGCCAAGCCACGCCGCTCCGCTGATTGGTCACCGCCTGCAGCGGCGACCAATCGGAGAAGTAGTGCTGCTTGGCGGGGGATTTGAATCTCGCGCTGCTGAATGGTCGCTGCTGAGAGTGGCGACCAATCAGCAGTGCGGGATTCATATTTCTCGCCAAGCTGCACCACTCCGCTGATTGTTCGCCTTCGGCAGCAGCGATCAATCAGAGAAGTAGGGCGGCTTGGCGGGGGATTTGAATCTCGCTCCGCTGATTGCTCGCCACTGCCAACAGCGACCAATCAGAGAAGTAGCGTGGCTTGATGCACAATTTGAATTCCGTGTTTCTCATTGGTCGCTACTGAGAGCAGCAATCATGCATATATATATATATATATATATATATATATATATATATATATAATATATATATATACATATATATATATATAAAATATATTATGCAACCAGTATGTGTTAAAGGGGCCCACTGAGACTCTTTCACCTGGGGCCCACAGAAGCCTGGAGCCGGCCCTGGTGACCCCTCATATGCTTGTAAGAAAGCCCAAGGAAAGTAGACATGGTGGAAAGGCTTGAGGATTTCTCTTGCTCTCTGGTTACCTCTATAGAGACTTATAGAGCAGGGGAGGGAAACTACAGTCTTAAGGGCTGCAAACAGTGAATGTTTTTAGGATTTTCATAGCAATGCACAGGTGGTAATATAATCACATTCATAGATGAGGATTCCAACCCATTATGCAATGGTGAGAAAACCTTGAAAGCTGTACTTTTGCAGAGTTAAAAAAATCAACATTGGCGCAAGATGTAATTTTTCAGCTTTGAATTGGATGAAAAATGATTTAATATGACTTAGGATTTGTGCAAGATCAGTACTCCAAACTGCAGACACTGCACTTTGGGGTGATTGCCCCTCATCAGTGCAGTGTGTGGTAATTCTAATCTGGCTGTATGAGAGGCAAGGTCTGGGGGAACAACTACTCTCCTTGTGGAGAGTAATCTGCCAGCCGGCAGTGAGGAGACCTAAAGCCGCAGTGCTCCTCTGAAAAATTGCATATGCAAATTGTCACTCAGGAGATGTGGACTTTTTCCGGACATGTCCATTTTCAAGTCCGGAGACCTCTCTTACAAGAGGGGTTATTGTCACGTTCTGACTTGCTCTGACTCTCTGTAGTTAATTAGATGGTAAACAAACTGTAAGCGGTCTAATTGGAGGCGCTCAGGCACAAAGGCAGAAGGCCCTGTAGTTAGTGGCAGATGCCTCTGTAATTGTATGTGGGTGAATTTCTTCAGGAACTGCATGTGTTAATGTCAGTTTTGCTGTGAGCTGTGCTCAGCTGCTGTTTGTGTGAAGCTTGGATGTGACTCACCTGAAATCTCATCTTCTTGCCTTTAAATAGCCTTCCCTTTCTTCTATCAGATGTCGTAGATAGAGTTAAACTCTACTTGGTTACTGAGCTGTGCAGTCACATGTGCTGTCATGCTGAAGTCTATCCTAGAGGTTCCTTTTCTTGGGAATAGCGGTGATTCCTGATCCGTGGGTGGGGGTAGAGGCTCTCAGCCTAGGGATTTTCAGAACCTTAGGGGAAGGGTGGCGACTCGGACCTCCTCACCTTCAGAGGTACTTCATCAGGACATTCCAGGGACCCCGGTATAAGGGTCAGATTAACTCCCCCTTACTCCCTTCTCCCACCTCACCATCTGGTTTCCTGATTCTCTCACCCCTTAAGCATGACACCTTTATGTTAATTTAATCTCCATATTTTCCTTTGATTCCCTGGCTGCAGTCATAGAATCCAATTACTAACTGGGAGACCAAGGAGTTCTCTTTCCCACCGAAGAGTGTACCAGTAGTAAGTCAGTCTGTACCTCTGGATCTGGAGCGTGATACCAAGGTATCATCCTTACCATCTATTTATTATGAATTCTCTGACATTTTTGATAAGAAGAGGACAGATCAGCATCCTCGCCACAGACATTATGATTGTCCTATTGAACTGCTTGTGGGCAATCCATTTTTTCTATCCTCTGGCAGGTTCAAAGCTGTGGGCCCTGAAAGAATATATTGATGTGAACCTGGCCAAGGTATTCATTTGACCCTCCTCTTCACCACCAGGGGCACCTATTGTTTCCATAAAAAAGAAGGATAGAACTCTTAGGCCCTGCATCGATTATCGGGAGCTCAACAAAGTAACCATTCAAAACCGTTATCCTTTGCCATTGATTAGAAAATTGCTGGAAAGAGCACGGTAGGTTAAGATCTTCTCGAAATTATATCTTCGTGGTGCATATAACCTAATTCATATCGGCCCTGGGGATAAATGGAAGATGGCATTTAGATGTCGTTACGGACACTTTGAGTACCTTGTGATGGCTTTCAGTCACTGCAATGCTCCTGCAACCTTCCAGCACTTAGCTAATACATTCTTAGAGATCTTTTGGATAATTTTGTCGTAATATGAACGATATTTTGTTTTTTTCTGATATATTGCAGGAACATCAAGAACATATTAAGATGGTTTTAAAATGCCTTAAGAAAATCATCTCTACATCAAACCTGAGAAATGTGAGTTATATCACACCGCAATTTAGTTCCTGGGTTATGTCATCTCTTCACAGGGTTTTAACATGGAAGCAAGTAAGATTCAGGCAATTCTTGATTGGCCTGCAGCTAAAAATGTCAAGGAGGTAAAATGTTTTATCGAGTTTGCTAACTTTTATACATGGCTTATTCGCAATTGTTGAGGGGGAAGTGATGGCATATTTAATATGAATCACTGAACTCCATATTGGATTTTATGAGAGCTGAATATTTCAACCATGTATAGCATTGTTCTTCTGTGTGATGTCCTTTTGTTTTAGGAGTAAAGGTTGCATCTACATGCTAAATGGATATTGGCCCTGAATACACATCCTCTGTGTTGATCTTGAATGCAGATGCTGTTTGCCAAATCCAATGTAATTTACATATGAATACAACCTTTGTGGGTTTGGAGTATTGGCCATTGCTCCTCAGGTAGACATCCCGTCTCCGGCCTATGGAGATGTATATTGCTAGACAATACTGGTGATGTTTGACTGATAAAGCATTGTTCTTCAGACAGACATCCTGGAGCCAACCAGAGAGTGGTCTTCCCTGATACAAGGACGCCATCCGCAGGCAGGGGATTATTACTGCATATTACAGGAGGTGATTGGAAATAGTTGCCACAAAAGATACCTGAGAAGGGCGGAGTTGTGGGTTGTAGTGGGTGTGGATGTGAAATCTTTACTATAAATGGAGGTGGAATCAAGACACTCTCGCTCTTTCTACTTAGAACGCACGATGGAATAGAATCACCAAGACCTTGCTTAAGTATCACCCCCATATCTCCTCTATATCTTTCCTGTAACTCTTCCTTCTCTCTATATATATATATATATATTCAGGGATAGTTAGGGGCAGGTGAATGAATGTACTTAACTAATATAGTGTGCCTGTGTGTATATTTAAGTAACGTGGGTATTAGTAACTGTGGGTGTTTTACATATTGTAACAGTAATGGTATTGAGTATTAGTTATCGTGCTATCTAGAATATATATATTATTGTTGTAGACTTTTTGGGTGTGTTTAATAAATATTCATTTATTAGGACAGACTTGTTTTCATTAAGTTGTCGGTATATACATATATATATAGTTAATCAACATAGGAACAAAAAGCAGTAAGGAAGGGAAGATTCTGGATATCGGTGATTGCAGTCATTACCGACAACAACAACCGATAAACAGAACCAGCCCTACAACATATTGGCAAGCTTAGGCCCAGTGTTTGAGGTTTTGTTTAGTGTCTTTTGTAGTGCAAACCTGTGGTCATCGTCTGGAGCAGATCAGGCCAGGGGAACGTGGACACAGATAACAAGAGGCACGGTGAAGTGATCCGTTATTCTGTGCGTTCAGTGCCCTGATAGTTCAGACGGGTGACACAGTTTTCAGTCTTAGTAAGACACGGGACAAAGTCCTCATCAGAGAACCTTTTTCTGATTTTAACGATTTTTCTAATTCCTTTACACGATACACACGTGTATCGGCGAGGGTGAACATCACGTAACTTCGTTCAAACACCATCAACGTTTGGTTCATCTGAGGAGTCCAGCTGGTCGGGAAAGAAGGCGTTCCGGAGTTAAAGGACCTTTTTCCAAGCAGCACAAGAGGGACAAAGGAACAGACGACACCAAGCAACATGGCCTCTGAACAGTTGAGTATGAACTTTTCCACCCTCAAACACCTGTGTAGAAATAGCACATTTAACCCAATACTGCCCACCGCATATAAGTCCACAGAGATGCTCTGTTCAACTTTACTGGACCAGGCATACGCACATGATAGAGTTTGTATTAGTAAAAGTGTTTTCCACAAAACTAAGAAACGCCTCCAAATGCTGGCAAAATTAGTGTATACTTTTGAGGACAGCATTTGCAGGCAGGAGTATGTGGAAACACTTGCTAACACAAGAAAGGCAGACGAAGTTTCGGATAACCTAGACTGCCATTGTTGCGTGGAGAGCATTAAACATATACACACACTAGAAACTGAGCTAGAAGAAAGGGCCCAGTGTACAGCCGACAGGGGACGGGAAATCTGTGTGTTAGAATCTAGGATATCAGAGAAAGAAACCTATTATTCTGACATGGATAGAGAGCTCCTCAGTCTGTACACAGAGATAAATCAGTTCAAGAGCAGAGTTGCATCCATGGATGCACTAGTGAGCACACTTAGAGAGGATCTGGCTGCAAAGGCGCAAACGATTGCGAATTTGCAACAGGTCATCTCTAATCTGTCACGGCCTGGTACAAATAGCATGGTGCCTTTGCCCACGAAACAGGTTTGTGTTTCGGGTACTGCACAGGATGGGGAGACTGCGGCAACAGGGTCCACGTCTCCCATGGATCTGAGATCCGGAGGTATAGAGTCCAGGGGACAGGTGGAACGGTCGCTACATTTCACTCAAACACCAAGGGAGCATACACGTAGCCCCCGTTTCCAGGGTCAGGACGAGAGTTGGGGATATGGAGGTAGGTGGGAAAGGGATCACACCTCTTCCAATCCGCCAAATCGTTCAATAAGGTCTGAGGAATTTTATCCTAACCGTAACAGTATGGAAAGGATAACATTTCTGTTATGGATCTGCAAGGAGATCCCAAAATATGATCCCAGTCTAGATGCGTTTACTGCATGTGATATCTTTGAAGGTCACTGCAAAAAAAATATTCTGTGGCCCCAGAACTTCGAATGGAGCTGTTCAAGTTGTGGTTGCCCAGACACCTCAATCAGAGGTATGAGGCAATGGGGAGAACGGAACCCAGTAATGGACAGTTTCATGATAAGGAAGATCGCCTTTCCTTACTAATGACATTGGCAATGGGCAACGGGGACGTTACTCCAGAAATCCTGATGAAATTCAGACCAACTATACACGATGAACCTTTATCGCTGTGTAGTCGGTTTGAAGCTATGTTCAGGAAGGTCACTATGGATCAAGGTATCGGTATTCCGCAAGGCATGATCCGCATGTTTGTGGAAAAATTCCCATACCTTGATACTGCAATTGGGTTGAGTGCAGCGAGGGAACATTGCTCACTGATGCAGCCATGATTATTGAGCAGTGTAGACAAGATCTACTGCACAATAAAAAGTCGGTTAATGTTAGGGAGCATGTGCCTGTACACGTTAGATCACAAGATGAACGTGTGCGCCATGCTAGAAAGAAGTCAGCTGTTCGCCCCACGGCCCCACCATTTGAGAGGACAGGGAGCATTCAATGCTTTCTATGTTTGCAATTTGGGCACATGAAGAAAAATTGTCCTCAGTGGGTACGAAACCGAAACAGCCCTGAAAAATCTGGCAATAATAATGGTTTCAAGATTAAACCTAATTATGCCAGAACAGTGGGGGAACAGGCTGATGGGTCTCAGGGATATTTACAAGAGCAGACACCAAAATGTGTTGCCACTGTAAATGCCCCAGTCGATGGTACAGGGGTTGTGGAATCTACTGATTCCACAAATAGAACTACGGTTGAGGATCTCCAAATTCCAGTATGTACCTCTCAGGTACCTACTGGAAATCTTGTCAACATCGATTGACAATTAGGGATCCCTAAAGAGCTGGCTCCAGTATGTCCTGTCATACTGGATTCTTCATGGAGACCCCACATAAAAGCCAGAATTAAAGATCAGGACACACAAATTATGCTTGATACTGGTGCGGAAATCTCCATTACAAATATCAAACATGATTTGCATCCAAACAGCCCTCAGTGTGTGGTGATCGGATTTGATCACCAACAAAGGGGGGTGAAGGCCCACAGAATTGAGGAAGTGATTGTCCAGATTGCCAAACACTTAACCCTCAAGATCCCAATGTGGTATTACCCTGGTTCTGACAACATCATTGGAACTGATGTAATGACCCAAAATGGATGGATCCTGGATTTGGCAAACTGCATTGTGTGGAAGGGACTCAGACAATCCAAGGTGTATGTCATACAACGCCAGTGTCTGGGACCACCTTTGCCAGCAATGGAGAATTCAGCTGATATGCTCGAACACAAATGGCCAGAGGTCTCTCATAATATAGACCTTGAACCCATTGTGTACGAACATCCTGATCTGTGGGCCCAGGGTAAAAACGACTGTGGCAGATTGATTGGTATCCAGGTGGACATACAGGGGCCAGACCCAGCCCCTCAATGTCAATATCGCTTTCCACCGGAAGCGACACAGTCGATAGTCAACACTGTCCTGGAATTGGAGACCAAGGGTGTGGTCATAGAGGGGAATTCAAAGTGCAACAACCCTCTATGGCCTGTGAAGAAAAAGGACACTGATGCGTGGCGTCTCACCATAGACCTACGTGTCCTTAATAAGAACACTCCGATATCTGCCCCCGTAGTTGCACAAAAGCCGCATATTCTCGACTATTGATGTCGCCAATGGGTTCTTCTCTATTGAACTCACAGAAAACTGTAAGTACAAATTTGCTTTCACAGTGGGGAACAAACAGTACATGTTTAATGTGCTCCCCCAGGGGTTCCACAGTAGTTCTATGTATTTTCATCAGGCATTGGCGGCCGTACTGAGCGTGTTTTCTCGGCCGGAATGTCTCCTGCAATATGTAGATGACTTACTCTTGCACATAGAGACCATGGAAGAACACTTGATCCTGTTAAGGGAGCTCTTGGGACTCCTATCTAAATCTGGACTCAAGCTGAGTCCTCACAAGGCAAATTTGGCCAGAACAGAGATAACTTTCCTTTGGGTGCAGGTCTCTTTTGGAGCCAAAGGAATTGTGGCAGCCCGAGTGGAAGCTATGGTCATGTTACCTCAGCCTTGCGCTCTACAGGACTTACAGAAGTTCCTGGGAGTGGTCAACTTCATGAGGGAATTCATAGAGGATTTTGCTGCCAAAGTGAAACCCCTATATGAACTCCTCAGAGGAGAAGAACCCTCACTTCAGGGCTGGTCAAAAGCACAGGATGAGGACTTTTCAACTCTGAAAAGAGACCTCTCCTCTGCACCTGTGTTAGCCACCCCCAACCCAGATGGAGAAATGGCCATCCAGGCACATGCTGGGACTGAGTCTATCTCTGTTGTCCTTCTACAGCAGATAGGACATGACAGTAGACCACTGGGATACTTTTCCCGACTCCTCTCGCCGGTCGAACGAGGGTTCGACAAATGTGCCAAACAACTGGCTGCCATACACTATGCCGTTAAAACCACCGAGCATATTGTAGGTTTCAGATCTCTGACTGTACAGACACAACATTCTCCTTTGGTTCTTTTACTCAGAGATACACTCCCTGGAGTCTCCCAACAGAGATTCGGGAAATGGATCATGGACCTCAGTGGCCGGAATCTGAAAGTGGATCACAAGGCAAAGTATGTTCTGTCCCAGTTGTTAAACATGACAGGGACCGAACATGACTGTGGTCAACCATCACTATCCAGTACACCACAAATATTCAGGACCAACAGACATCCAGAAGACAGGGTCATCTTTGTTGACGGCTCTCGTTTCTGTCTGGACGGC
Organism: Allobates femoralis; assembly: GCA_033576535.1. NCBI lineage: Eukaryota > Metazoa > Chordata > Amphibia > Anura > Aromobatidae > Allobates > Allobates femoralis. Next base: position 18,137,242 of record JARQOC010000007.1, read on the forward strand.
ACGTATGTGTCCGGATTTGCAGTGCTGGATGAGACCACAGGAACCAAGAGTCTTGTCCGGCTGCCAGGTCACATATCAGCACAACAGGCTGAACTGGAGGCTGTCAAGGAGGCTCTCCTCCTTCAACCTTCAGGGAATCGAACTATATATAGTGACAGTTCATATGTAGTTCGATCTCTCACCCTGCACCTGAACACATGGAAAAAACGAGGGTTTGTGGACAGCCAGAATAAACCTCTGGCCCATGTTACAGTCCTAAAGGAATTGTGGGATTGGGGCATGGCACATCCAGCGGAGGCAGCCATTATCAAAGTCCCAGCACATCAAAGAGGAGAACAGCCTTTGACCATAGGCAATAACAAGGCCGACGAAATGGCCAAGTTTGCAGCAGTGTCTGGTGTCCTTCGGGAACCAGGAACTGAGCAGGTCCCTGCATTCCAGATTGCAGTGAGGCAAACCAAACTAAAAGATGGCTCTGTGTCTTTTGAAGAGGAACAAGCAAAAGATCCCGTTCTACTGACACATATCGCAGCTCCACAGCATCCCTGGACAATATGTCAGGGGATTCTGTGTCATGATACTGGTACCCAACAACTTCCTCTACCAGTAGTCCCGCAACATCTACAGGCAGAACTGACGAGACTAAACCACCAACTGTTTGGGCACCTTGGTCGGGACAAGCTACTGTCCCTCCTGAAAGACAAATTATACTGGTCTGGAATGTCCAACACAGTAGAGGAAGTCACCCAGCAATGTCTGGTATGTGCTCAGGTCAACCCAAGAGCATCAGCCCTGAAGTCGGTGCTGCAGCTTGTTCCACCAGCAGAGGGTCCGTGGTCCGCAATCCAGATTGATTACATCGGACCATTACCAGCAGGAAGTCGTAACTGCCGTTACGCTCTGGTGGTGGTGGATGTTTTCTCCAAATGGGTAGAAGCCATCCCCACTGTCAATGATTCAGCTTCCACTACAGCCCGGGTTCTTTGGGAACAGGTTCTGTCACGATGGGGTTTTCCAAGAGTGATAGAATCAGACTGAGGGACACATTTCACGGGTAAAGTCATGAAAGCACTTTGTGGACTTTTGGACATAAAGCAAAGGTTCCATTTCCCCTAACCCTAAGGCGGCTGGAATTGTGGAACGAATGAATCGCACCCTCAAATCACGGCTTTCTAAAGCACTGTTGGAGAGGGGTTCCTCATGGGTAACATCCCTTCCGGCGGTACTGATGGGTATCCGAGCAACAGAAGCTACCAGTACCGGTATCACACCATTTGAGCTGATGACTGGACGCAAAATGCCCCTGTGTCTACCCAACGAGCCCCAACTGTCTGAGCCCATGAAAAATGCCATTGCCAGAGACATGTTCCTCCAACAGGTTCAAATGAACCTAAAGGAACTGCTGCCTGATGCAGCTTTACGGTTGCACAAACCGTACCTACAGGGGGAGACACCATTGCCTTCTGTAGGGGAAAGGGTTATGGTAAAAATCTTCCGCTGATCCGGACCATGGGACGCAAACTGGGAAGGCCTTGAAGTAATGGGCGATACCATGCTAAGGGTACAGAGGCCGATGACAACAAAAAAGAGATCCTCTAGATGTCAGGAATCCTTTTGGATCCACATCGACCAAGCAAAGGCCACCCAAGCCTCACCAACTCAATCATAGTTGCACAAGTAGAGTTGAGTGAAAGGGGGGGTTGATAGATCGAAGGTGGCTCCCTAAGTAACATTGTAAATATAGTATACATGAATCTACAATAACAGATATACGTAAAACCACTATAATCATTCAACAGGTCACTGGACGCCAGGCCACAACGATACCAAGTGGCCAGAGAAGTAGGAAATACCTGAACAGGGTACACCTCCAGTTTGTGATGCTAGTGGTAAGCATGATGATGGCAGGCTCAGCCTCTACAGGGAATGGTTGGGAACCTAATAATGGTACAAATATGTCAGTTTTGGGACCAGGTCTCTTAATGGTAGAATGCCTAGAAGGTAAAATCCAAGAACCGTACAGTAATTTTACCTTCATTCCAGGACAATGGTATCTGTATGGGTTCCAGAGAGAAGGTTTTGCTAATGGTGTCACACAGCATTATACCCCTGTAGAGAATGTGTCTGCCATACAACATGACTTACACGCCCTCTGTCTCAAGGAGTTCCAACATTTTCAAGACTCAGACCCAAAACCCATCATGTCTTTGAGATGGATGTCCAGGGACCCCCACTTGCACCCCTATAATAAAGTGGAAGCCAACACCACTTTGGTGTTGTGTACTAAAGAAGGCATTCTGAGTCCTGAAGAGGTCACTGGAGCAGAGTGTAGCGGGTGGTATATATTACAGGCTACCTTCACTAGGAAGGATAGTCAAGATGGGTTGAGGGTAAGGATGTACTTTGATAGACCCATACTTGTAAAAGGCACCCTTAAGGCATATTGTATGTTGAGGGATTCCCAGATGACCATCACCAGGGAATCCAAATATGCCCAAGGACATGTGTCCACAGACTACTTACGGACTAGTGCATTGATGTTAAAGTTAAACTGCAGTAACTCTGGCCAGGCATTATGGAACGATGAAAGTGGTCCGGTAAAACTGGAGGGCTTATACCGAGCAATAGTTTTAAAGGTGCGGACTGATGCAAAGGATCTGAGGTATACTCGAGTAGAGGGGTCGCCATCCATACAGTCTTTCATGATTACGATCATGAGAGAAGTCTGTGTATCGGAGGTGACGGGATACTATTTCATCACCTATGCCCACTGGGAACCGGATACACAGATGGTAAAATTGGATACTAATCCCTGGAGGTGGGACTTAGTATGCAATAGGGGTGGACACCCCAATTGTGGATGTATGGATGGATGGCGCCCATATGACTGAGGAATACCAAAGCAAATATGTGTCTTCTGACTGGAAAGACCCCTGAGGCAGGGACATTAACTTTGACATCAATATAGACGGTCCATTTAAGTGGCCTTTTTGTGAGGCGGTGGACGAAGGGTGCTGGTCATTTACACAGTGGGTCTATCTGTCCAAATCCAAACCAATAGGAAACCTAGCGTTACAGGCAGGAGATAGCGATCAGTGATACCAGTTCAGTGGTAGAGGACAAGTATGTGTGACAGTGGTAAGGGTCCCATATGAGGCTGAAGGTCTCCAACCAGTCAAACCGCACCTGGATTCTTGCAATGTTTCTACCCACCAATTGGCAGATCCCATAGCTCCTCAACTGTCATCCACATGGAAGATCATCACAGGAACTAAATTTGTCCTATATACCTGGCGAATTTCCGTAGATGACTTCAGAGTAGATCACTGGGATCACAGATGTGAGGAGTTTGTGAGGAACCAAATTGACATGATGAGAGGATGGGTAGAGGCGGGGCAAGAAGTGAGAAAAGATGATCCCCGACACAGGAAATTCCATGGTAGGAGAGACTTGATAGAGAAGGGAATTAGTGGAGGTGCATTGGGAGTAGGTGCCCTGAACACTATGGATATGGAAGTCCTGAGAGGTAAGCTAGGGGACATTGCGCGACTTGCTGGGGAAGGGTTCAGAACTCAGCTTGATGTAAACCATGTCTTAGAGGGTTTGCAACATTCGCACATTGATGCCACTATCTCTCTATCTTCGGCTCTACGAGAGAAGTTTAGAAGGTTAGTTGCAGGTCTTGTAGAAGTGCAAGACAGAGTTCAGTTTGCCCTAGCATGTACGCAGATCCAGAGTGAACTCTCTGACAACCTAAAGCATATAGTGTCCTCTGTATACAAGGGCCACTTCCCATTCAACCTCAGACAAAGAGTAAGTTTCCTAATCTCCCTGTTTGCAGCCAACCATACAAACTGGTGGCTGGTTCAATGGCATGGGTGCCATAATCTCACCTGCACGGCGTCTTCTTTGGCACCTGTATCTGGTAATATCAAAAAAGGGTACAGTGCCATGAATATAGAAATTGTTGTTAGCAATCAGACGGTGCTTCATCCACAGCTCACCTCAGACATCCTAACCTATGAGTGAGGCCATCCTTATCTGTTTGATACAGAGGGATGTTGGAGGAAAGAGGATGCTATCCTCTGTCAAGGGAGTCAAGATAGGGTGCTTAGGCACCAGTGTTGGGACTCTGAGGGGTCATGTGAGATGAAGACTAACACAATACCCTACTCTCGTCTGAAATATTTGGGTCAAGGGTATTGGTGTTGGTACCAAGGGAAAAATGTAACGCATTCTTTATATGGCACTAATTGCACCAAAAAGAGGCATACTCCTCCCAGGAGCATATTGTACCCTTAGTCCCGTTTTAGGTTTAGATGTCACAGATCAGCAGGGGAGGACCCCGATAACACCGGAGAAGAGACTCGACATTCGCCCTGACACTCCTGTGAGACTGCAAAAGATTCCTCTTGGTTTTGGTCGTGAGCTCAAGGGTCTCTTGTTAGATTTCAGCTAAGAAGATGACATACTCCGAAATCTTCATGAGGCTGAGAATCAAGCCACTATTCAGCTTGAGCATGACAAGACCAAGATAACGAGGATTACCAATGCCTTAGATACAGACTCTAAGGTGTCCTGGTGGGAAAGTATATTTGGCTATAGTCCGACAGCTACATCGTTTTTTAATTTCATTATCCACCCTGTGATTGTTCTTCTGATTCTTGTTCTTGTTATGTACATTGGAGTGTGCCTAGTTTACCGGAGAGTAAAGAGACTTGCCCACCAGATACAAGAGAACCAGGCAGAACTTCACGAATTTAACCGCCAAAGAAGGTCGAGGACTTAGCACTAAAAGTCCTGAAACCTTGAGATTATTTGATAAGAGTGTTTAGAACATTACGTCAACTCAGCCCTGAAACCTCATAACATTGTATATCTTGTTTGGCTTTTACTTCAATTTATGGTTAAGGGATGTTTAATTTTTACATTGGTATGGTATTTGTTTGCGGAGGGAGTGATATAGGTTTGTTTGTTTTTTTGTATGAATGAGGAAAAAGTAAGGTTCTGTAGGGACAGGCCCCATCATTGTCTAAGGTATTTGCTACTTCAATCCTTGAGTCGGTAACGTTCATAAGGGATGGATTGAAGGTCGGTTGGACTGCGTTCTTCTCACAGTCAACTTAGGTATGCTGATATCATCCCCTACGCAATAAACTCTGACCTGCCTAGTAGAGATTCAACTATCTATACATGGAAGAACCACATTAACGATAGATGCTTCAATCAAGCTTACAGAAGAAGTCTCTGTTGAAAGTCGTGCCTCAGCTAAGAAGAATGCCATCCCCTGATTGATCTAATCCCAAGAAGGAGGTGCTCCAAGAAACCACCTGGTGAGGCCCAGTTACAGATTGTGATCCCCGGCAGTCCCTACACACCAGACTTGAAAAAAAATAAATAAATCTGGTAGGGAGAGGGGCGAACACAGGAAAATTCTGTGGGCTGATCAAGAGACAAAGGTGCAGCAACTCCAGAGTCTAAGCAGTCAAGCTGGGAATAAGACTACTTGGGGCTAGGCGTGTTTCTCGAGATTGGCAACGACAAGATCAGAAGTGTACTGACAAATAGAGAACTTTATTCCTGAACCAAAGAGACCAAGAAGATCCACAAAGATGACTTTGGTGTAATCTATGGATGGAGACACTGGATTATGGCGAACGGCAGGGGAGAGGTGATGGCGATGGGTGATGTCTAGATACCTAAGTGGAAAATTTTACTTCATTTCATTCTGAACGATTATTGGTGATAGGATTGAGTAGGCAAATATATTCCAAACTTCCCACTCATTTTATTGTCGTATTTTCCGACAAAAGGGGGAATGTTGAGGGGGAAGTGATGGCATATTTAATATGAATCACTGAACTCCATATTGGATTTTATGAGAGCTGAATATTTCAACCATGTATAGCATTGTTCTTCTGTGTGATGTCCTTTTGTTTTAGGAGTAAAGGTTGCATCTACATGCTAAATGGATATTGGCCCTGAATACACATCCTCTGTGTTGATCTTGAATGCAGATGCTGTTTGCCAAATCCAATGTACTTTACATATGAATACAACCTTTGTGGGTTTGGAGTATTGGCCATTGCTCCTCAGGTAGACATCCTGTCTCCGGCCTATGGAGATGTATATTGCTAGACAATACTGGTGATGTTTGGCTGATAAAGCATTGTTCTTCAGACAGACATTCTGGAGCCAACCAGAGAGTGGTCTTCCCTGATACAAGGACGCCATCCGCAGGCAGGGGATTATTACTGCATATTACAGGAGGTGATTGGAAATAGTTGCCACAGAAGATACCTGAGAAGGGCGGAGTTGTGGGTTGTAGTGGGTGTGGATGTGAAATCTTTACTATAAATGGAGGTGGAATCAAGACACTCTCGCTCTTTCTACTTGGAACGCACGATGGAATAGAATCACCAAGACCTGGCTTAAGTATCACCCCCATATCTCCTCTATATCTTTCCTGTAACTCTTCCTTCTCTCTCTCTCTCTCTCTCTATATATATATATATATTCAGGGATAGTTAGGGGCAGGTGAATGAATGTAATTAAGTAATATAGTGTGCCTGTGTGTATATTTAAGTAACGTGGGTATTAGTAACTGTGGGTGTTTTACATATTGTAAGAGTAATACTATTGAGTATTAGTTATCGTGCTATCTAGAATATATATATTACTAGCTGTGAGCCCGATGCAAATGCATCGGGATTCTAGAATGTGGCAATATTATTTGCATTAATAGCATTATTATTACCATTAATAGCATAATTATTAGCATTAATAGCAAAATTATTAACATTAATAGCATAATTATTAGCATTAATAGCATTAATAGCAATATTATTTGCATTAATACCATTATGATTACCATTAATAGCATAATTATTAGCATTAATAGCATAAATATTAGCATTAATAGCATAATTATTAGCATTAATAGCATAAATATTAGCATTAATAGCATAATTATTAACATTAATAGCATTAATAATAGCATTAATATCAATATTATTTGCATTAATAGCATTATTATTACCATTAATAGCATAATTATTAGCATTAATAGCATAATTATTAACATTAATAGCATAATTATTAGCATTAATAGCATTAATAGCAATATATTGCATTAATACCATTATGATTACCATAAATAGCATAATTATTAGCATTAATAGCATAAATATTAGCATTAATAGCATAATTATTAGCATTAATAGTATAAATATTAGCATTAATAGCATAATTATTAGCATTAATAATATAGATATATTAGCATTAATAGCAATATTATTTGCATTAATAGCATTATTATTACCATTAATAGCATAATTATTAGCATGAATAGAATAATTATTAACATTAATAGCATAATTATTAGCATTAATAGCATAATTATTAACATTAATAGCATAATTATTAGCATTAATAGCATTAATAGCATAATAATTTTGCATTAATAGCATTATGATTATACATTAATTTAGCATAATATAATTACATTAATAATAGCATAAATATTAGCATTAATAGCATAATTATTAGCATTAATAGTATTAATATTAGCATTATAATACATAAATATTTGCATTAATAGCATTATATTAACATTAAATAGCATTAATATTAGCATTAATAGCAAATATTAATTATGCATTAACAGCATTATATATTACATTAATAGCAATAATTATTAGCTAATTTACAAATATGCATTAATAGCAATTATATTAATGCATTATAATACCATTATGCATTATACCATTAATAGCATAATTATTTAGCATTAATATAGCATAAAATAATTAGCATTAATAGCATAAATATTATATAGCATAATAGTATAAAATATTAGCATTAATAGCATAATTATTAGCATTAATAGCATAAAAATTAGCATTAATAGCAATATTATTTGCATTAATAGCATTATTATTACCATTAATAGCATAATTATTAGCATGAATAGCACAATTATTAATATTAATAGCATTAATAATAGCATTAATAGCAATATTATTTGCATTAATAGCATTCTTATTACCATTAATAGCCATAATATTAGCATGAATAGCATAATAATTAGCATTAATAGCATTAATAATAGAATTAATAGCAATATATTTGCATTAATAGCATTATTATTACCATTAATACCATAATTATTAGCATTAATAGCATAATTATTAGCATTAATAACATAAATATTAGCATTAATAGCATAATTATTAGCATTAATAGCATTAATATTAGCAGTAATAGCATTTTTAATAGCATTAATAAAATTAATAATACAATTAATAGCATTTATTTATTTTTTTTATTATTATTTTTTATGTAATTATTTATTATTTTTTATTTATTTTTTGTATTATTTTTTAATTATTTTTTAATTTTTTTTTTTATTAAATTTATTATTTATTTAAAGTGAGCCTGAGGCTGAGACCCAGTTCTCCTTCAGGTCTGCTGAAAGGGCTGATATTATTAGCATATATTTAATTTTTTTATTATTATTTTTATTTAATTATTCATTATTTTTTATTTATTTTTTAATTATTTTTTTATTATTAAATTTATTATTTAGGCTGAGACCCAGTTCTCTTTCAGGTCCGCTGAAAGGGCTGATATAATTAGCATATATTTAATTTTTTTATTATTATTTTTATTGAATTATTTATGATTTTTAATTTATTTTTTTATTATTTTTTAATTATTTTTTAATTATTTTTTTTATTATTAAATTTATTATTTAGGCTGAGACCCAGTTCTCTTTCAGGTCCGCTGAAAGGGCTGATATAATTAGCATATATTTAATTTTTTTATTATTATTTTTATTGAATTATTTATTATTTATTATTTATTTTTTAATTATTTTTTAATTATTTTTTAATTATTTTTTTTATTATTAAATTTATTATTCAGGCTGAGACCCAGTTCTCTTTCAGGTCCGCTGAAAGGGCTGATATAATTAGCATATATTTAATTTTTTTATTATTGTTTGTATTGAATTATTTATGATTTTTAATTTATTTTTTTATTATTTTTTAATTATTTTTTAATTTTTTTTTTATTATTAAATTTATTATTTAGGCTGAGACCCAGTTCTCTTTCAGGTCCGCTGAAAGGGCTGATATAATTAGCATATATTTAATTTTTTTATTATTATTTTTATTGAATTATTTATGATTTTTAATTTATTTTTTTATTATTTTTTAATTATTTTTAATTATTTTTTTTATTATTAAATTTATTATTTAGGCTGAGACCCAGTTCTCTTTCAGGTCCGCTGAAAGGGCTGATATAATTAGCATTTATGTGTTTTTTTATTATTATTTTTATTGAATTATTTATGATTTTTAATTTATTTTTTTATTATTTTTTAATTACTTTTTAATTATTTTTTTTATTATTAAATTTATTATTTAGGCTGAGACCCAGTTCTCTTTCAGGTCCGCTGAAAGGGCTGATATAATTAGCATATATGTATTTTTTTATTTTTATTTTTATTGAATTATTTATTATTTTTAATTTATTTTTTTATTATTTTTTAATTATTTTTTAATTATTTTTTTTATTATTAAATTTATTATTTAGGCTGAGACCCAGTTCTCTTTCAGGTCCGCTGAAAGGGCTGATATAATTAGCATATATTTATTTTTTTTATTATTATTTTTATTGAATTATTTATTATTTTTAATGTATTTTTTTATTATTTTTTAATTATTTTTTAATTATTTTTTTTATTATTAAATTTATTATTTAGGCTGAGACCCAGTTCTCTTTCAGGTCCGCTGAAAGGGCTGATATAATTAGCATATATTACATTTTTTTATTATTATTTTTATTGAATTATTTATTATTTTTTATTTATTTTTTTATTATTTTTTAATTATTTTTTAATTATTTTTTTTATTATTAAATTTATTATTTAGGCTGAGACCCAGTTCTCTTTGAGGTCCGTTTATTTTTTATTTATTTTTTAATTATTTTTTAATTATTTTTTAATTATTTTTTTTATTATTAAATTAATTTGTTCGCATTGAAATACATAAGCGGTGTGTCGGCGATTTTATGGCCGCCGACCTGGTTCTATTTGTCGGCCCTAAAATCGCGGACACACCGATAATGCATGTGTATAGGCAGTGAGCTCGAATTCTGATTGGTCTGCGTCCAATCCGAAATCGGGCGGACTGCCCATAGACATGCATTAGCGGTGTGTCCGCGATTTTAGGGCCGACAAATAGAACCAGGTGGCCGGCCATAAAATCGGCGACACACCGCTAATGTATTTCAATGGGATCTGAGGTGCTCTTCTGATTGGCTGAGGGCATTAGAGAGCGACCAATCAGAAGAGCAGCTCACATCTCATAGAGATAGAATGGCGGATTTTGCGTCCATTGTATCTTAATGAGAAGTGAAGAGGACGTCGGAGATGGAAGTTGGCGGAAAGAAGACAGAAGACCCCGGGGGCCAGACGAAGAGCCGGAGATGGCGGAAAGAAGAGAGAAGAGCGGCGGGGCCGGAGGAAGAGTACGGCTGGCCGGACGAAGGGATTGTGGATCGGACAGACGATCAGATGACTAAGAAGGCATGTAAGTGATCGACGGGGGCGTTAGGTTAGGGGACGGCGGGGGCTTCGGGTGTAGGGCCTTAGGTGTTAGCGGCGGGAGCTTAGGAGGCGGCTGGGCTTAGGGGATAGGGGCTTAGGTGCGGCAGAGGGTAGTGGCTGCGGCGGGGTAGTGGGTTAGGGCGGCAGGGGGTAGGGGCTTGCGGCAGAGGGTAGTGGCTGCGGCTGGGTAGTGGCTTAGGTGCGGTGTCGGGGGTAGTGGGTTAGGTGCGGCTTCGGGGGTAGGGGATTAGGTGCGGCAGAGGGTAGTGGCTGCGGCGGGGTAGTGGGTTAGGGCGGCAGGGGGTAGGGGCTTGCGGCAGAGGGTAGTGGCTGCGGCGGGGTAGTAGCTTAGGGCGGCAGGGGGTAGGGGCTTCGCGGCGGGGGTAGTGGCTTAGGGGTTAGGTGCGGCAGAGGGTAGTGGGTGCGGCGGGGTAGTGGGTTAGGGCAGCAGGGGGTAGGGGCTTGCGGCAGAGGGAAGTGGGTGCGGCGGGGTAGTGGCTTAAGGCGGCAGGGGGTAGGGGCTTCGGCGGCGGGGTAGGCGGCGGGGTAGTGGCTTAGGGGTTAGGTGCGGCAGAGGGTAGTGGGTGCGGCGGGGTAGTGGCTTAAGGCGGCAGGGGGTAGGGGCTTCGGCGGCGGGGTAGTGGCTTAGGGGTTAGGTGCGGCAGAAGGTAGTGGGTGCGGCGGGGTGGGGTAGTGGGTTAGGGCGGCAGGGTGTAGGGGCTTCGGCGGCGGGGTAGTGGCTGCGGCGGGGTAGTGGCTTAGGGCGTCAGGGGGTAGGGGCTTCGGCGGCGGGGTAGTGGCTTAGGGGTTAGGTGCGGCAGAGGGTTGTGGCTGCGGCGGGGTAGTGGGTTTGGGCGGCAGGGGGTAGGGGCTTGCGGCAGAGGGTAGTGGCTGCGGCGGTGTAGTGGCTTAGGGCGGCAGGAGGTAGGGGCTTGCGGCAGAGGGTAGTGGCTGCGGCGGGGTAGTAGTCTTAGGGCGGCAGGGGCTTCGGCGGCGGGGTAGTGGCTTAGGGTTAGGTGCGGCAGAGGGTAGTGGGTGCGGCGGGGTAGTGGGTTAGGGCAGCAGGGGGTAGGGGCTTGCGGCAGAGGGAAGTGGGTGCGGCGGGGTAGTGGCTTAAGGCGGCAGGGGGTAGGGGCTTCGGCGGCGGGGTAGGCGGCGGGGTAGTGGCTTAGGGGTTAGGTGCGGCAGAGGGTAGTGGGTGCGGCGGGGTAGTGGGTTAGGGCAGCAGGGTGTAGGGGCTTGCGGCAGAGGGTAGTGGGACGGGACTTAGGGGGTAGGGGCTTGTGTCAGAGGGTAGTGGGACTTCGGCGGCGGTGTACAGCGCGATGGTATACTACAGTCCCATGGGCATACGCGTGTCGGGCCTTAAGCGCCAGCGAACATTGCGAACATTGCGAGTCGTTGGCGCATGGGCATGGGACTGTAGTATACTATAGCGGTGTACACTACAGTCGTATGCGCTTCTGTGGCTTGGTTAGCGTTGGGTGGCAGCGACTCGCAATGCCCGCTTAGCGGGCATTGCTTCGGGAGTCGCCGTGGCCGCTACGCGGCCACGGACAGAGTCCAGGAGATGAAACTTGGACTCGCTAACCAAGCCACCGGAAGTTGCGCCGCTCCGACGGAAGTCAGTTATGGCAATTATATAATAGATTGTTGTAGACTTTTTGGGTGTGTTTAATAAAAATTCATTTATTAGGACAGACTTGTTTTCATTAAGTCGTCGATATATGCATATATATATAGTTAATCAGCATAGGAACAGAAAGCGGTAAGGAAGGGAAGATTCTGGATATCGGTGATTGCAGTCATAACCGACAACAACAACCAATAAACAGAACCAGCTCTACAACAGCAATTTTTCTGAGATTGTTCGACCTATCAACCAACTAACTAAAAAGAAAAATGCATTCTTGTGTAGCACAAGCGCAAAAGGCTTTTGATCGTTTTAAGTCCCATTTCACTTCTGTACTGGTATTGATCCAATCTAATCTAGCACATCCTTTAATTGTGGAAGTGGACACTTTGGGTTATGCACTGGGGGCCATCCTCATGCAAAGAACAGGAGAGAAAGGTTTGTTACATCAGTGTGCCTTTTCTCTCATAGACTTTCTTCTGCAGAGAAGAATTATGATGTGGGAGATAAGGAACTTTTAACAATTATCGCTGCGTTCAAAGAATGGAGGCATCATCTGCAGGGAGCAGACCAACATAATTGTCCTCACTGATCATCAACTTGGAATTTCTTAGATCTGCTAAATGTCTTTCTCCATGTGAGGATCGTTAGAGTTTATTTTTGAATCAATTTCATTCTGTTATTTCATACCACCCAGGTTCATGTAATGGGAAAGCGGATGCCTTGTCCCAAATCCATGCACCTGGAGCCCTGTCCAAGACCATTTTGTCAGATGTCAACTTTGTCTGAGTCATCCAGAATAAGGATTTATGGTAGACTATTAAGGAGGCCTACGACGCTGACGCTTTTCTCGCTAACCAAACTGATGATGTGGACTTGGTCCTCAAGAATGGTATGTGGATCTGAGATCAATGTTGATATTTTTTGGAGGTCGTAAGTTTGCAGATCGTCAAGCTTGTCCATGACACCAAGTTGGCTGGTCACAAGGGGGTACAGAAGAAACAAGAGTTCCTGAGCCATTTTTTTGATAGCCTAACTATCTGAAGGACATAAAAAGCTAGGTTCTCTCTTGTGCACACTTTAAGATTTCTTGTGTATAATCCACTGGATTGCTGCAACTACTACCTGATCCTTCTCACTCTTGGGGATCCATTTCTACAGACTTTATAGTGGAATCGCCCACTAGTGATGGGCAAGCACTTAAATGCTTGGGTGCTCAATGATCGGGTCGAGCATATCAATATACTCGGTGCTCGACTCGAGCACTGAGCCTGATGTTAACCTATGGTAAACTCAAGCATTTTTCCGGCGGCAACCCCAACGGTCTGCAGAAAGCCCTGTTGTCTGGAATCTGGTTGCACTCCAGGATGGTCAGTAGCGATAGGCAGGTCTGGCCATCTATGGACTCCACTTTGTATCCGGTTGCTTTCCTCCCGCAATCTCAATGGTACCTGAACATGTCCTCAAGGAGTAGAGAGAACCAGGGCCTACAATGCTGAAGTTGTCGAAGAAGATGGACTTGGCTAGAGACCTGTTGCTTTGGTCATCCAGGATTGCATATATCTTAAGCACTTTGTCCCTGCAGCCTTCTGGGTACACTCGGACAAGGCAGATTTTTGAACAGGATCTTCCTCCTGTGAGTCCCTTACAGATCTCAGTACATTGAGAGGTGACCACAGGGGTGTCTTCGTCAGTGTTCTTCTGCTTCCCATCATGCATCTCTGGTTACGACAACACTCGAGGGGGTGGTCCAGGGTGCAACGCTGTATTGAGCTCCATGCTGATGCATTCTGCACATTTCAAGCTAGCTTCACAGTTCCTGGTCATGTGCGGGGTTGTAGAAAGAAAAAGAAAAGGGCGCATGTGTAGACACACAGGGCTATTTGTATAAATAAAAAGTGCCAGTGCACTCACCTATAATGGTTGTGTACTTCTACACAACCAAGATTAAACGTGTGGGTGATGGGGCTCCGGGTCGCCTCTTTCTATTAGTGCTGCCGTCCTGCCAGTGTTTGTGTTCACAACTCCGTGCTCCGCGGATTTCACGTAATCCTACCGGACCGGATACCGCGTCACCGCAGGTCCTCAGTATGTTTATCCCGGTAATTAGGTATCCACAGGTCCTCAACACTCCAGATATGCCAGGCTGCTCCTGCCGCTTTGGCTCCGTAGAGAAAACTCACATAAAAACAATAGTACAGCGGTCTCAGGGAGCGCCAAAGGAATACTAGACAAATTAGTGGATAAGAACCGACCTTTATTCTTCCTCCAATACCACTGCCACATCGCGTTTCGACGGTCTAAGCCGTCTTCATCAGGTGGGACCTGATGAAGACAGCTTAGACTGTCGAAACGCGTTGTGGCAATGGTATTGGAGGAAGAATAAAGGTCGGTTCTTATCCACTAATTTGTCTAGTATTCCTTTGGCGCTCCCTGAGACCGCTGTACTATTGTTTTTATATGTGCGGGGTTGTGGCACAGCATTTGAAGCAGATGTTGTTTTCCTTGAGGAATCCTTTGCGATTCTCTAAAGACTTCTCCCTGAAGGCTCTGCATTTTAGTAAAGGATGTGGTTTCCTGTGTAGAGGACACTGCTTACTGGCATCTTGAGATTTGTTCTCTTCTGGAGGTGGCGTACTCACATTGTGAGGAGGACCTGTGGAAACAAAGTTAGTTTTGTGGACTGCCACAGGTGTCTTACTAGGTTTTACACCAGGGTCAGTGGGACATGACAGAGTGAAGTCAAAACTAGGGTCATTTCTGATCTTAGCTTGTTGGATGACAAAATCTACAAATACGGTGAAAGGAGGGAATGACACGTTATGAGTTTGCTTATACCGTGAACAATATGTGAACCACTTTTCTTGTAGATTGTAAGGAAGTTTTTGCACTATTAGATTGACACCCCTAGCAGTGTCTAAGAATGCCAACTCGGGCAAATCTCTTTCCTCCTGGGCAACCTCTAACTCTATTAACAAGTCACTTAACTCTCTGAGCCTTTGATAACCTTTAGGCCCTATCTTAGGGAAATCATCAATTCTTTTGTATAAAGCATTCTCTATGACTTCGATGGACACATACAATTCTCCAAGTCTTTCCCACACTTTGCGAAGACCTGTGTGTGGATGCTTTATGAAGTATTAATGTCTCTTAGTCTTTTGGCATGCTCAACCAACTCGATCCCAAGCCACTTTACTAGGATATCCAACTCCTCGCTAGGGGATAGGTCCAGACCCTGGATGGCGTTCTGGAATGAGGCTCGCCATGATATATAGTTCTCGGCTTTATCAGTGAACTTTACTTGTCCTTATGTAACCAGTTCTCGGCGAGCAAAGAGCTTTGCAAAGTCCATAGTGGCTTGGTCGGTGCTACCATACCTGTTGGACGTTCTTGGTTTCGGATAGTCTGTATAGTACCTCCCTGGAGAGGAAGGTGTCTATTTAAGGTGGAAAGGGAGCTGTGCCTCCTGCTCGGTGGGGCAGTAACTGTGGCAAACATCTCCATGCTGGGTGTCTTCTCGTTTGAAGTAGCATAGTTCAGGGTTGGCTCGCTACCAATCGGTGTAAGCTGGTCAATGTGGTGCATCAAGGCTGTCGTCTATGCCAAAATGTTGATGCTGATGGACGTACTCTCAGACTGTGCTGGATCCTGCTGGTCTAGATCCGGTCCAAGAACGTTGATGCGTCTATCATAGACAGAGTTATCTGCAGCTTCCAAGTACTCTGCTTTAGCTATTGTAACATAGTAACATAGTAACATAGTTTTTAAGGTTGAAAGAAGACTTTAAGTCCATCTAGTTCAACCCATAGCCTAACATGTTGATCCAGAGGAAGGCAAAAAAAAACCATGTGGCAACACTAAGCTCCACATTGGGGGAAAAAAATTCCTTCCTGACTCCAGATACGGCAATCAGACTAATTCCCTGGATCAACGCCCTATCAAAGAATCTAGTATATATAACTGGTAATATTATAGTTTTCAAGAAAGGCATCCAGGCCCTTCTTAAATGTTAGTAGTGAGTCACTCATTACAACATCATGTGGCGGAGAGTTCCATAGTCTCACTGCTCTTACAGTAAAGAATCCACATCTGTGATTATGATTAAACCTTCTTTCCTCCAGACGTAGAGGATGCCCCCTTGTCCCAGTCTCAGGCCTAAGAGTAAAGAGATCATTAGAAAGGTCTCTGTACTGTCCCCTCATATATTTATACATTATTATAAGATCACCCCTAAGCCTTCGTTTTTCCAAGCTAAATAACCCCAAGTTTAATAACCTGTCTTGGTATTGCAGACCCCTTAGTCCTCTAATGACTTTTGTCGCTCTTCTCTGGACCCGCTCTAGTTCAGCTATGTCTTTCTTATACACTGGAGACCAGAATTGTGACTGCTGTCTCTTTGTGGCAAGTCTTTCTTGAGATTCTCGTAGATGTGCACTCTGTGCTTCTTGCTCTGCATCGAAAAGGTTGATCTCCAAGGCTGTGGAGTCTAGGGAGTAGGTCGGGAGAAAAACAAGAGAGGGCGCAGACCTGAGTGCAGTGTATTTGGATAAATGAATAAGGGTACTTTCACACTAGTGTTTTTTTTAAATCGCGGCAGATGCGGTGAAAAAAACGCATCTGCCGCGATCACCGCATACCGGCTGCACTTGCGGCACAGTTGCGGCACAATTGCGGCAAGCCCCATACAATGTATATGCGGGCTTGCGGCAGGTGCGGCAAGTGCGGTTCTGGCACTTGCGGCAGGTGCGGCCGCGAAAAAAACCGCAGTCAGCCGGTATGCGGTAATCGCGGCAGAAGCGTTTTTTTCACCGCATCTGCCGCGATTTTAAAAAACGTTAGTGTGAAAGTACCCTAATATGGGTAAAAATGGTCTCTCACCTTTGCGGTGTCTTGTTACTTTGCTCATCAAACCAGTTAAGGTCCATAGATCAATATTCTTCCAATGTGGTATGCAGTCTCGTCCCGGATCATTCGGATCACTCAGCCTGTGTGACTGTTGCAGGAAAATTCGGAATAGGACATCTGGAGGAGTTGCTCTTCTTGACAATTTTTTCTATTTTTACTAATTTTCTTCTTTATTCTTATTTTCCAGATTTTTGTCTCCCTTCAACTATATATATAACAACTATGTAGTTGTTTCTGAGAGGTTCGTCAGGTTTGCAAATGATATATTTCAGTATCTAACTGAATGCACTGTAATATTTCAACACTTCAATAAAAAATATGATTCTTTAAAAATATTTTTTTACATAAAAAAAACTGATTAAAAAACATACTTCTGTTAATAGTGTTTCTAATAATGGGCTTCCCTGATTTATTGTTCTATGTTTGTTTTATGTCACCTCCCCTATTATGTCTGCAGGACAAAGTACCTCGTGGTCCGAGCTGCTGTGTTCGTATGATAAAAAACTGGATACAGCGGTATGTCTGGGTATGGTGGTAGCTAGTTTATTTTCCAACGCACTCTTTTTAGAGCCAACCCGCATGCAGGAATTGGCTGACAGACACTGTAAAGCCACAGCCATGTTGGTTGTGGAATTACAGTGATTGGCTGGCCACACAGCGTCATTAGGTCTTTATAAGAACTGACCGCGCAGTGCTCGTCACTCTGCGCCATTAGACAGCCAGTGTAGGGAGAGCTGCTGCTGATTGAGGGACAGATTTGTGGCCTTTCAGCTAGTGTAGGCACAGGGCTGCCAGTCTAATTACCACAACAGTTTTCTGAGGACTAATAGAGCAGTATACAGGCAGGCAGGGAGGCAGGGTATATACCAAACTTCGCTGTGCCAGTATACCAGCCTGCATCGCATCTGGGGCTGGTTTACAGGCTCATCCATCCCAAAAACCATGCTTTTAGGGATTTATTTAGCTCACTATAGGCAGGAGTAGGTTTTAGCTCAAATTAGGGTCTGTTAGGCCTTGTGCTGAATGCCAACTCTTGTCTGCACTAATTTTGCATCTAAGTGCTGCTACTGTAGGTTGCAGCGTTAATTAGGGTACACCAAAAGCCTCGTGATAAAAACCAGCTCTTGTCTGTACTAATTTTGCATCTAAGTGCTACTACTGTAGGTTGCAGCGTTAATTAGGGTACACCAAAAGCCTCGTGCTAAAAACCTACTCTTGTCTGCACTACTTTTGCATCTAAGTGCTGCTACTGTCGGTTTCAGCGTTAATTAGCGTACAACAAAAGCCTCGTGCTAAAAACCTACTCTTGTCTGCACTAATTTTGCATCTAAGTGTTGCTACTGTAGGTTGCAGCGTTAATTAGAGTACACCAAAAGCCTCGTTCTAAAAATCTACTCTTTTCTGCACAAATTTAGCATCTAAGTGCTGCTACTGTAGGTTGCAGCGAAAATTAGGCTACACCAAAAGCCTCGTGCTAAAGCCTACTCTTTTGTGCACAAATTTAGCATTTAAGTGCTACTACTGTAGGTTGCAGCGTAAATTAGGATACGCCAAAAGACTCGCTATTGTAGTCAGCGTTTGTGTCTGACTAGTCCATCTGCAGGGCCTTCATTTCAAAACTTAGGGTCGTGCTAAAAACCAACAATTGTCTGCACTAATTTTGCATCTAAGGGCTGCTACTGTCGGTTGCAGCGTTAATTAGGGTACAACAAAAGCCTCGTGCTAAAAACCTACTCTTGTCTGCATTAATTTTGCATCTAAGTGCTGCTAATGTCGGTTGCAGCTTAAATTAGGATACGCCAAAAGACTCGCTATTGTAGTCAGCGTTTGTGTCTGATTAGTCCACCTGCAGGGCCTTCATTTCAAAACGTAGGGTCGTGCTAAAAACCAACTATTGTCTGCACTAATTTTGCATCTAAGTGCTGCTACTGTCGGTTGCAGCGTTAATTAGGGTACAACAAAAGCCTCGTGCTAAAGACCTACTCTTGTCTGCACTAATTATGCATCTAAGTGCTGCTACTGTCGGTTGCAGCGTTAGTTAGCGTACAATAAACGCCTCGTGCTAAAAACCTACTCTTGTCTGCACTAATTTTGCATCTAAGTGCTGCTACTGTAGGTTGCAACGTTAATTAGGGTACAATAAACGCCTCGTGCTAAAAACCTACTCTTGTCTGCACTAATTTTGCATCTAAGTGCTGCTACTGTAGGTTGCAGCGTTAATTAGGGTACACCAAAAGCCTCGTACTAAAAACCAACTGTTGTCTGCACTAATTTTGCATCTAAGTGCTGCTACTGTCGGTTGCAGCGTAAATTAGGATACGCCAAAAGACTCGCTATTGTAGTCAGCGTTTGTGTCTGACTAGTCCACCAGCAGGGCCTTCATTTCAAAACTTAGGGTCGTGTAAAAACCAACTATTGTCTGCACTAATTTTGCATCTAAGGCTGGGTTCACATTTGCGGACCCCTACGCAGCGTTTTGCGGAGGGGATCCGCAATGTGACCGCAGCGGCCGCAAGCTCCTATCTTTATAATGGGAGCGCATGGTGCTGCGCTTGACTGCGCATGACTGTGCGCACCCATTCACCCCATATGTGATCTGTGCGCAGGCGGATGCCTGCGCACAAATCACACAGTCTCGTCCGCACCAGGAATGCAACATGTCGCTTCCCTGGTGCGGACGAGACTGTGTGATTTGTGCGCGGGCATCCGCCTGCACACAGATCACATATGGGAGTCAATGGGTGCGCACAGTCATGCGCAGTCAAGCGCAGCACCGTGCGCTCCTATTATAAAGATAGGAGCTTGTGGCCGCTGCGGTCACATTGCGGATCCCCAAATGTGAACCCAGCCTAAGTGCTGCTACTGTAGGTTGCAGTGTTAATTAGGGTACACCAAAAGCCTCGTGCTGAAAACCAACTCTTGTCTGCACTAATTTTGCATCTAACTGCTGCTACTGTAGGTTGCAGCGTTAATTAGGGTACACCAAAAGCCTTGTGCTAAAAAACCTACTCTTGTCTGCACTAATTTTGCATCTAAGTGCTGCTACTGTAGGTTGCAGCGTTAATTAGGGTATGCCAAAAGACTACCTATTGTAGTCAGCGATTGTGTCTGACTAGTCCACCTGCAGGGCCTTCATTTCAACACATAGGGTCGTGCTAAAAACCAACTTTTGTCTGCATTAATTTTGCATCTAAGCACTGCTACTGTCGGTTGCAGCGTAACTTAGGGTACACCAAAAGCCTCGTGCTAAAAACCAACTCTTGCCTGCACTAATTTTGCATTTAAGTGCTGCTACTGTAGGTTGCAGCGTTAATTAGGGTACACCAAAAGCCTCGTCCAAAAAACCAACTCTTGTCTGCACTAATTTTGCATCTAAGTGCTGCTACTGTAGGTTGCAGCGTTAATTAGGGTACACCAAAAGCCCCGTGCTAAAAACCTACTCTTGTCTGCATTATCTTTGCATCTAAGTGCTGCTACTGTAGGTTGCAGGCTAAATTAGGGTACACCAAAAGCCTTGTGCTAAAAACCTACTCTTGTCTGCACTAATTTTGCATCTAAGTGCTGCTACTGTAAATTGCTGCGTTAATTAGGGTACGCCAAAAGACTACCTATTGTAGTCAGCGATTGTGTCTGACTAGTCCACCTGCAGGGCCTTCATTTCAACACATAGGGTCGTGCTAAAAACCAACTCTTGTCTGCACTAATTTTGCATCTAAGTGCTGCTACTGTCGGTTGCAGCGTAAGTTAGGGTGCACCAAAAGCCTCATGCTAAAAACCAACTCTTGTCTGCACTAATTTTGCATCTAAGTGCTGCTACTGTAGGTTGCATCGTTAATTAGGGTACACCAAAAGCCTCGTCCAAAAAAACAACCCTTGAATTGCTTCTAACTCTTTGTTTCTAACTGCATGACTATTGGCTAACCTCTTTGTTGTATACTACTTTTCTCCTCTACTGAAACGGCTGAGGTACATCTTTGTCTGCATTAGTATTGTAATAGATAAGTTATATCTTATTTGTCTACTTCTTCTCTGAACCATATACGCCCTTCACCGCAACTATATATACTAAGGACAAATTTGCCCTCCCCCATAGTCTCACTATACAACGGAGGATCCTTCACTCATCACCTCACTGCCCTCCCTTTAAGTCTGAATTATCTCCTTGGGACCCATACTATCAATAATTTGGTACCACCCCCTGGCATAGCACAGACATCACGGACAGGTAATACAATCAGTGAATAACCACTAGGGGACTCGGGTAATCTCCATCCTCTGATGAAGATTTGTTAAAATTTTTAAAACAAACAACTCTTGCTCTGAGCCAAACCTTAAGGCCAATTCTGAGTTGGTCACCTCTCACATCAAAACACGCCTTACTCCAGCGAGGGCCCTTCCCCTACAAAGGACTGTGTGCCTCTGTTTCCTTAGGAACATTCTGCCCTCTCACACTTAGTATATGGTGTACCCACTGTCACACCTTAACCATTCAAATCATTGATTACACCTCTGTTAACTAGTGAGAAACAGCCTTTATAAGTCTGAAACATACTCTGTACTAAGATACCACTACCTACCTCTGACTCGCTGTTACTTGAACCAATCTACAATTTGTAAGCATATAATATATGACAGCACTTTCCCCAAGATGAAACTATTGTCTTAACAATTTATTGAAATACTAGCATTACAGAATTTCTCGATCTGATTGTCTGCCATGTGCACAGCTATAGTGGTGTATAATTAACCGCTCCATAATATGTGGGGACCGATAGTGGGGTCCCTATTGCATTTGGGAAAGGCAATATTCCACCTGTTCAATCACCTGGGGAATTTGGATTAATAGTTGAGATTATACTCAACTAGTGTCCACTGGTCAACCTGCCTTAACCACAACCTCTACAACACCATCTTATAACCTCCATTGTCAGCGAACCTACAAGTTTATCAGACCTCCTGACTCAGCCTTACGGCTGACTAGGTAACTCCTGATACTCCCTCTCACTCGAAGTACTCTGACTTCACTCTGAGCACAGGGATACCACTTTGGTCAACAGGGGTTAAGGATACACATACAAAACCTTACACCTCTAGCCTCGGGATTATAGCAGTCCAATCACCTGCTCTCACTTGTATCTAGTTTAAACATTCTTACCCAGAATTGAACCACCCCCTTAAACCATTATAACACCTCCAGTTTGAACTCTCAAACCCCTGACTGACCTTATACCAGTCAGTAAACAACCTAGTACACATGGGTGCCCGCTCCTCCTCTTAAGCTTACCTATTTTAATACGACCACTCCTAAAACAAACATCGGAAAATCCAAACCCATCCTCACAGAACCCAAGGTAATGCGCTCGACGCAGAAGCACCGATCAAGGTCCCCCAGGCCACAACAAAAGGACCCTTGGCCCCAGGTCCAGGTACAGGAACAAATGGATGATTGCAAATCCGACGACCCGCAAGCTCTGTAACAAAAAAGGAATGAAATGGCCACAAAGAAGACCTCCTTGCAGAAACTGGCAGTTCTGGACAGCTCAGATGCAGAGGCTGAGGTTTCTCCCAGCGCAAGTCCCGCTAAGCAGCGTATGAGGAAGGAGGGCCCACCCATATCGGGGTCCAATCCGTTGGACACATTCGACTGGACCCAACCCATCGACCAGAATTTCTTCAAAGGTATTTTCTCCGCATTCAATCAAAAGTTAGACTCCAGATTCAATCAACTCCAGATTTCTCTAGATTCGGTCTCCCACAGGACTGACAAAAACGAGTCAGACATCTTTGACTTGACGAATAAACATGAGAAACTGGAAAAAGGGCACCATCTCCTCAAAGAAGAACTTAGAACGGTGAAAAATAAAATGACGGACCTGGAGGATAGGGACAGGAGACAGAACCTTAAGTTTAGGGGAATCCCAGAGTTAGTAAAAAGCGACCAACTGCGATCGTACTTTAAGGATCTCCTAAAACGCACGATCCCTACCCTGACGGACCTCGACACAATGGTGGTCAGGATCCACCGCCTACCCAAGCCTAAATCCCTGAAACCTGAGACCCCCAAGGACGTCATAATGAAATTTCATTTCTTCCATGTCAAAGAGCAACTTCTGGGGGGCATGGCCTAGGTCCACATGAGGAAGGTCGCATAAGCCGGGAGCTCCCGAGCCCTGGGAGAATAAAGCGATCTAACCAGCATTCCAGACGACCTCCACAATCAAAAATCCCTCCGGTACCACCGTGAACCACCCGAGCACCGATGGGAAAGACGAAATCGCAGCATCCCGCACTTCCCAGGCGAGTAACAGACTACTTTACAGCGGGCCCCCCTGATACAGCTATGGCTTCCAAAATGGCGCCTCCCTCCCCCAGAGCCGAGCTCGCTTCCCGCCGCCAACAACAACTACTGGAGACAAGACCTGGACAGCCCTCTCCTGATTCCCCGGTCACTTATTCCCTAATGAAGTCCCTCATGACAGACCTCCTCACCGACCTGCGGACGTCGCTCCAGGACGACATGCGGGAGATGGTGGAAGATCTGAGGGGCGAGGTGACGGAGTTGGGCGGGAGAACGGATCACTTGGAAGCCAAAATGGCTGAACTGGTCCGCTCCCATAACGACCTCATCGACGACCACGAGCGTCTCCAGGATGACATGCTGGCGTCGCAGGCCAAAGCGTACGACATGGAAGACCGGAATCGACAGAACAACGTCCGTCTCCGAGGTGTCGCTGAAGCGATTCCGGACTCTGATCTACGGGGCCTGCTCACCGATTTTCTGAAAGAGGTTCTTCCAGAGCTAGACCCACGAGACTTTAAAATTGACCGCATCCACCGCCTCCGGAAGCCTCCTGGGGTGCGCTCCGACCTACCTAGAGAGGTCATAGCAAGGATCCACTTCTTTGAGACAAGGAGGATTTTTTGAGAGCGCTACGTCGATCTCCGACACTTTCGGATCGGTTCGCCGATCTAGAGGTTTTTCCGGACCTGTCGCCAGGAACACTGGCGCTACGCCGGGCATATAAGCCCTACACTGCCATCCTCCGAGACCAAAACATCGCATACCACTGGGGACGACCAACGCGCCTTATTATTCGCAGGAACGACACTTTTCATGTTTGCCCATCGCCTTCACGTGCAGAGGAACTGTTGAAAAAGTGGGACTTGCTCCCGGCGGACTTCGTTACTCCGACCTCGCAGGACCGACGTGACCCGCGGGAGAAGCAACCAAAATCCCGTCTGCGACGCAAGAAGGTGGATCCGGAGTGGGACGTCGCCTGATCTTCTTTACTCCGTCCACTGGCCGTCTGGGCCGAATATCTTCTGACGGTTCTCCTGGGGCTCGCCTTCCTGGCCACTGCGTGATTCCCCTCAGGTCGTGGGATCTACTCTCTCCTTCTTTTCTCTTTCTAGCTCTCTTCCCCTGCCTACTCCTCCCCCCTTCAACTCTTCTTTCATCATTCACACTCTCCAACTATGATCCTACGGCTGAGGGAAAACGCTGCCCCCTTCGAGCGACTTTTTACGCTCCTAATTGCGATGTTGTTACATCGCAACTGCGACCTAATTAGGCCGCAGTTCATTGTGGGTCCCTTTTTGGTCCCTCTTGGTTTGTTTTTATATTGTTTGTTTTCCCTGTTTTTGCTTTCTGACACTGCACCCCTGCTTACCCGGCCACACTGGGCTCCGGCGGCAGGGGCTGATGTTTTTGTCAGACAGTCCCTTGACCCCTTACTCCCTCAACCCCTTCCCCTGATGCAGTTAATTCCTCATATGTATTTGCAATTTAGGTTATGCTATTGCTACTCCATTAGTTACCATGCCTGTATCAGTCTTGGCACTTAATGTAAACGGGCTTAACTCACCCCAAAAGAGATCGCTTTTACGCACTCAACTTAAAAAGTCTCATGCAGACCTGGTATTCCTGCAGGAGACACATCTCCTTGAGGGAGATAATAAGCGTGTGGCATCCCCACATTACCCACACCAATTCTTTTCCAATGCTACTGGGAAAAGAGCGGGGGTGGCAATTTTTATCAGTTCATCGCTCTCATTTGAGCTGATCAAAACGGTTCCTAATGCTGAGGGCAGGTTTCTTTTGCTTATTGCCAAGTTGAATGGAATACTCTATTCCCTATTCGCTGTCTACTCCCCTATTGAAAACCAACTTAAATTTATTAGAAATTTGCTGGAGACTCATGTGTCGTCTGTGGAGGGCCATGCGCTGATAGCAGGTGATCTTAATGCTCCACTTCTTAAAAGTTTAGACTGTTCCTCACCTAACTCCTACCGTACGGATCTATCTCCTATAATCGCGGCTGCGGGTCTCCATGATATATGGAGATATCTACATGGCAATGAGAGAGACTATACGTTTTTCTCACCCAGACACAAAACCTTTAGTCGGATCGATTTCCTTTTGGTAAATAACTCCCTCCTACCTCTCTGTCTATCTGCAGATATAGACGTTATCTCTTGGTCAGATCATGCTCCTCTCTCCCTACTGATCGCGGACTCTTCCCCTCACCTACCTAGGCCCCCCTGGAGGCTGAATGAATACCTGCTTACATCCCCGAAAAACCAAGAAATCCTCTCCTCACACATTAAAGAGTTTTTTTAATTAAATGATACCCCTGATATTGCTCCGGATGGTTTGTGGTTCGCTCACAAAGCGGTTATCCGTGGGCACTGCCTTAAAATGGCAGCTCTCGCTAAGAAATCGTTTACTAACTCTCTTAATTCACTGACAGAGGAGGTCAAGACACTCGAGAGGGCATATTTATCTACCTCCGATCCAAAAACTCTTACCGCACTCTCTGACGCACGCTTGCGTTTACGCACCCTCCTCCTCTCCAGGGTTGAACATCAGCTGAAGAAGACACGGGCCCGATACTACGGGATGGGCGACCGAGCCGGGACCCTCTTGGCACGTAGGGTTAAACAACTAGAGAGGCATTCTAGGATCTCCTCCCTTATCTCCCAATCTGGTGATCATATACGCAACCCAATTCAAATTGCAGAACAATTCCGTGATTACTATTCTGAATTATATAATCTCTCCAATTCGCCTTCTACTCCCCAACCCTCCTCTGATGCAATTTCCTCCTTTCTTTCGTCTCTTCATCTTCCTAGCCTATCCACCGAGCAGCAGACGTATCTAAACAAGCCCTTTTCTTTAACGGAAGTTTTGGATGCGATCCGATTGGCTAAAAAACGCTCTGCTCCTGGGCCGGACGGCTTCTCATATATGTATTACTCTGCCTTTGCTCCCCATCTGGCTCCTCGCTTATTAAAGCTATTCGGGTTCTGGCAGCGAGAGGGATGTATTAGGCCGGAAGGTCTGACAGCGGCCATTACTACCATCCCCAAACCTGGCAAATCTCCTACGCTCACGGCCAATTATCGCCCAATAGCCCTTTTAAATTGCGATATTAAACTTTACGCGAAGCTGCTTGCGGACCGCCTTCAGACCGTTATCTCCTCCTTGATCGCCCCAGACCAAGTGGGTTTTATTCCTGGTCGACAGGCAAGAGATGCTACTCGGAGGGTCGTGGACCTCATGGAGATCCTTGAGCAGAGAGGGACCCCCAGTGCTCTTCTTTCCCTTGATGCCGAGAAAGCGTTTGATCGAGTGCACTGGGGGTATCTGGCAGCTGTCCTGGATAAGTTTGCCTTCTGCGGTGGTTTCCGCTCTGGAATACTTGCATTATACTCTTCTCCCCGCGCCTATGTTAAGACGGGAGGTTTTACCTCTTCTGCCTTTGACATATCCAACGGGACAAGACAGGGCTGCCCCCTCTCTCCTCTTATATTCGCTCTGGTGATGGAACCGTTGGCAGCAGCGGTTAGGGCACACCCTGACATTTCAGGAGTGGTCACGAGCCAGGTTGAGCATAAGATTTCTCTTTATGCGGATGATGTCCTTCTCGTTTGCACGAACCCGTTGGTCTCTGTCCCAGCTCTGGTTTCTCTCCTTTTAACATTCTCTGCAATCTCTTTCTATAAACTGAATCTTACTAAATCCTCTTTATTTCCCTTAAACCTGCCCCCTGCTACGCAATCTGTGCTCCGCTCGCAGTTCCCTTTCCTATGGGCCACCAGTGGCTTTAAATATCTGGGCATCCAAATTGTTTCTATCACACGCTTGGCTATGGTTAACTGCGAAGAGATGGTCTCCTCGCTGAAATCTCTCTGCGCTGAATATACTAAGACCCAACTGTCTTGGATAGCCAGAATAAATTTAGTCAAGATGATGATGCTACCGAAATTAATCTATATGTTTCGGTGTGTTCCCCTGACCCTTCCCAGGAGATACTTGAACCTGTTTCAGTCCCTCATTGGGAAATTTGTTTGGGGTAACAAACCTCACCGAATAGCTCTATCTGCACTCTCCCTGCCTACCGCTCTGGGGGGCTTGGGAATGCCGGACATCTTGACATATTACAAAGCTATACACTTGGATGTCGCCAAAATCTGGTGGTCTATGGAACCGACCTCTGGCTGGCTACAGATTGAAGCTGACCTTTCTCCTTTTCGTTCTACAAAGACTCTCTTAGAGATGTCTTAAATCTCGTCCTGTCCTCCGCCTACGCCTCTGAAGTCTATGCAGGCCTTAATGGCAATATGGTATCCTCTAGCAAAAATTCATTTCCCTTACCTCTCCAAGTATATTTCCATACAAGCCTTGGAATCCAGCATGGTAGACATATCTCTACGAAACTGGAGGGAGGCGGGTATTCTGCTTCTGTCTGACATTTTCTCTGGGAATGAGATGACCCCCTTCGCTACCCTGAGATCTAAATTCCCTCTCCCGGCCAAGAATTGTTTTTCATACATACGGGTCAAACACTTTCTGAACTCCCTCTCGTTGCCCTCATGGGACCCCTCCTCGATTGACTTGACTCTCCAATCTCTTTTTAAACAGACTGGTTGCTCCCAGCGGGGTGTGTCTATCATCTATAAGGCCCTAACTGCGGTGCGAGCAACTTCCAAACTCCCCTACATGACCCGTTGGGAGGCCAAGCTTGAATTCTCAGCCCCCTTGAGGACTGGCATAGAGCCTCGAGACATGTTGCCAAATATACTCGATGCATAAACCATCTGGAGCAATTCAAAAAGCTGTCTATGGGCTGGTACTTAACGCCATACCGCTTGGCAAGGTTTGGACGTTCAACCTCCACTATCTCTCCCCTTTGTTGGAGGACTTGTGGCTCTCCGGGCACTGACGCACATATCTGATGGACCTGCCCCCATATTAGACCGTACTGGAAAGCAGTTGAGTCACTATTACACTCGCTGACGGGTCTACGTATCACTCTCTCTGCCCCCATGGCACTCCTGGGCATTGGCCTACACTCCCTACCCACTATCCTCCGGCCTATGACCTCAATTGTCCTTATAGCGGCATGCTTGTCCATTGCTGCCAGATGGAAGTCTCCCACGACTCCGTTGCTCACAGAGACCATCTCCCGCCTAAACGCCCACCTGAGTCATGAGGTTTTGTTGGCGCATGACCTCCCACAGAGGACGAAGGTCCTTAACTGGTGGGACTCATGGATTTCCTCTACCCATAATACGGTGTCCATCCCAAATTAAATATATGATAATATGGATATTAATTTAACTACTTAGGTGAAAACACCCCTTTGTGTAATTGAGCTTCTCTTTCTCCCTACACTGGTTTGAATGATGTATGCTTTGCTAACACTGTTATATTCGATATCTCAGCATTGTACTTCTGGTTCACTATTGCAGCTCCCCTTCCTACCCCCCCCCCACCCTTCCGGGTCACTGCCTGCCTTCCCCCCGCCTCCCCATCCCCCCCCCTTACACATCCTCCCCCTCCTGAACTCACCTTGGTTTGCCTTATAGATTGGTAAGTTTATTCCTTAGGCTGTTGTAGCCTATATGTTTATAACCTGTAAAGTGTTTTAATTTCAATAAAAATCAACTGATTTAAAAAAAAAAAAAAAAAAAAAAAAAAAAAAAAAAAAAGAGCAACTTCTGGACTAACTTCGATTAAAAAAACCTCTTCCTGGACCCTACGACAATATCAAGGTCTTCGCGGACCTGTCCAGAGAAACCATGCTCCAGAGGAGGAGACTTACTCCAATCACTAACCTGCTTCAAAACAACCGTGTCCAATACAGATGGGGATTCAATCCCACCAAAGTTATTCTCCACCACCAGGGAAAATCCACAGCTATACTTGAAGTAGAAGAGGGAATAAGGGTTCTTAGGGATCTAGGAATCATCATATCTTAAATGGATCACATCCATAACAGAAAGGCTGAAGAGAATAGCCATAACTTTAGCCACCCAAGGAGGTAGTTCCCCGTAATCTTAATTAGATTCCCTCCGTTATGGGTCAAGTTGTGGTCACAAGTTTACACTTTTCACCTGGCACTAAAATAGATTTAGAGAAAGTTTTTGGTTCTACCACCAATGTATTGTTTGCGCTAACAATGGAAAGGATCCCCTTATCTAGTCACTCTCACACTCTAAGCCCTTTCTTCGTCACGTCAATTGTAGGTTAAATTCTTGTCTCAGAACGTTAACGCCCTTAATTCTCCCCAGAGGAGATATTTCCTGTGGAAACTTCTTAGAGAGTCCGGGGCAGATGTAGTAGGTCTGCAGGAGACTAAGTTCTCTTCCCTTAAGCCACCGAAATTCAGCAACAAAAACTTCCAAAACATTCTTTGTGTAAACAACTCGAAAAAGAAATGGGGAGTCGCTATAATGATCAAGAACACTATCTCTTTCGAGGAAATCTCCACATTTGAGGACCCGAACGGCAGATATTTGACTCTAGTATGCAAACTAAATGATCATATTTTTACCCTAGTCAATGTCTACGCCCCAAACAAAGGGCAAGTAACATTCCTAAACAAGCTTATGAGGATTGTCAACACCAACCAAAAGGGAGAGCTGGTGATCTTCGGAGACTTCAACATTGTCCCCAATGGATCCCTTGACTCCTCTACCAAATCCAGACAGCATTTGGAGTCACTGGATCCATGGCTGATTAAGAACGATCTATACGACACCTTTCGATGTCTCAACTCCACGTCTTTAGAATTCACATATTTTTCCAAATGCCACCAATCTTACTCTAGAATTGACCTTATCCTCACCAACATTTTCACCCTTTCCAAGTTTCTCGAGGTCTCAATTGGTACTAGAACTTGGTCCGACCATTCACCTGTTACTTTCGAACTCAAGATTGGCCCGACAGTAACCTCTCAAAGACTTTGGAGAAACAACAGTCTACTATACACTCACCCAGCATATAAAAAGGAAATCGAAAAAAACATAGTAGACTACTTCAAGGTAAACGATACGGAGGATGTTTCAACCCCTATACTCTGGTCCGCTTTCAAAGCGGTTCTAAGAGGCAAAATGATACAACTGAATGCACAGCATAACAGGAAAAACAGGGAAAAAACACAAACCTTGGTGAACCAGATACATAATCTGGAACAAAAGCAAACATCTAGTCCTAGTCCCGATCTCTCCTTGGACATTTTGAAACTCAGGTCAGAATTAAAATCCCTCTTATCCTCCGAATATGACAAGATCTCCCAAATTCTCAAAACCAATCACTACTTCTCTGACGATAGACCTTCCAAACTCCTAGCAGCAAAAATTAAACACCAGAGGCTGAAATCCAGAATTAAAGAGATTACGAACCCACTTGGCCAAACTCTCAAACACCCGAAGGATATAGCCGATACCTTTGCTCACTTCTACACCACCCTCTACAATTTGATAAAATAACCCCTCCACTTTGGAACCCTCGGATCAAGATATCACTGACTACCTAACCAACCTTGACCTGCCCTCACTTACAGATCGTGACTTACTGGACCTCAACTTACCGTTCACGACATCTGAGATTTCAGAAGTCATAGGACAATCGAAAGTGGGCAAATCACCCGGTCCTGACGGATTCCAAAATGAGCTCTACAAAACCTTCAAAGATTTATTGTCCCCGTATGTTACCAGATTGGCCAATTACTCTGCTACCCACGGACACCTACCACCTGACATGCTCGAAGCTGTTATTACAGTGATACCCAAAGGAAAGGGAGACCCGGCAGATACCAAGAACTACAGGCCGATCTCCCTCCTGAATTCGGACATGAAATTCTTAGCTAAAATAGCAGGTAATAGAATCAAAAATTACATCACCAAATTAATCCACCCTGATCAGGCAGGCTTCATCCCAGGCCGCAATATGGCTGACGCCACTAGGAGAGCCCTGGATCTAATCACCTCTATAGAGAATTCAAAACAACCCTCAGCCTTCTTGGCCTTAGACGCCGAGAAGGCCTTTGATAGGGTCCAGTGGAACTTCTTATTTCACACCCTGCGGAGGTTTGGGTTCCAGGGCAACATCCTTTGTCTCATATCATCGATGTATGCCAATCCCATAGCAAGAGTATACTCCAACAATTTTCTGTCTAACAAATTCCCCTTGACAAATGGCACGAGGCAGGAATGCCCTCTCTCCCCTATCCTCTTTGCCCTATTCATTGAGCCCCTCGCATCTAGCATCAGAGACAATGACAATATTAGAGGAATCCCTTTAAACCAACGCCAACACAAAATATCTCTGTTTGCAGATGACATCCTCCTTTCAATTACCAATGCCCTCAAATCCCTCAGGCACCTGTCAAGGGTCATTGAGAGATTCTCCCAGCTCTCCTTCTACAAAATAAACAAAACAAAATCCCAGAAGAAACACTACTCAAGTACCTCAAAGAAGAAATTAACTATACATGGACGGAAAAGGAGATTTCTTATTTAGGGATTACTTTGACCAAACCCTGTTTAGCCATGGTACAGACGAACCTAACAAACCTATTTAACTCGTTCCATCAGGCCTACTTACGTCTTTCAAAAGTTGAACTGTCCTGGCTGAGCAGGATTGAAGCTTTCAAAATAACACTGCTCCCGAAATTCTTGTACATAATTAGATCCATCCCTTTGTTCATCCCGAAGAGATGGTTCATTAAACTCCAATCATAACTCTGTGCATTCATTTGGCTCAATAAGTGCCCAAGAGTGGCCAGACTGTCCCTGGAGAGGCACAAGAAAGTAGCAGGCCTAGGAGTTCCCAACTTGCACAACTACTACTTGGCATCCATCGCCAAACTCTCACAAAAAGGGCTTATAGACCCGAACGATTCGCCCTAGATCTCTATACAAGGAACGATCATAAACAATAATCTAAAAGCTCTAATCATGGCTTACCTAGTAAATCCCTCCAAACCTCCTCCTACTCACCCAATTACTAGAGCAACTATTTTAGCTTGGAGAGACCTTGTCAAAAAGGCAGCCAAATACTACACTTCTTCCACTCTCAACAAAATCCCTCTAGAAACTCTTGAAATTTTGATGCCGAACCTGGACCTCTCTCTCTGGAGGGATAAGGAGATTCTTTATGTTAATGATCTGCTTTCAGGAAACTCTATCCTCCCCTTCCACATCCTCCAAGACAAATTCCCCCTCACTAGGGATGACCGATCTAACTGGAGAGTCATAGCCAACTACCTCAGCACTCACAATCTTAAATTCACAGTTCCGCAAGTAACTGATGAACTTTTAAACTCCCCGCGGAATGCCTCCCTTTGGGGAACGAGCTCTCTCTACAGAATGTTCAACGAAGAAGTCGAATTACTAAACCTCTCATTCTTTGGAGCTTGGGAGGAGGAGTTGGGTATCCACGTGGACCTGGGGAAAATGGCTAAAACTATTAAGACCGTGTACTCTAGCTCGTCTTGTGCCACCCTCCACGAGTCTTACTATAAGGTCCTCTCACGATGGTACTATACCCCTATCAAACTATATCATATGAACCCCAATCACGACCCATCTTGCTGGAGAGGCTGTGGAAACCTGGGAACCCTCTCACATATTTTCTGGCACTGTCCCGTCCTGACCAATTACTGCAGAGATGTCAAATCTCTGATTACAAATGTCACTGGGATTCAAATAAACTTAAACCCCAGAATTAATATTACTACTGATTGGCATAGAGGACCTCCCTCACAACATACGCATCTTAACATCCCACATTATTTTGACTGCTAGAGTCCTGATAGCCTCGAGGTGGAACAAACCAGAACCCCCCACAGTGGAGGACCTGATTGACTCACTGTACTTTCGAGTACAACTTCGCTATACGCGCAAACAGGTTCCCAAAATTCCTAGGGAGTTGGGGGCATGGTTGACAACCTTTTCCCCATCCCTTCTGCAATAGGCCGCTGATGTAAAAATTTGACGATTTGACTTTATCTTCCCTACAATGCTTTCAAGCTTGAATTACAATTTGCGATAAAATGCACAGAGTGTGTTCGGACTATTCAGTACTCAGATATTCATTTGTACCTTTCCAATTTTCTCTTATTGTACAAGCGCTGTATTTGAATTTGCATTTGTACTTACGACTTGTACCGTTCATGTTATTTGTTGGTTTGTTTACTTGTAATGTTTATTACCCTTCCCCTCCTTCCCCTCCCCCTCCCTCTTTATTTATGTATTTAATCCCACCCTCTCCCCCCTCCCTTGAAATTTCAATAAAGATATTTGGACAACTAGTCCACCTGAAGGGCCTTCATTTCAAAACTTAGGGTCGTGCTAAAAACCAACTCTTGTCTGCACTAATTTTGCTTCTAAGTGCTGCTACTGTCGGTTGCAGAGTAAATTAGGATACACCAAAAGCCTCGTGCTAAAAGCCAACTCTTGTCTGCACTAATTTTTCATCTAAATGCTGCTACTGTAGGTTGCAGCGTTAATTAGGGTACACCAAAAGTCTTATGCTAAAAACCTACTCTTGTCTGCACTAATTTTGGATCTAAATGCTGCTACTGTAGGTTGCAGCGTTAATTAGGGTACACCAAAAGCCTCGTGCTAAAAACCTACTCCTGTCTGCACTAATTTTGCATCTAGGTGCTGCTACTGTCGGTTGCAGCGTAAATTAGGATACGCCAAAAGACTCGCTATTGTAGTCAGCGTTTGTGTCGGACTAGTCCACCTGCAGTGCCTTCATTTTAAAACTTAGGGTCATGCTTAAAACAAATCTTGTCTGCACTAATTTTGCATCTAAGTGCTGCTACTGTCGGTTGCAGCGTAACTTAGGGTACACCAAAAGCCTCGTGCTAAAAACCAACTCTTGTCTTCAATAATTTTGCATCTAAGTGCTGCTACTGTCGGTTGCAGCGTAAATTAGGATACACCAAAAGACTCACTATTGTAGTCAGCGTTTGTGTCTGACTAATCCACCTGCAGGGCCTTCATTTCAAAACTTAAGGTCGTGCTAGAAACCAACCCTTGTCTGCACTAATTTTGCATCTAAGTGCTGCTACTGTCGGTGGCAGCGTAAATTAGGATACACCAAAAGCCTCGTGCTAAAAACCAAGTCTTGTCTGCACTAATTTTGCATCTAAGTGCTGCTACTGTAGGTTGCAGCGTTAATTAGGGTACACCAAAAGCTTCGTGCTAAAAACCTACTCCTGTCTGCACTAATTTTGCATCTAAGTGCTGCTACTGTCGGTTGCAGCGTTAATTAGGGTACACCAAAAGCCTCATGCTAAAAACCTACTCTTGTCTGCACTAATTTTGCATCTAAGTTCTTCTACTGTAGGTTGCATCGTAAATTAGGGTACACCAAAAAGCCTCGTGCTAAAAACCAACTCTTGTCTGCAATAATTTTGCATCTAAGTGCTGCTACTGTCGGTTGCAGCCTAAATTAGGGTACACCAAAAGACTCGCTATTGTAGTCAGCGTTTGTGTCTAACTAGTCAACCTGCAGGGTCTTAATTAGGGATGGGCGAATCTACTCGCTAGGACTCGTTACTCGGCGAGTAGTAAGGGACTCGCAGGACTCGGTACTCTGCGAGTTTCCCAGCGTTTACTCGCACGAGTCCAATGCAAATCAATGGCAAACGCTGACAAAACTAGGATTGCAATTGCCTTGCATTAGACTCGGCTACTGTGCCAGTGATAGCAGGGAAACTCGCAAAGTAACTGCTGTTACTTTGCGAGCCGAGTCCAGCTGTCTTCTCTGTGCAGCTCCAGGGTCCTAGAGCCCACCTGCTCACAGACATGATGTAGCAGAGCTGAGATTGTTCTCAGTCTGCTCATCCCTGTGCATAGACATCTATATCTATGCACAGGGGATGTAGCAGAGAGGACATCGCGTTTTCGACTACGTCGGACGGAAGAGGATTTTTTAAATTAAAGATGGAGTCCCTAATGGCTTTTTTTTTTATTTCAAATAAAATTTTTTCTCTGTGTTGTGTTTTTTTAACCCTTTATTGGAGATTCTTAGTGGCTGGGTCAAACGTGGCCTGACATTAAGAATCTCGGGCTTAATACCAGCTTGTATAACAATATTCGCCTCTCGCCAGCTCCACTTGAAGTGGGTCATGAGGAGATCATATGTTCCGATGCCCAAATATTTGAGCAGCCACAGTCTCACGAAGGCAACGATGGGAACGTGTCTCAACAAGAGGTGGACGATGATGAGACACAATTGCCAGAAAGTCAGGAGGAGGACCAGGGTGCGGAAGTGGAAGACGATGTGGTGGATGATCCAGTAACTGACCCAACCTGGCAGGAGGACATGCAGAGTGAGGACAGCAGTTCACTGGGGGAGTTAGGCGTAGCATCACAACAGGCCGGAAGCAGGATGGTGTCCGCAGGCAGAAGGCAGGCAACCGTTGCCCGGAACAACAACACGAGTGATGTTGGCATTGCAACTGCTAG
The DNA here is from genome assembly GCA_033576535.1 of Allobates femoralis. NCBI lineage: Eukaryota > Metazoa > Chordata > Amphibia > Anura > Aromobatidae > Allobates > Allobates femoralis. Next base: position 18,173,163 of record JARQOC010000007.1, read on the forward strand.
GTCTTCCCGAGTCTGGCTGCTTTTTAAGGTGTCTGCAGATAATTCAAAAAAGGCCATTTGTAACACCTGCCATGCTAGCATCAGCAGGGGTAGCAAAACTAGCAGCCTGACCACCACCAGCATGATCAGGCACATGGCAGCAAATCGCCCAACTTTTAAGGATGTACAGCAGAGTACAGGAGCATTGTCTGCAGGTGACACAGCTGCGTCTTCTACTGTTGTGCGTGCAAGCCAATCCCCTGTCCATACTGCAGGCGAAGATGCCACCTGTGCTTCACCTGTACTTGCACAAACAGAAGTAGCACCATCATCAGCCACGTCCTTGTCCCAGCGCAGCGTTCAGTTATCCATACCCCAATCTTTGGAACGCAGGCGCAAATACGTTGCCAACGCCCCACATGCCACAGTTCTAAATGTACACATTTTGCGACTGCTTGCGCTTGAAATGTTGCCTATTAGGCTGGTGGAGACGGAAGCATTCCGCAACCTGATGGCGGCGGCTGTCCCACTTTACTCGGTCCCCAGCCGACACTATTTTTCCCGGTGTGCCATCCCCGCATTACATAAGCACGTGTCACAAAACATCATACGTGCCCTTAACAACGCAGTTTCCAACAAAGTTCACCTAACCACGGACACGTGGACAAGTGCCTGCGGGCAGGGCCAGTACATCTCACTGACAGCACACTGGGTTAATATTCTGGAAGCCGGGACCCAGTCTGACCTTGGGACGGAACACGTCCTTCCGACACCGGTGATTGCAGGCCCGAACTCAGTCAGGGTATCACCCACAGTTTACAGCTCTGGCACGTCATGCTCCTCAGCTTCCTCCTCCTCTTCTTCCTCCACTTCACCCTCCACACCAGTCCCAAGCTGGAAGCACTGCAGCACTGCCTCGGCTAAGCGGCAACAGGCTGTGCTGAAGCTAATATGCATAGGTGACAAACCCCACAATGCTGAAGAGTTGTGGACAGCTCTGAAACAGCAGGCAGATCACTGACTCACACCGCTGAACCTACAGCCAGGCATGGTCGTGTGTGACAATGGCCGGAACCTTGTGGCGGTTCTGAGGCGAGGCGAGCTGACACATGTTCCATGCGTGGCCCATGTGCTCAACCTCGTGGTTCAGCGGTTTATTAAATCCTACCCGGAGCTGTCTGATCTGCTCGTCAAAGTACGCCGCCTGCGTGCCCATTTTAGAAAGTCACCTACTGCTTCTCCCTGCCTTGCCAGCTTTCAGCGGCTTTCAGCAGCTTCCGGCTCACAGACTGATGTGTGATGTCCCCACACGTTGGAATTCCACACTGCGCATGTTGGTCAGGATTTGTGAGAAGAAGAGGGCAGTTGTTGAGTACCAGCATAAACTAGGTCGTCAGTATACGGTTCAAACTCCACACATAAGACCTCAGGAGTAGACATGGATGTCCGACATATGTACCGTTCTCCAAAACTTTGAGGACTCCACCAAGATGGTGAGCAACGATAACGCCATCATTAGCATCACCATCCTGCTTCTCTGTCTTCTAAAACGCTCTCTGCATTCAAAGATGATGCATTGCAGGCAGAGCACGATGAGTTGCAGCAAGAAACCGTACTGGGTGATTACACACAGCCCAGCCTCATCTCATCCCAACGTGCATTGGAGGACTATGACGAGGAGGAGGATGAAGAAATGGACCTACTTTCATTCAGAATTGACGGTAATACATGCACAACCGTCAGACTGTCGGTTGAGGGTGGATGGCCAGAGGACAGGGGAGAGGAGGAGGAAGTCAGCACGGACAGTCAGGCGGGTGGTGAGGACCCAGAAGTCTTGACTGTTAACAGTCTAGCGCACATGGCTGACTTTATGTTACGCTGCCTGTCTCGTGACCCTTGTGTTATCAAGAACTTCACGGACACTCATTACTGGTTGGTGACACTTTTAGACCCACGCTACAAAGAGAACTTTATTTCTCTTATTCCCGAAGTGGAGAGGTCTACAAAAATGCTGCAGTACCAGAAGACCATAGTGGCGGAATTATTAAAAAAACTTCCCTTCTGAAAACGCTAGCGGCAGAGGTCACGATTCAGTGGACAACCAAAGCGTCTGGCAGAGAGAGGCACAAGTCCAATCCAGCAGAGGTAGGGGAACACTCTCAAAGATCTGGGACACTTTTCTAAGCACCTCCCGTACCACAGGCCCTGAGTGTGGGGTAGTGTCACAAGGAGTGCCTTGCTGATCGTACTAAAGTGCTCCTAGACTCCTCTGTGCCTTATAATTATTGGGTATCCAAGCTGGACACGTGGCAGGAATTGGCTCTCCATGCCTTGGAAGTCCTGGCCTGCCCTGCTGCTAGCGTTTTGTCAGAGCGTGTTTTTAGTGCCGCAGGTAGAATCATTACAGATAAACGGACCCGCCTGTCAACTGAAAATGCTGACAGGCTGACTTTGATCAAGATGAACAAGGGTTGGATTGGGCCTGACTTCACACCACCACCAAATGATAGCGTAATTTAAACTTTGTGCCGGTAGATTCCCATGCACCTCCGCACACTCACATATCGGTACAGACTTCATGTGTTTGGCCAATTGCTGTACTGCTCCTCCTTTTCCTCATCCGCCACCATCATATAATCAGTGTGACCGTGGTTCATGATGCCACAAAACCATAATTTTTTTACATCATATTTATGATGATGATGCACCTAACCGTTCTAAAGTTAGGCATTAGTTTCATGTATACCCCCAGGGGTAAATGTTTTAGTCCATGCTTCCAGAATAGGCATTACAAGTACAGGAGACCCGCTCCTTTGTATTGGTAACAATTTTTAGAAGCTCTCCTCCATGTTACTTCCCAGGGGCATCGCAATGCCTCCATATTTTTGTCTTCCCTGCCTATGGCAATCCTACAAAAGACCCAACTTCTTCAAATGGGCCCATTATTGAAAAAGGCTCTCATGCACGTTTCTATACAGGGGCTTTGAAGTGCTACACAATTTTTGGCTTCCCTGACTAGGGAAATTCTACAGCAGACACACTTGCTTACAATGGGCACATTTTTTTAAAAGGCTCTCATGCACGTCTCTATCCAGGGGCATTGAAGTGCTACACAATTTTTGGCTTCCCTGACTAGGGAAATACTACAGCAAACCCACTTGCTTACAATGGGCACATTTTTTTAAAAAGCCCTCATGCACGCCTCTATCCAGGGGCATATTGGTGTCTCCCAATTTTTGGCGTCCCTGCCTAGGGCAATACTAAAAAAGACCCACTTGCTTACAATGGGCACTTTTTTTGAAAAGGTCCTCATGCATGCCTCTATGCAGGGGCATCTTGGTGCCTCCAAAACTTTGGCTTCCCTGCCTAGAGCAATACTAAAAAATACACACTTCCTTACAATGGGCACATTTTTTTTTAAAAGGCCCTCATGCACACCTCTATCCAGGCGCATATTGGTGCCTCCCAATTTTTGGCTTCCCTGCCTAGGGCAATACAAAAAAAGACACACTTGCTTACAATGGGCACTTTTTTTGAAAAGGCCCTTATGCACGCCTCTATGCAGGGGCATCTTGGTGCCTCCAAACCTTTGGCTTCCCTGCCTAGGGCAATGCTAAAAAAGACACACTTGCTTACAATTGGCACTTTTTTTGAAAAGGCCCTCATGCACGCCTCTATGCAGGGGCATCTTGGTGCCTCCAAACCTTTGGCTTCCCTGCCTAGGGAAATACTACAGCAGACACACTTGCTTACAATGGCCACATTTTTTTAAAAGGCCCTCATGCACGCCTCTAACCAGGGGCATATTGGTGTCTCTCAATTTTTGGCTTCCCTGCCTAGGGCAATGCTAAAAAAGACACACTTGCTTACAATTGGCACTTTTTTTGAAAAGGCCCTCATGCACGCCTCTATGCAGGGGCATCTTGGTGCCTCCAAACCTTTGGCTTCCCTGCCTAGGGAAATACTACAGCAGACACACTTGCTTACAATGGCCACATTTTTTTAAAAGGCCCTCATGCACGCCTCTATCCAGGGGCATATTGGTGTCTCTCAATTTTTGGCTTCCCTGCCTAGGGCAATGCTAAAAAAGACACTTGCTTACAATTGGCACTTTTTTTTAAAAAGCCCTCATGCACGCCTCTATGCAGGGGCATCTTGGTGCCTCCAAACATTTCGCTTCCTTGCCTAGGGAAATACTACAACAGACACACTTGCTTACAATGGGCACATTCTTTGAAAAGGCCCTCATGCACGCCTCTATCCAGGGGCATTGAAGTGCCTCCCAATTTTTGGCTTCCCTGCCTAGGGCAATGCTACAAAACACACACTTCCTTACAATGGGCACATTATTTAAAGATGATGAAGGAGAAGGGAAGGTGAATAGTGCTTCACTGAAATACCTTGAAACCGATCACAGCTGAAAAGGATCGTCCAAATCCTCAGATAAATGAAGAAAAAATCCAGCCAGGTGATGCAATCTTCATTTTTTTTGGAAATTTATTTTTGCATTATGAAGAATAAAATATCAAAGGGGACAAGCCCCTAAACGCTGGACGCGTTTCGGTAACACACCTTAGTCGTCAGCATACAGAGTACAAATAATCAATACATATATATAGCATTAAAAATCCCACCCTCCCCATAATGTATACATGTGATGATAATTATACAATTAGTGCAAGGTTTGAAGAGAACCTCACAAAACAGCTACACAAAAAAAGGCATGTTATAAAACAAAGCTAATCACCCAAATAAGATTATAGCAACATATGCACTGATCTATTATATAATCGCGAATCGCTTTTTTGCCCCTTTCGGCGCTACTTCCGGCGTGGTCATGTGGATACGCGTGAAGCATTGGCCGCGAAGCGGCCATTGCGAGCCGTTCTAACTCGACTTGCAATGACCGCGCAGCGGCCATTGCGAGTCGTTCTAACTCGACTCGCAATGCCCGCGCAGCGGCCATTGCTCCCCGCTACCCACAACTCGCCCGGGGACCATGGAGCCCTCCTCCGACTTTGGAGCTGCCCCCTGTGCCTCCCCCCCAGCCCGATCCACATCCCACCAACGCTCCCCCGCCCCGCACCGCCCCCAGCACCGCACACCCCCAACGCCACACAGACCCCCCCCTCACTGCCCGCACACCTCCGCCGCCAGCCACCATCCACAGTCTAGCACCGCCCCCCAGACACGCTCCCCAGCACCCCTCCCCAGCCCCGCAATGTCCGCACCCCCCCTCCATATGTCCGCACAGCCCCCCCCCCACAATGTCCGCACAGCCCCCCCCACAATGTCCGCACAGCCCCCCCACAATGTCCGCACAGGCCCCCCCCACAATGTCCGCATAGCCCCCCCACAATGTCCGCACAGCACCCCACAATGTCCGCACAGCCCCCCCAATGTCCGCACAGGCCCCCCCAGTCCGCACAGCCCCCCACAATGTCCGCACAGGCCCCCCCCAATGTCTGCACGCACCCCCCCACAATGTCTGCATAGGCCCCCCCCAATGTCCGCACAGCCCCCCCCAATGTCCCACACCCCCCCCCCATGTCCACACGCAACGCAGCCCCCCCCCAATGTCCGCACAGGCCCCCCACAATGTCCGCACAGGCCCCCCCCCCAATGTCGCACAGCCCCACATGTCGCACAGGCCCCCCCACAATGTCCGCAAGGCCCCCCCACAATGTCCGCACAGGCCCCCCCACAATGTCCGCACAGCCTCCCCCCCCAATGTCCGCACAGGCCCCCCCCAATGTCCGCACAGCCCCCCCCAATGTCCGCACAGCCCCCACACAATGTCCGCACCAGGCCCACCCCCAATGTCCGCCACAGCCCCCCCACAATGTCCGCACAGGCCCCCCCCCCCCCCCACAATGTCCGCACAGGCCCCCCCACAATGTCCGCACAGGCCCCCCCACAATGTCCGCCTGCCCCCCCAATGTCCCACAGCCCCCCCAATGTCCCGCACAGGCCCCCCCCCACAATGTCCGCACAGCCCCCCCCAATGTCCGCACAGCCCCCCCACAATGTCCGCACAGGCCCCCCCCCCAATGTCCGCACAGCCCCCCCACAATGTCCGCACAGCCCCCCCACAATGTCCGCACAGGCCCCCCCCCCCAATGTCCAGCCACAGCCCCCCCCCCACCCAAATGCTCCCCCGCCACAGCCCCCCCCCCAAATGTCCGCACAGCCCCCCCCACAATGTCCGCACAGGCCCCCCCCCAATGTCCGCACAGCCCCCCCCCCAATGTCCGCACAGCCCCCCACAATGTCCGCACACCCCCCCACAATGTCCGCACAGGCCCCCCCCCCAATGTCCGCACAGGCCCCCCCCCCCCAATGTCCGCAACAGCCCTCCCACAATGTCCGCACACCCCCCCACAATGTCCGCACAGGCCCCCCCCCCAATGTCCGCACAGCCCCCCACAATGTCCGCACAGGCCCCCCCAATGTCCGCACAGCCCCCCCCACAATGTCCGCACAGGCCCCTCCACAATGTCCGCACAGGCCCCCCCCACCATGTACGCACAGCACCCCCCAAATCTCCCACACAGCCCCCCACAATGTCCGCACAGGCCCCCCCCCAATGTCCGCAAGCCCCCCCACAAATGTCCCGCACACCACCCACAATGTCCGCACAGGCCCCCCCCCAATGTCCGCACAGCCCCCCACAATGTCCGCACAGGCCCCCCCCCAAATGTCCGCACAGCCCCCCCACAATGTCCGCACAGGCCCCCACCACAATGTCCGCACAGCCCCCCCCAATGTCCGCACAGCCCCCCACAATGTCCTGCACACCTCCCCACAATGTCCGCACAGGCCCCCCCCCAATGTCCGCACAGGCCCCCCACAATGTCCGCACAGCCCCCCCCCCAATGTCCGCACAGCCCCCCCACAATGTCCGCACAGGCCCCCCCCAATGTCCGCACAGCCCCCCACAATGTCCGCACAGCCCCCCACAATGTCCGACAGGCCCCCCCAATGTCCGCACAGCCCCCCACATGTCCGCCAGCCCCCACAATGTCTGCACAGCCCCTACCATGTCGCACCACCCCAATGTCCGCACAGCCCCCCAGCCCAGGCCCCCCTCCCAATGTCCGCACAGCCCCCCCCATTCCGCACAGCCCCAATGTCGCACACGCCCCCCCACAATGTCCGCACAGGCCCCCCCCCCCAATGTCCGCACAGGCCCCCCACAATGTCCGCACAGGCCCCCCCCCACATGTACGCACAGCACCCCACAATGTCCGCACAGGCCCCCCCCCAATGTCCGCACAGCCCCCCCACAATGTCCGCGCAGGCCCCCCACAATGTCCGCACAGGCCCCCCCACAATGTCGCACAGGCCCCCCACAATGTCCGCACAGGCCCCCCCCAATGTCCGCACAGCCCCCCCACAATGTCCGCACAGGCCCCCACAATGTCCGCACAGGCCCCCCCCCCCCATGTACGCACAGCACCCCCACAATGTCCGCATGTCCGCACAGGCCCCCCCCCCCAATGTCCGCACAGGCCCCCCCACAATGTCCGCACAGCCCCCCCACCCCCCCGACGCCGTAGATCACTTACCTGTCTTCATGACATCTGCTTCCTCAGGTCCAGGTCCAGGTCCACTCCTTCCTTCGGCCCAGGCATCCTCTTCCTTCTGCCTGGTCCACGAGTCTTCCATCCGGCGGTCTTCTGTCTTCCTCCACCGAGCTCCGGGTCGTCCTTCAGCTCCGCGACCAATCTGCGTCCGCCATTATCCGCTATGTAACTCTATGAGCCCTTTGAGCGGACCTGAAGGAGAACTGAGTCATTTCTAAAGACACAGTTTTCCTTCAGGTCCGCTCAAAGGGCTCATAGAGTTACATAGCGGATGATGCTGGACGCTGATTGGTCGCTTCTTCCCATAGAGAAACATGGCCATGTTTCTCTATGGGAACAAGCGACCAATCAGCGCACAGTATCATCCGCCATGTATCTCTATAACAAATAATAAATAAATTTATTAATAATAAAAATAATTTAAAAAAAAGTAATAAATAATAAATAATAAAATACAAAATAATAATAAAAACAAAAAAAATGCTAATAATGCTATTACTGCTAATAATAATGCTATTAATGCTAATAATTATGCTATTAATGCTAATAATAATTATATTAATGCTAATAATTATGCTATTAATGCTAATAATAATGCTATTACTGCTAATAATTATGCTATTAATGCTAATAATTATGCTATTAATGCTAATATTAATGATAATAATGCTCATAATAATCATATTAACGCTATTAATAATGCTATTAAGAGGCAGGGGCGTGTCCTAACCTCTAATGGTGTAGGACGCATTGAGCGGAAGCTCTGTGACCAGGAGCCATAAAACGATGATTAATCACCTGCCCTTCGCCCTCCTTGACTCTAAATCCTGATACACGGACACCGGAGGACCTGGAGCAGACATGGGGAAAAGTAAGGCTATGTCCCGCGACCCATCCCGGCGAATTCCAGACTTCTTTGTGCCTCTCCCCCACCTCACACAGGCAGAGAAGATGGCGCCTCAGTCCCCCAGGGCCGCCCGCGCTGCACGCCGCAGCTCCCTCTCCTTCCCATCTGGAGATCTGGCTGGAGATAACACTGAAGCTGCAGTAACCCCTTCACTGCTGAAATCTCTGCTAGGGGAACTCAGAACGTCTCTGCAGGAGGATATGCGCTCCATGATCTCATCTCTTAGGGGTGAGGTTCAGGAGCTGGGGAACCGTACCGACCATTTAGAGAGGAAGATGGCGGAACTGGTGGCCTCTCACAATAACCTGTGGGACGCTCATGAGGCACTGAATACCCGGGCGGCTAAAACACATTTCAAGTCCCTGGATCTAGAGGACAGGTCCAGGAGGAATAATATCAAACTGAGGGGCATGGACGAATCTATCACAGACTCAGACTTAAAGCCCTTCCTGCAAGATTTCATCCTCACGGTGCTCCCTCATGCTGACAAGAAGTCATTGGTGATTGATCGCATTCACCGCCTTCACAAGCCTCCTGGCCTGCCGTCGTCGGTTCCTAGAGACGTCCTGGCGCGCATTCATTTTTTTGAGTTAAAAGAGGAATTCTTTGCTGCCATAAAGAAACTGCCGGCTCTTCCTGAGAAGTTTGCTCGGCTCAAAGTCTTCCCGGATTTGTCCCCTGGTACTTTAGCATTTCGGCGTTCCTTTACTCCATTCACTTCTATTCTGAGGGACAAGGAAATTGCTTATCGCTGGGGATTTAACCCAACGAAGCTGTTGATAAAGAAGAATGGCAAATTCATCACCTGTCTGACCCCTCATCACGCTGCCAAGGCTCTGGCCTCCTGGGGCCTTATGACTTCTGATGCTAACTCTCCCTCAGCTGATGGACGGAGAAGATCTGGAGACTCCCCTCCTAAGGCCACGAACCGCCACATTGACACTGAATGGGAGGTTGCTTGAAGGTACTCTAAACAGTTTGGTTCCTGGTCATTCCCGTTGCTACTGTAGAGTGGTTTTTCTTTTTCATTTTTGCTGCTCTACATTGCTGCTGACTTGTCAGCTTATGCCTCCGTGGTGAGCTTTTTTTCTCACCTGTGGATTCGGATATTTTGTCCGAATGGACTTTTTGGTTGCTGTTCTTTGTTTGTTTCTCTCTCCCAGCCCCCTTCCCCTCCCTCCCCCCTTCCCTTCCCTTCTTCCTTTTCAGGTACTCGGACTTTATGCTACCACTGTGATTGTTTATTATGTTGGTTTACAAGGCTGTGGGGGCGCTTGCTTCTCTCTTTAGGTTGTTATGAGTATCACACTAGTGTCCCATAATGTTAACGGGCTTAATTCCCCCTGTAAGAGAGCTATGGTGTGGAAGCAACTGGCCAAACAGCACCACCATGTGGTATGTCTCCAGGAAACCCATCTCTTGGAGCATGATAATTTTAGGATGAAGTCCACTCTCTACCCTCACCACTTTTTTGCAGGGAGTGGTATGAAAAAGGCAGGGGTTGCTATTTTTGTTCATCACTCCGTGACTTTCCAGCTAGTACGTGTGATTCCAGATCAGGAGGGCAGGTCATTGCTACTATTATGCCTAATTAATAATGCACCTTACACTATAGCATCAGTCTATGGCCCTAACTCTGGACAGCTCAAATTTATGAGAACCCTATTGCAGACCGTGGATAGTATCCAGCATGGACATAAGCTGATTGCTGGGGACTTCAACATTCCCATGTCCAAAATATGGGATTGCTCCGCTCCCTCGTCTTCTAGAGGTGAAGCTGGTGCACTGGTTCGTACCCACGGTCTGCATGATATATGGAGGTACCTACACTGTAGTGAAAAGGACTATACCTATATGTCCCCGAGGCATGCCACCTACAGCAGAATTGACTACATTTTGGTAGATGATGTGGCCTTACCCCATTGTAATACTGCCACTGTGGGGAGCATCTCATGGTCGGACCATGCCCCTGTCACCGTTTCATTGACCGACCCTCTGGCTATTCAACCGCCCTCCCACTGGCGCCTGAACACTCATTTATTAACAGACCAACCTTCTGTGACCCGGTTGGAGACCTCCCTCCAAGAATTTTTTAGCATTAATGATACTCCGGAGGTACAGCCGGACACTCTCTGGTTTGCACACAAGGCTGTCATGCGGGGACATTTCCTCAAAATGGCAGCCTTGTGTAAACGTAGATTTAATCAAGCCTTGCAGGATGCTGTGGCGGCCCTTGAGTCACTAGAGACTCAGCACAAAAAGACCCAGTCTTCCCATCTATTATTGGAACTTGGCAGAGCCCGTATGCATGTCCGCCAGCTTTTGCTTCGCAGTACAGCGAAGACCCTGCAAAAATCCAGGGCCAGCTTTTATTCCATGGGTGACCGAGCTGGAGCCCTGTTGGCCAGGCGTGTCAAAAAGCGGGAAATCCAGTCTAGAATCCCTTTCTTGGTTAGGGCTGACTCCACACGGGTTTATAACCCGATCCATATTGCAGATGAGTTTGCCACTTATTATTCTAGGCTTTACAACTTACAAGATGATGGATCCATTCCACAACCTTCCCCGGCCTGTATCTCGTCCTTTTTAGATAGGGCCATTCTCCCGAAGGTTTCCCCATCTCAACTAGATTTTTTGAATGCTCCTGTACTGTGTTCTGAAATCTCGCAGATCATTAAGGATTCAAAGAAAAACTCGGCCCCGGGTCCTGATGGCTTTTCTTTCCCTTACTATTCTCACTTTCTACCTATACTTTGTCCTTACCTCAAAAGATTGTTTGACTTTTGGGCTTCCTCGGGATCTATCAAACGTGAAGATTTGGAGGCCGCCATAGCCACTCTGCCTAAACCTGGGAAGTCCCCTACATCCCCTGGGAACTTTCGCCCAATTGCTCTGCTGAATGCAGATTTAAAAATCTATGCTAAAATATGGGCCAATCGTCTTCTTACTATTTTACCTTCTCTAATTCACCCTGATCAGGTTGGGTTTGTGCTGGGCAGGCAGACAAGGGATGGCACGAGACGGTTAATCGACCTGTTGAGTGTGGTGGAGGGGGGTCGCCTCCCCAGTGTATTCCTGTCTCTTGATGCTGAAAAAGCTTTTGACAGGGTGCACTGGGGCTATTTGGAGAGTACCTTGCTCAAATTTGGCCTCACTGGTCCTATTTTCTCTGCCATCATGGCTTTAGTTGGCTACAGTTGTCAAGCTGCTTACGCAACTTCCTGAATTTTCAGGAGCCCCCAGTGGTTGGAGATTCCCCGGGTGACCGATTTTTTAAGCCCGGCACTCATAGCTCTCACGGGTTTCAGTGCTGTATGCCTCACTGTTACTCCATGATGTCCCCCATAAACTCCCGTTCATGTCATCTTGGGAGTCCCTTCTATCCTTTTCGGCTACACATGAGGACTGGTCCCTTGCCTTGTCCCACCCGAAAAAATTTTCTTCTTGTTTGGGACACATGGAGCAGGCGAGAAAGATTCTATTACAATGGTATTTGACCCCCGCACGCATGGCCCGGCTCCATCTCTCCTCATCTGCCTCCTGCTGGAGGGGTTGTGGGATGTCGGGTTCCCTGGCACATGTGTGGTGGGAATGCCCTCTCATCAAGCCCTTCTGGGTTCAGGTAGAAAAGCTCCTATGTGAGATTACTCATCTGCCCCTGATACTGTCAGGCCCACTCGCGCTCCTGGGTATCTCACTATCAGAAGTTCCCTCCCCATTGCAGCCTATTGTGTTTAATATTCTGGTTGCTGCTAGACTATGCCTGGCGGCGCATTGGAGGTCACCGGGGGTGCCATCTAGAGAAGAGTTGATTTCTAGACTCAATCTCCACTACTGCTACGAATCTCTCTCTGCGTCCTCTCTTTCTAAAAAGAACAAGGTTCTTACGTGGTGGGACCCCTGGACTTCCTCTGCCCTCCGCCTCGGATATTCATGCCCATCTTTTACAGTAAACCATTGCACTTGTTATAATTTTGTGAAATCGTGGTCTTGTTTTGAACTTATTTGAACTCATTTACATACTGTATCATCATTGTCTGTACCTGAATTGGTCCCTCTCCCCCCCCCTTTTTCCTTCCTTTCTTTTGTATGTTCCCCGAAGGTCTGACCCTCATTTGTTTGGTTTTGTATATTATGATTAATGTTCAATAAAAAGTTAATTGGTAAAAAAAAAAAATAATGCTATTAAGGCTAATAATCATGCTATTTATGCTATTCAAAATTCTATTAATACTAATAATATTGCTATTAATGCTTTTTATGCTAATAGTAATGCTATTAATGTGCTTATTTATGCTATTAATTCTATTATTTATTGCTATTAATAATGCTATTAATAATGCTATTAATGCTATTAATGCTATTAATAATGCTATTAATGCTATTAATAATACTATTAATGCTATTAATGCTAAAATTAATGCTGTTAATTGTATTATTAATGCTATTTTTGCTATTAATAATGCTATTAATGCTAATAATAATCCTATTACTCCTAATAATAATGCTATTAATGCTAATAATTATGCTATTAATGCTAATATTAATGCTAATAATGCTAATAATAATCATATTAACGCTATTAATAATGCTATTAAGGCTAATAATCATGCTATTTATGCTATTCAAAATTCTATTAATGCTAATAATATTGCTATTAATGCTCTTTATGCTAATAGTAATGCTATTAATGCGCTTATTTATGCTATTAATTCTATTATTTATGCTATTAATGCTATTAATAATGCTATTAATGCTATTAATAATACTATTAATGCTATTAATGCTAATATTAATGCTATTAATTGTATTATTAATGCTATTAATGCTATTAATAATGCTATTAATGCTAATAATAATCCTATTATATCCTAATAATAATGCTATTAATGCTAATAATTATGCTATTAATGCTAATATTTATGCTAATAATGCTAATAATAATCATATTAACGCTATTAATAATGCTATTAAGGCTAATAATCATGCTATTTATGCTATTCAAAATTCTATTAATGCTAATAATATTGCTAATAATGCTCTTTATGCTAATAGTAATGCTATTAATGCGCTTATTTTATGCTATTAATTCTATTATTTATGCTATTAATGCTATTAATAATGCTATTAATAATGCTATTAATGCTATTAATGCTATTAATAATGCTATTAATGCTATTAATAATACTATTAATGCTATTAATGCTAATATTAATGCTATTAATTGTATTATTAATGCTATTTTTGCTATTAATAATGCTATAAATGCAAATAATAATCCTATTACTGCTAATAATAATGCTATTAATGCTAATAATTATGCTATTAATGCTAATATTAATGCTAATAATGCTAATAATAATCATATTAACGCTATCAATAATGCTATTAAGGCTAATAATCATGCTATTTATGCTATTCAAAATTCTATTAATGCTAATAATATTGCTATTCATGCTCTTTATGCTAATACTCATGCTATTAATGCGATTATTTATGCTATTAATTCTATTATTTAGGCTATTAATGCTATTAATAATGATATTAATGTTATTAATAATGCTATTAATGCTATTCATGCTATTAAGGCTAATAATCATGCTATTAATCCTATTAATAATGCTATTAATGCTATTTTTAATTCTATTAATGCTATTAATAATTTTATTAATGCTAATAATGCTATTACTCCTCATTATAATGCTATTAACGCTATTATTAATGCTATTTATGGTAATAATGCTATTAATACTAATAACAATACTATTATTAGTACTATTATTGCTATTAATAATGCTATTAATGCTAATAATAATGCTGTGAATGCTAATAATTATGCTATTAATGGTAATAATAATGCTATTAATGCAAATAATATTGCCACGTTCTAGAATCCCAATGCATTTGCATCGGGCTCACAGCTAGTATATTAATATTTCTCTTTAGGTATTTTATACAACAACAGTTTCATATGCGCTTTCTTTTACAAGGAAGAAAAACAGTGATAGAATATCTTATATATAAATACCAGAGGGATTTCTGACGTCACATCCGTCACTTTGTCCCAGCATTCGGTCATTTTGCCCAGAGGTACTCCCGCTCAGGGTGACCCAAGATGGCGTCCACCACACACGTACACCCCTGACACAACACTATCGTACCCCTCCCCCCACACACACTGATACTCTCATGCAGACTACCAGTCTCCGGTATACTTACCCCACCGCCATCCCGCTGCGCCGCTCCCGCTTGGCCCCGCCCACCTCGTGACCGGCTCCGCCAACCTCGCGAGGCTCCTTCCAAGCTCCGCCCACCTCGCGGGGCTCCCGCCAAGCTTCGCCCCCTCCAGGGGCTCCCGCCAAGCTCCGCCCACCTCGCGGGGCTCCCCCAGGCTCCGCCCACCTCACGGGGCTCCTGTCAGGCTCCGCCCACCTTGCGGTGATCCCGCCAGGCTCCGCCCACCTCACCTGCGCTGACCACCAAGCCTCCATCCTGGCCTGACCACTAAGCCTCCGTCCTGGGCTGACCACCGAGCCTCCGTCCTGTGCTGACCACCGAGCCTCCGTCATCTGCTGACCACCGAGCCTCCGTCATCTGCTGACCACCGAGCCGCCGTCCTGGCCTGACTACCAACCCTCCGTCCTGGCCTCACCACCGACCCTCCGTCCTGCGCTGACCACTCACCCTCTGTCCTGCGCTGACCACTCTGCCTCCTTCCTGCGCTGACCACTCTGCCTCCTTCCTGCGCTGACCACTCTGCCTCCATCCTGCTCTGACCACTCTGCCTCCATCCAGTGCTGACCACTCTGCCTCTTTCCTGCGCTGACCACTCTGCCTCCTTCCTGCGCTGACCACTCTGCCTCCTTCCTGCGCTGACCACTCTGCCTCCATCCTGCGCTGACCACTCTGCCTCCATCCTGCGCTGACCACTCTGCCTCCATCCTGCGCTGACCACTGAGCCTCCATCCTGTGCTGACCACTCTGCCTCCATCCAGTGCTGACCACTCTGCCTCCATCCTGCGCTGACCACTATGCCTCCTTCCTACGCTGACCACTCTGCCTCCTTCCTGCGCTGACCACTCTGCCTCCATCCTGCGCTGACCACTCTGCCTCCATCCTGCGCTGACCACTGAGCCTCCATCCTGTGCTGACTACTCAGCCTCCATCCAGTGCTGACCACTCTGCCTCCATCCTGCGCTGACCACTGAGCCTCCATCCTGCGCTGACCACTGAGCCTCAATCCTGCGCTGACCACTGAGCCTCCATCCTGTGCTGACCACTCTGCCTCCATCCTGCGCTCACCACTGAGCCTCCATACTGCGCTGACCACTGAGCCTACATTCTGCGCTGACCACTGAGCCTCCATCCTGTGCTGACCACTCAGCCTCCATCCTGTGCTGACCACTCAGCCTCCATCCTGTGCTGACCACTCAGCCTCCATCCTGTGCTGACCACTTAATACTGTGCTGACCACTCAGCCTCCATCCTGCGCTTACCACTGAGCCTCCATCCTGCGCTGACCACTGAGCCTCCATCCTGCGCTGACCACTGAGCCTCCATCCTGCGCTGACCACTCTTCCTCCATCCTGCGCTCACCACTCTGCCTCCATCCCGCGCTGACCACTGAGCCTCCATCCCGCACTGACCACTGAGCCTCCATCTTGTGCTTACCACTGAGCATCCATCCTGCGCTGACCATCCCATCCTGTGCTGACCACTGAGCCTCCATCCTGTGCTGACCACTCCATCCTGTGCTGACCACTCAGCCTCCATCCTGCGCTGACCACTGAGCCTCCATCCTGCGCTGACCACTGAGCCTCCATCCTGCTTTGACCACTGAGCCTTCATCCTGCGCTGACCACTGAGCCTCCATCCTGCGCTGACCACTCTTCCTCCATCCTGCGCTCACCACTCTGCCTCCATCCCGCGCTGACCACAAAGCCTCCATCCCGCACTGACCACTGAGCCTCCATCTTGTGCTTACCACTGAGCATCCATCCTGCGCTGACCACTCCATCCTGTGCTGACCACTCAGCCTCCATCCTGCGCTGACCACTCAGCCTCCATCCTGCGATGACCACTCAGCCTCCATCCTGCGCTGACTACTGAGTCTCCATCCTGCGCTGACCACTCCGCCTCCATCCTGTGCTGACCACTCAGCCTCCATCCTGTGCTGACCACTCACTCCTGTGCTGACCACTCCATCCTGTGCTGACCACTGAGCCTCCATCCTGTGCTGACCACTGAGCCTCCATCCTGCGCTGACCATTCAGCCTCCATCCTGTGCTGACCACTCAGCCTCCATCTAGTGCTGACCACTCTGCCTCCATCCTGCGCTGACCACTAAGCCTCCATCCTGCGCTGACCACTAAGCCTCAATCCTGCGATGACCACTGAGCCTCCATCCTGTGCTGACCACTCTGCCTCCTTCCTGTGCTGACCACTCTGCCTCCATCCTGCGCTCACCACTGAGCCTCCATCCTGCGCTGACCACTGAGCCTACATTCTGCGCTGACCACTCAGCCTCCATCCTGTGCTGACCACTCAGCCTCCATCCTGTGCTGACCACTCAGCCTCCATCCTGTGCTGACCACTCAGCCTCCATCCTGTGCTGACCACTGAGCCTCCATCCTGCGCTGATCACTGAGCCTCCATCCTGCGCTGACCACTGAGCCTCCATCCTGCGCTGAACACTCTTCCTCCATCCTGCGCTCACCACTCTGCCTCCATCCTGCGCTGACCACTGAGCCTCCATCCTGAACTGACCACTGAGCCTCCATCCTGTGCTGACCACTGAGCATCCATCCTGCGCTGACCTCTCCATCCTGTGCTGACCACTGAGCCTCCATCCTGTGCTGACCACTGAGCCTCCATCCTGTGCTGACCACTCCATCCTGTGCTGACCACTCAGCCTCCATCTTGCGCTGACCACTGAGCCTCCATCCTGCGCTGACCACTCGGCCTCCATCCTGCGATGACCACTCAGCCTCCATCCTGCGCTGACCACTGAGCCTCAATCCTGCGCTGACCACTGAGCCTCCATCCTGTGCTGACCACTCTGCCTCCTTCCTGTGCTGACCACTCTGCCTCCATCCTGCGCTCACCACTGAGCCTCCATCCTGCGCTGACCACTGAGCCTACATTCTGCGCTGACCACTGAGCCTCCATCCTGTGCTGACCACTCAGCCTCCATCCTGTGCTGACCACTCAGCCTCCATCCTGTGCTGACCACTCAGCCTCCATCCTGTGCTGACCACTCAATACTGTGCTGACCACTCAGCCTCCATCCTGCGCTGAACCACTGAGCCTCCATCCTGCGCTGACCACTGAGCCTCCATCCTGCGCTGACCACTCTTCCTCCATCCTGCGCTCACCACTCTGCCTCCATCCCGCGCTGACCACTGAGCCTCCATCCCGCACTGACCACTGAGCCTCCATCTTGTGCTTACCACTGAGCATCCATCCTGTGCTGACCACCCCATCCTGTGCTGACCACTGAGCCTCCATCCTGTGCTGACCACTCCATCCTGTGCTGACCACTCAGCCTCCATCCTGCGCTGACCACTGAGCCTCCATCCTGCGCTGACCACTGATCCTCCATCCTGCGCTGACCACTCAGCCTCCATCCTGTGCTGACCACTCAGCCTCCATCCTGCGCTGACCATCTGTCTCCATCCTGCGCTGACCACTCAGCCTCATCCTGTGCTGACCACTGAGCCTCCATCCTGTCTGACCACTGACTCCATGCTGACCACTCCATCCTGTGCTGACCACTGAGCCTCCATCCTGTGCTGACCACTAGCCTCCATCCTTGCTACCACTGAGCCTCCATCTGCGCTGACCACTGCCTCATCCTGCTGCTGACCCACTCTGCCTCCATCCTGCGCTGACCACTGCAGCCTCCATCCTGCGCTGACCACTCCATCCTGTGCTGACCACTGAGCCTCCATCCTGCGCTGACCACTATGCCTCCTTCCTGCGCTGAACCACTCTGCCTCCATCCTGCGCTGACCACTCTGCCCCATCCTGTGCTGACCACTCTGCTCCATCCTGCGCTCATACCCATCGCTGCATGCCTCCATCCTGGCTGACCACTAGCCTCCATCCTGGCTGACCTACTCATCTGGTGACCACTCAGCCTCCATCCTGCCTGACCACTGAGCCTCCATCCTGCGCTGACCACTGAGCCTCCATCTGCGCTGACCACTGAGCTCCATCCTGTGCTGACCACTCCCTCCATCCTGCGCTCACCACTCGCCTCCATCCCGCGCTGACACTGAGCTCCATCCCGCACTGACCACTGAGCCTCCATCTTGTGCTTACCACTGAGCTCCATCCTGCGCTGCACCACTCCATCCTGTGCTGACCACTAGCCTCCATCCTGTGCTGACACTCCATCCTGTGCTGACCACTCAGCCTCATCTGCTGACCACTGAGCCTCCATCCTGCGCTGACCACTGAGCCTCCATCCTGCGCTACCACTGAGCTCCAACCTGTGCTGACCACTGAGCATCCATCTGCTGACCACTTCTTGCATGGCCTCCATCCTGTGCTGACCACTCCATCCTGTGCTGACCACTCAGCTCATCCTGCGCTGACCACTGAGCCTCCACCTGTGCTGACCACTGAGCATCCATCCTGCGCTGACCACTCCATCTGTGCTGACACTAGCTCCATCTGTGCTGACCACTCGCCTCATCCTGCGCTGACCACTAGCCTCCATCCTGCGCTGACCACTGAGCCTCCATCCTGCGCTGACCACTGAGCCTCCATCCTGGCTGACCACTGAGCCTCCATCCTGCGCTGACCACTGCTCTCATCCTGTGCTGACCACTGAGCCTCCATCCTGGCTGCCACTCCTGCTCCATCTCTGCTGCTGACCACTGGCCTCCATCTGCTACACTCATCTGTGACCACAGCCCATGCTGACCATCCTCTACTCATCCGTGACACTCCTCTGCTACACTGCTCATCCTGGCGACTGCCTCCTGGCTGACAGCTATCTGTGACCATTCTGTACACTGCTCTCTGGCTACACTCCCATTTGCGCCGCTCCTGGACCTGCTCCATCTGCCAAGCTCACTGCTGACACTCTCAGCCTCATCCGCGCTGACACGACTCCATCCTCTCATCGCTCCATCCTCCGCCCCATCCTGCGCTGACCTCAGCTCCATCCTCAGCCACTCCATCCTCTCATGCCTCCATCCTGCGCTGACACTAGCCTCCTCTGTGCTGACCACTCATCCTCCCCCTCGTCACTCATCCTGGCTGGCCATCTTGCCTCCCTCCTGTGCTGACCACTGCCCACTCCACTATCTGGACCACACTATCAACCTGCTCCACTGGCTCCATCCTTCTGGCACTGAGCCTCCTCCTTGCCCTCTTCTCACCTCTGCTACCTCCCTCCACCTGCTGCCACTCTGCCTCCATCCTCCGGACCACTAGCCTCCATCCTGCCTGACTCCTCGCACCGGCCTCCATCCTGCGCTGACCCTCTCCATCTGCCGACTTGCTCCCTGCCTGCACCTGCCTCTGCCTGACCACTGACCTCCACGCTGACCCTCCATCCTGGCTACACTCAGCCTGACCCCAGCCCCTCACCGCTGAACACATAGCCTCCATCTGCGCTGACCACTATGCCTCCTCCTGCTGCCCACTTGCCTCATCCTGCGCTCACTCTGCCTCCTCCTGCGTCTGACCCCCTCCATCCTGTGCTGCACCACTCGCTCCTCCTGCGCTACCACTCAGCCTCCATCCGTGTGACCACATCAGCCTCCATCCTGTGCTGACCACTCATACTGGCTGTACCCTCAGCCTCCATCCTGCACTGACCACTGAGCCTCCATCCTGCGCTGACCACTGAGCCTCCATCCTGCTGACCACTGACCCTCCATCCTGCGCTCACACTGCCTCCATCCGCGCTGACGACTGAGCCTCCATCCTCCTGACCACTGAGCCTCCATTTTGTGCTTACCACTGCATCCATCCTGCGCTGACCACTCCCATCCTGTGCTGACCACTGAGCCTCCATCCTGTGCTGACCACTCCATCCGTGCTGACCACTCAGCCTACCTATCCTGTGCTGACCACTGAGCCTCCATCCTGCGCTGATCACTGAGCCTCCATCCTGCGCTGACCACTGAGCCTCCATCCTGCGCTGACCACTCTTCCTCCATCCTGCGCTCACCATTCTGCCTCCATCCCGCGCTGACCACTGAGCCTCCATCCCGCACTGACCACTGAGCCTCCATCCTGTGCTGACCACTGAGCATCCATCCTGCGCTGACCACTCCATCCTGTGCTGACCACTGAGCCTCCATCCTGTGCTGACCACTGAGCCTCCATCCTGTGCTGACCACTCCATCCTGTGCTGACCACTCAGCCTCCATCCTGCGCTGACCACTGAGCCTCCATCCTGCGCTGACCACTCGGCCTCCATCCTGCGATGACCACTCAGCCTCCATCCTGCGCTGACCACTGAGCCTCCATCCTGCGATGACCACTCAGCCTCCATCCTGCGCTGACCACTCAGCCTCCATCCTTCGCTGACCACTCAGCCTCCATCCTGCGATGACCACTCAGCCTCCATCATGCGCTGACCACTGAGTCTCCATCCTGAGCTGACCACTCAGCCTTCATCCTGTGCTGACCACTCAGCCTCCATCCTGTGCTGACCACTCACTCCAGTGCTGACCACTCCATCCTGTGCTGACCACTTAGCCTCCATCCTGTGCTGACCACTGAGCCTCCATCCTGTGCTGACCACTGAGCCTCCATACTGCGCTGACCACTCCATCATATGCTGACCACTCAGCCTCCATCCTGCACTGACCACTCAGCCTCCATCCTGCGCTGACCACTCCATCCTGTGCTAACCACTGAGCCTCCATCCTGCGCTGACCACTATGCCTCCTTCCTGCGCTAACCACTCTGCCTCCATCCTGCGCTGACCACTCTGCCTCCATCCTGCACTGACCACTCAGCCTCTATCCTGCGCTGACCACTGAGCCTCCATCCTGCTCTGACCACTGAGCCTCCATCCTGCGCTAACCACTGAGCCTCCATCCTGCGCTGACCACTCTTCCTCCATCCTGCGCTCACCACTCTGCCTCCATCCTGCGCTGCCCACTCTGCCTCCATCCCGCGCTGACCACTGAGCCTCCATACTGTGCTGACCACTCCATCCTGTGCTGACCACTCAGCCTCCATCCTGCGCTGACCACTCCATCCTGTGCTAACCACTCAGACTCCATCCTGCGCTGACCACTATGCCTCCTTCCTGCGCTGACCACTCTGCCTCCATTCTGCGCTGATCACTCTGCCTCCATCCTGCGCTGACCACTCTGCCTCCATCCTGTGCTGACCACTCACTCCAGTGCTGACCACTCCATCCTGTGCTGACCACTGAGCCTCCATCCTGTGCTGACCACTGAGCCTCCATCCTGTGCTGACCACTGAGCCTCCATACTGCGCTGACCACTCCATCATGTGCTGACCACTCAGCCTCCATCCTGCACTGACCACTCAGCCTCCATCCTGCGCTGACCACTCCATCCTGTGCTAACCACTGAGCCTCCATCCTGCGCTGACCACTATGCCTCCTTCCTGCGCTGACCACTCTGCCTCCATCCTGCGCTGACCACTCTGCCTCCATCCTGCGCTGACCACTCAGCCTCTATCCTGCGCTGACCACTGAGCCTCCATCCTGCTCTGACCACTGAGCCTCCATCCTGCGCTAACCACTGAGCCTCCATCCTGCGCTGACCACTCTTCCTCCATCCTGCGCTCACCACTCTGCCTCCATCCTGCGCTGCCCACTCTGCCTCCATCCCGCGCTGACCACTGAGCCTCCATACTGTGCTGACCACTCCATCCTGTGCTGACCACTCAGCCTCCATCCTGCGCTGACCACTCCATCCTGTGCTAACCACTCAGCCTCCATCCTGCGCTGACCACTATGCCTCCTTCCTGCGCTGACCACTCTGCCTCCATTCTGCGCTGATCACTCTGCCTCCATCCTGCGCTGACCACTCTGCCTCCATCCTGTGCTGACCACTCTTCTTCCATCCTGCGCTCACCACTGAGCCTCCATCCTGCGCTAACCACTGAGCCTCCATTCTGCGCTGACCACTGAGCCTCCATCCTGTGCTGACCACTGAGCCTCCATCCTGTGCTGACCACTGAGCCTTCATCCTGTGCTGACCACTAAGCCTCCATCCTGTGCTGACCACTCAATCCTGTGCTGACCACTCAGCCTCCATCCTGTGCTGACCACTGAGCCTCCATCCTGCGCTGACCACTGAGCCTCCATCCTGCGCTGACCACTCTTCCTCCATCGCTCACCACTCTGACTCCATCCTGCGCTGCCCACTCTGCCTCCATCCTGCGCTGCCCACTCTGCCTCTATCCTGCGCTGACCACTGAGCCTCCATCCCGTGCTGACCACTGAGCCTCCATCCTGTGCTGACCACTCCATCTTGTGCTGACCACTCAGCCTCCATCCTGCGCTGACCACTCAGCCTTCATCCTGCGATGACCACTCAGCCTCCATCCTGCGATGACCACTCAGCCTCCATCCTGCGATGACCACTCAGCCTCCATCCTGTGCTGACCACTCAGCCTCCATCCTGTGCTGACCACTCACTCCTGTGCTGACCACTCCATCCTGTGCTGACCACTGAGCCTCCATCCTGTGCTGACCACTGAGCCTCCATCCTGTGCTCACCACTGAGTCTTGATCCTGTGCTGACCACTGAGCCTACATACTGCGCTGACCACTCCATCCTGTCCTGACCACTCAGCCTCCATCCTGCGCTGACCACTCAGCCTCCATCCTGCGCTGACCACTCACCCTCCATCCTGCGCTGACCACTGAGCCTCCATCCTGCGCTTACCACTCTTCCTCCATCCTGCGCTCACCACTCTGCCTCCATCCCGCGCTGACCACTGAGCCTCCATCCCGCACTGACCACTGAGCCTCCATCCTGTGCTGACCACTGAGCATCCATCCTGCGCTGACCACTCCATCTTGTGCTGACCACTGAGCCTCCATCCTGTGCTGACCACTGAGCCTCCATCCTGTGCTGACCACTCCATCCTGTGCTGACCACTCAGCCTCCATCCTGCGCTGACCACTGAGCCTCCATCCTGCGCTGACCACTCGGCCTCCATCCTGCGATGACCACTCAGCCTCCATCCTGCGCTGACCACTGAGCCTCCATCCTGCGATGACCACTCAGCCTCCATCCTGCGCTGACCACTGAGTCTCCATCCTGCGCTGACCACTCAGCCTTCATCCTGTGCTGACCACTGAGCCTCCATCCTGTGCTGACCACTGAGCCTCCATCCTGTGCTGACCACTGAGCCTCCATACTGCGCTGACCACTCTATCATGTGCTGACCACTCAGCCTCCATCCTGCACTGACCACTCAGCCTCCATCCTGCGCTGACCACTCCATCCTGTGCTAACCACTGAGCCTCCATCCTGCGCTGACCACTATGCCTCCTTCCTGCGCTGACCACTCTGCCTCCATCCTGCGCTGACCACTCTGCCTCCATCCTGCGCTGACCACTCAGCCTCTATCCTGCGCTGACCACTGAGCCTCCATCCTGCTCTGTCCACTGAGCCTCCATCCTGCGCTAACCACTGAGCCTCCATCCTGCGCTAACCACTCTTCCTCCATCCTGCGCTCACCAATCTGCCTCCATCCTGCGCTGCCCTCTCTGCCTCCATCCCGCGCTGACCACTGAGCCTCCATACTGTGCTGACCACTCCATCCTGTGCTGACCACTCAGCCTCCATCCTGCGCTGACCACTCCATCCTGTGCTAACCACTCAGCCTCCATCCTGCGCTGACCACTCTGCCTCCATCCTGTGCTGACCACTCTGCCTCCATCCTGCGCTCACCACTGAGCCTCCATCCTGCGCTAACCACTGAGCCTCCATTCTGCGCTGACCACTGAGCCTCCATCCTGTGCTGACCACTGAGCCTCCATCCTGTGCTGACCACTGAGCCTTCATCCTGTGCTGACCACTAAGCCTCCATCCTGTGCTGACCACTCAATCCTGTGCTGACCACTCAGCCTCCATCCTGTGCTGACCACTGAGCCTCCATCCTGCGCTGACCACTGAGCCTCCATCCTGCGCTGACCACTCTTCCTCCATCGCTCACCACTCTGACTCCATCCTGCGCTGCCCACTCTGCCTCCATCCTGCGCTGCCCACTCTGCCTCTATCCTGCGCTGACCACTGAGCCTCCATCCCGTGCTGACCACTGAGCCTCCATCCTGTGCTGACCACTCCATCTTGTGCTGACCACTCAGCCTCCATCCTGCGCTGACCACTCAGCCTTCATCCTGCGATGACCACTCAGCCTCCATCCTGCGATGACCACTCAGCCTCCATCCTGCGATGACCACTCAGCCTCCATCCTGTGCTGACCACTCAGCCTCCATCCTGTGCTGACCACTCACTCCTGTGCTGACCACTCCATCCTGTGCTGACCACTGAGCCTCCATCCTGTGCTGACCACTGAGCCTCCATCCTGTGCTCACCACTGAGTCTTGATCCTGTGCTGACCACTGAGCCTACATACTGCGCTGACCACTCCATCCTGTCCTGACCACTCAGCCTCCATCCTGCGCTGACCACTCAGCCTCCATCCTGCGCTGACCACTCACCCTCCATCCTGCGCTGACCACTGAGCCTCCATCCTGCGCTTACCACTCTTCCTCCATCCTGCGCTCACCACTCTGCCTCCATCCCGCGCTGACCACTGAGCCTCCATCCCGCACTGACCACTGAGCCTCCATCCTGTGCTGACCACTGAGCATCCATCCTGCGCTGACCACTCCATCTTGTGCTGACCACTGAGCCTCCATCCTGTGCTGACCACTGAGCCTCCATCCTGTGCTGACCACTCCATCCTGTGCTGACCACTCAGCCTCCATCCTGCGCTGACCACTGAGCCTCCATCCTGCGCTGACCACTCGGCCTCCATCCTGCGATGACCACTCAGCCTCCATCCTGCGCTGACCACTGAGCCTCCATCCTGCGATGACCACTCAGCCTCCATCCTGCGCTGACCACTGAGTCTCCATCCTGCGCTGACCACTCAGCCTTCATCCTGTGCTGACCACTGAGCCTCCATCCTGTGCTGACCACTGAGCCTCCATCCTGTGCTGACCACTGAGCCTCCATACTGCGCTGACCACTCTATCATGTGCTGACCACTCAGCCTCCATCCTGCACTGACCACTCAGCCTCCATCCTGCGCTGACCACTCCATCCTGTGCTAACCACTGAGCCTCCATCCTGCGCTGACCACTATGCCTCCTTCCTGCGCTGACCACTCTGCCTCCATCCTGCGCTGACCACTCTGCCTCCATCCTGCGCTGACCACTCAGCCTCTATCCTGCGCTGACCACTGAGCCTCCATCCTGCTCTGTCCACTGAGCCTCCATCCTGCGCTAACCACTGAGCCTCCATCCTGCGCTAACCACTCTTCCTCCATCCTGCGCTCACCAATCTGCCTCCATCCTGCGCTGCCCTCTCTGCCTCCATCCCGCGCTGACCACTGAGCCTCCATACTGTGCTGACCACTCCATCCTGTGCTGACCACTCAGCCTCCATCCTGCGCTGACCACTCCATCCTGTGCTAACCACTCAGCCTCCATCCTGCGCTGACCACTCTGCCTCCATCCTGTGCTGACCACTCTGCCTCCATCCTGCGCTCACCACTGAGCCTCCATCCTGCGCTAACCACTGAGCCTCCATTCTGCGCTGACCACTGAGCCTCCATCCTGTGCTGACCACTGAGCCTCCATCCTGTGCTGACCACTGAGCCTCCATCCTGTGCTGACCACTAAGCCTCCATCCTGTGCTGACCACTCAATCCTGTGCTGACCACTCAGCCTCCATCCTGTGCTGACCACTGAGCCTCCATCCTGCGCTGACCACTGAGCCTCCATCCTGCGCTGACCACTCTTCCTCCATCGCTCACCACTCTGACTCCATCCTGCGCTGCCCACTCTGCCTCCATCCTGCGCTGCCCACTCTGCCTCCATCCTGCGCTGACCACTGAGCCTCCATCCCGCGCTGACCACTGAGCCTCCATCCTGTGCTGACCACTCCATCTTGTGCTGACCACTCAGCCTCCATCCTGCGCTGACCACTCAGCCTCCATCCTGCGCTGACCACTCAGCCTTCATCCTGCGATGATTACTCAGCCTCCATCCTGCGATGACCACTCAGCCTCCATCCTGCGATGACCACTCAGCCTCCATCCTGTGCTGACCACTCAGCCTCCATCCTGTGCTGACCACTCACTCCTGTGCTGACCACTCCATCCTGTGCTGACCACTGAGCCTCCATCCTGTGCTGACCACTGAGCCTCCATCCTGTGCTCACCACTGAGTCTTCATCCTGTGCTGACCACTGAGCCTACATACTGCGCTGACCACTCCATCCTGTCCTGACCACTCAGCCTCCATCCTGCGCTGACCACTCAGCCTCCATCCTGCGCTGACCACTTACCCTCCATCCTGCGCTGACCACTGAGCCTCCATCCTGCGCTGACCACTGAGCCTCCATCCTGCGCTGACCACTCTTCCTCCATCCTGCGCTCACCACTCTGCCTCCATCCCGCGCTGACCACTGAGCCTCCATCCCGCACTGACCACTGAGCCTCCATCCTGTGCTGACCACTGAGCATCCATCCTGCGCTGACCACTCCATCCTGTGCTGACCACTGAGCCTCCATCCTGTGCTGACCACTGAGCCTCCATCCTGTGCTGACCACTCCATCCTGTGCTGACCACTCAGCCTCCATCCTGCGCTGACCACTGAGCCTCCATCCTGCGCTGACCACTCGGCCTCCATCCTGCGATGACCACTCAGCCTCCATCCTGCGCTGACCACTGAGCCTTCATCCTGCGATGACCACTCAGCCTCCATCCTGGGCTGACCACTCAGCCTCCATCCTGCGCTGACCACTCAGCCTCCATCCTGCGATGACCACTCAGCCTCCATCCTGCGCTGACCACTGATTCTCCATCCTGCGCTGACCACTCAGCCTTCATCCTGTGCTGACCACTCAGCCTCCATCATGTGCTGACCACTCACTCCTGTGCTGACCACTCCATCCTGTGCTGACCACTGAGCCTCCATCCTGTGCTGACCACTGAGCCTCCATCCTGTGCTGACCACTGAGCCTCCATACTGCGCTGACCACTCCATCATGTGCTGACCACTCAGCCTCCATCCTGCACTGACCACTCAGCCTCCATCCTGCGCTGACCACTCCATCCTGTGCTAACCACTGAGCCTCCATCCTGCGCTGACCACTATGCCTCCTTCCTGCGCTGACCACTCTGCCTCCATCCTGCGCTGACCACTCTGCCTCCATCCTGCGCTGACCACTCAGCCTCTATCTTGCGCTGACCACTGAGCCTCCATCCTGCTCTGACCACTGAGCCTCCATCCTGCGCTAACCACTGAGCCTCCATCCTGCGCTGACCACTCTTCCTCCATCCTGCGCTCACCACTCTGCCTCCATCCTGCGCTGCCCACTCTGCCTCCATCCCACGCTGACCACTGAGCCTCCATACTGTGCTGACCACTCCATCCTGTGCTGACCACTCAGCCTCCATCCTGCGCTGACCACTCCATCCTGTGCTAACCACTCAGCTTCCATCCTGCGCTGACCACTATGCCTCCTTCCTGCACTGACCACTCTGCCTCCATCCTGCGCTGATCACTCTGCCTCCATCCTGCGCTGACCACTCTGCCTCCATCCTGTGCTGACCACTCTTGTTCCATCCTGCGCTCACTACTGAGCCTCCATCCTGCGCTAACCACTGAGCCTCCATTCTGCGCTGACCACTGAGCCTCCATCCTGTGCTGACCACTGAGCCTCCATCCTGTGCTGACCATTGAGCCTCCATCCTGTGCTGACCACTAAGCCTCCATCCTGTGCTGACCACTCAATCCTGTGCTGACCACTCAGCCTCCATCCTGTGCTGACCACTGAGCCTCCATCCTGCGCTGACCACTGAGCCTCCATCCTGCGCTGACCACTCTTCCTCCATCGCTCACCACTCTGACTCCATCCTGTCCTGACCACTCTGCCTCCATCCTGCGCTGCCCACTCTGCCTCCATCCTGCGCTGACCACTGAGCCTCCATCCCGCGCTGACCATTGAGCCTCCATCCTGTGCTGACCACTCCATCTTGTGCTGACCACTCAGCCTCCATCCTGCGCTGACCACTCAGCCTCCATCCTGCGCTGACCACTCAGCCTTCATCCTGCGATGACCACTCAGCCTCCATCCTGCGATGACCACTCAGCCTCCATCCTGCGCTGACCACTCAGCCTCCATCCTGTGCTGACCACTCAGCCTTCATCCTGTGCTGACCACTCACTCCTGTGCTGACCACTCCATCCTGTGCTGACCACTGAGCCTCCATCCTGTGCTGACCACTGAGCCTCCATCCTGTGCTCACCACTGAGTCTTCATCCTGTGCTGACCACTGAGCCTACATACTGCGCTGACCACTCCATCCTGTCCTGACCACTCAGCCTCCATCCTGCGCTGACCACTCAGCCTCCATCCTGCGCTGACCACTCACCCTCCATCCTGCGCTGACCACTGAGCCTCCATCCTGCGCTGACCACTGAGCCTCCATCCTGCGCTGACCACTCCATCCTGTGCTGACCACTGAGCCTCCATCCTGCACTGACCACTGAGCCTCCATCCTGCGCTGTCCACTCTGCCCCCATCCTGCTCTGACTACTCTGCCCGCATCCTGCGCTCAACACTCTGCCTCCATCCTGCGCTGACCACTCTGCCTCCATCTTGCGAATACCACTCTGCCTCCATGCTGCACTGACCACTGAACCACTGCGCAGTGCTAACCACTGAGCCAACGCACTGTGAAAACCACTGAGCCACCGCACTGTGCAAACTACTAAGCCTTCACACCGTGAAAACCACTGAGCCATCAAATACAGTGCTTGTGAAAGACAAAAGAAATATAGTGCTAACTACTGAGCCACCATATACACTGAAAACCACTGAGCCATCATACTGTGCTAACCACTGAACCATCATACTGTGCAAGCCACTAAGCCTTCACACTGTGAAAACCACTGAGCCATCAAATACACTGCTAACCACTGAGCCACCATATACACTGAAAACCACTGAGCCATCATACTGTGCTAAACACTGAGCCACCATATACAGTGCTAACCACTGAGCCACCGTATACAGTGCTAACCACTGAGCCAGTGTATACAGTGCTAACCACTGAGCCACCGTATACAGTGCTAACCACTGAGCCACCGTATACAAGGCTGACCACTGAGCCACAGTATACAAGGCTAACCACTGAGCCACCGTATACAAGGCTAACCACTGAGCCACTGTATACAGTGCTAACCACTGAGCCACCATATACAGTGCTAACCAGTGAGCCACCATATACAGTGTTAACCACTGAGCCACCGTACAGTGCTAACCACTGAGCCACCATATACAGTGCTAACCACTGAGCCACCATATACAGTGCTAACCAATGACCACATATACAGTGCTAACCACTGAGCCACCATAAAGTGCTAACCACTGAGCCTCCATATACAGTGCTAACCACTGAGCCAGCATATACAGTGCTAACCACTGAGCCACCATATACAGTGCTAACCACTGAGCTACCGTACAGTGCTAACCACTGAGCCACCATACAGTGCTAACCACTGAGCCACCATATACAGTGCTAACCACTGAGCCACCATATACAGTGCCAACCACTGAGCCACCATATACAGTGCTAACCACTGAGCCACCATATACAGTTCCAACCACTGAGCCACCATATACAGTGCTAACTACTGAGCCACCATATACAGTGCTAACCACTGAGCCACCGTACAGTGCTAACCACTGAGCTACCATATACAGTGCTAATCACTGAGCCACCATATACAGTGCTAACCACTGAGCCACCGTACAGTGCTAACCACTGAGCCACCATATACAGTGCTAACCACTGAGCCACCGTACAGTGCTAACCACTGAGCCACCATATA